>JAGPOW010001167.1:1468556-1512352 GCA_030014935.1 Caiman crocodilus | reverse complement strand
TTTTTTTCTGTGGGGAAGGCAGGTGCCTGGTCCCTGGAGCCATTCCTGAATTTCACTTTAAAACCACTTAAAAACTTTCTCCCCCTAGCTTGTCTTTCTCACAAGGTGAAGTACCAGAGTTTCATCTTTAAATCTGAGGCTCCCATGCTGATCAAGTATTCATCTCTACTGACTTGAGGTGAGAAAACAGTCCAGAAAACACAAGAAACCTTCCTTATCCCTTGTTCCTAAATCTGACTTCTGGGATCATGATGGGGGCATGAGGGAAAAGATGGTCCTTTGGGTATGCAGGGTCCGTGCTGTTAAGGCCTGTTAGGGTCAACAAGCTTCACTCGTATATACCAGAAACACAGCGTTTCTGCTTCCAGCTGACAGCAGAGTAAGAAAAGTTGAAATATGGTAAAGAGGCTGGCCTTGACAAATTTCTAAGCAGATTTTGCATAAGTCAGGCACAAACTGGAGGTGGATTTTCTTCCATTTTACTACCACTTACCCACAAGGAGTTCCTTTCCCCCTTCTCAGAGGCAACTGGTACTGGCCACAGGCTACAATAGGACTACACAGACCTTTATTGTGACTACATGTCGCAATTCTGGTGCTGCAAAGGCTCCTGCATTTTTAATTGGCACCCAGATCTGTGCTGCATCTCTAGCCAGAACCAGAACCATTCAAGGTCCAGCCATGCCTGTTACTGATGCTAATGACATAATGTGTTTGCTCTTCCCATGCCAACCCACTCTTCGACTGCCTGGCAGCTTGCAGCTCTCCCCCGAGAGCTAGGACAGTCAACAATATAGTTGACAGTGGGGGGAGCGGGCTCTGTCTTGCGGGCCCCTCGTCCCTCAGTGCACAAACACCCTTCCTTGTTAGCTTGAATGTCTTTGCCGGCTGTGATTGACAGACTCCTGAATTATGAAAAGGCAGAGAGACCATTGGTGGAGCACAGAGGTATTTTTATCACAGTTTGTGTCCATCCCCCCACTATCCCCCCACCCCTGTCAGAGCAAGAATGCTTTTAAACAAGAAAAAAAAATCTATAGAGTTCTCGAAGGAACAATTTTTCTGCGCCTCTCAGCAGCCTGTCCTCAGCTTGGTTCCCCTTTCAATGGGCTGCTGGCTCCTAGCTGTCTGCTGATGGAAAGGATTAGCTACCGAGATGGCATGGGGAAGGGGAGAAGGAGGGGTCAAAGTTAGAGGGGAGTCTAGTCCCCAGCCCACCCCCACAATTTGCTTGCACTCAACCTCAGTCCCCAGCAAGAAGTGACTATAAACATAGCTTATTTCACCAAAGCCAGACTGCCAGTGCCAGGTGCTCCAAAATCACAGGGCAGGCTGCAAAAATTAGAAGATTTTCTTTAAAAATCATGAGATTTAAAAAAAACCCTTGAAGATATTTAGGGTTCTTTCTATTTTCATCATGGGTCTTAACCTTGAAAATATGGATGCCAAAGGCTTTTCTTCGCAAATATGAAAACTAGGCCTTACGCTTTAAAAGCAATAATATTAAGGTTTTGAATTTTCAAATTCAGTTCTCTAAAGTTATACATCATATTTTGGAATCTAAATAAAGTGTCATTTATTCTCCAGACTGCTGGGTACTCTCACTTTCCAATGACTTCCTTTGGAAACTGTCAATTTAGAAATTAGGATGCCTGGATATGAATTTAGGCCTCTAATTTTAGGCAAGAAGGTTTGGAAATTGTGCTTAAAGTTCTAATGTAATAGGTGTACAGGAACTTGGAGTAAAAAAATAAAAAAACCCACACCAAATATTGTGGCATTCCTGATGAAATCAAAAGAGCTGGCAGGACTGTTAAAGCATTTTGTGAATGATGAAACCTTTCTATGTGATCCAATATTTCCCTTTCACCCTCCTGAACCACCTGAGGCCAGAATCAGTCCTATTACGTTATACCTTCTTCCCAGCAAAGAATGGCAAACTGTAAATCGTCCCCTGATCTTTTGCCCAGTTTGAAAAAATATATGTACACTTTCAATTTTGCTTCTGTCCTTCAAAAATGCTCCCAGACCTGAGTTAGTGACTTTTTTCAGCACAGAAGGCATATGATACAATGCATTTCTTGTGAGGACTGAAAGTTACTGCACAGGAAAGCAGGTGTGTAACACGATAGACAGGAGTACTGTACTGATCCCAAGCATATGATGTGCTGTACTAGTAGCCAGGCTTCCCTGGAGGAAGTGTTGGACAGGGAAAGAGTCAGCCTTCTTTCTTGGAATTAATGGAACCTGATTTTGATCTGTCTTAATGTACTGGAAATTAGAAGCAATTGCACTAAAATCTACAAAGTTCCAATCAATCTTAAAATTCATGTAAGAGGAGGATCAGCCCCTGTCCGTATTATTTGCTGCATCCAAAAATTGTGACTCACTGGGCACGTCTACACGAGATGCGTCGATGCACCTTAGCCTAATTTATTGTGCGGCACAAGCATGTGTCTACATGTGCACACCCTTACTGCACAGTAAAACTGGCTAATCATGACTAAATCTGATACCTTCAAATGCAGGTATCAAATGTAGTTGTGCTTAGTTAATGCTCAGTAAAGTACATGTAGACGTGACACAGCACTAAGTTAAGAGCTGGGTCTACCCAGCCCCTCGGGGTCTGGCCTGAGCCTTGCACCAAGGTTGGCTGGGAGCCTCTACTGCCCCAGAGCTGAGCTGCCTCTAGCTGCATGCTAGAATAGCCTGCATCCATTTGGTGCCCTGGGGAACGTACACCAGGATCCTAAAGGAGCCTGTGCACTCCACAGGAGCACTGAAGGCTGCCTCTGCCTGTAAGCCAGAGCTGCTGCCCGGCCACTGCAGGGCCACACAAGTGCCAGGGCACCCACTTTGGGACAGGCCGGTGTTGAAAGGGGCTGCAGCCTGCTGCACCCCCTGGCCAGCCCTGATACCTGGTCAGCACTGCTTGCTGGCTGCCTCTGGCAGCAGGGCCAGCGCCAGCTCCCTGCTGCTCACCCCCAGTACCCTGTCCTGTCACCGTAGGTGCTGTGGGGCATTGCTGCAGCCATGCAGCTTCCAGTCCTCTGTTGTGCTGCTGCGCTGGGTGCTGCTGGTAGCTGCCCGGGGCCAGCAACACTAGGACAGCCGTGTGGGGGCCCAGAGAGTTGGCATGGGACATGATGTCATCCACATCCTTCCTGTCAAGGTTTGGCCCCACCCATGTGCCCATGCCCGTGCCCATGCCTTCCACCTCAGGCCCCAACTGGAGCCTGGAGAAAATTAGGGCCTTTGTGGTACAGAAGGCCTGAGGCAGTTCACGCAGAGCAGGCACTCAAACACCAACATTTATGAGGTTCTGTCGGGCCTCAGGATGTGGGAGTGAGGGCACTCCTGGTCGGCATGGCAGCGCTGCATAAAGATCAAGGCCTTGCAGCCACAGTGGGTGGCTGTGAACGACCACAAGACCATGCCCTTTATGCAACAGCTGACCAACATTTTGGCACCCTGGGACCTAGGCTCCAACCTTGCAGTTTTCACCAGCAGAGGCAACCTAGTTTCATAGTTGGTAGGGTTGGAAGGGACCTGAGCAGATCATCAAGTTTGATGCCCTGCTGTGGCAGGAAAGAGCACTGGGGTCAAATGACCCCAGCAAGGTGTTCATCTAACCTCCTCGTAACACCCCCAGGGTAGGAGCCAGCACCACTTTGCTCGGAAGTTGGTTCCAGATCCTAGCTGCCTTACCAGTGAAGTAGCGCCTCCTGATGTCTAGCCTGAATCGACCCTCTGCCAGCTTGTGACCGTTATTTCTAGTCACTCCTGGGAGTGCTTGGGGGGAACCCAATACCTGCTGGTTCCCTCTGACTAGTTTGCAAATGGCCACTAGATCCCCACTCAGCCTTCTCTTGTAAAAGCTGAACAGGCTCAGGTCCCTTAGCCTCTCCTTGCAGGGCTTGCCCTGCTGCCCCCTGACCATGCAAGTGGCCCTCCTCTGGACCGTCTCAATGCTGTCCACATCCCTCCTGAAGTGTGGCGCCCAGAACTGGATGCAGTAGTAGTAGCGAGCACTGACCAAAGGTCAGTGACCACCCACAGGCACTACTGGCAGCAGCAGCAGTGGCCAGGTACGATTATGGACTGCCAGCACCCTTTCTGCCAGGGGTGTACCACCATATGCAGGGGGTGAATGTGCAGCCACATGTACCGCCTACATGTGGCCCATTTCAAAATGTAGCCTCTTTTGTAACGTGTCTGCAGAGCTCTCAGCCTGCTGCTGTTTTCAGAATGGGAGGAGGAAAAGGGAGTGGAGGGAGTTCAGTCTGGGATTTTCAGCCCCCTGCCCCTCAGGAGGGTGGAGCAGGGGTACCGGACCCCACCTCCCAGTAGGGGGGCTCCAATTCACCCACCCCACACTTCAGCACTGGATGGAGAACCTGAAGAACAATCTCCATTCACTATTTTTCCCCCTCCCATTCTAAAGACAGCAAGCAGTGGCAGAGAGCCATACCCATTACTGTAGGAAACTGGCTGCAAACACTAGATTCCCCACCAGTCAACAGTGAACTTCTGTTTGGTCTGGGGTAATGCTGTAACTCAGAATGCTTTGTAGAAATCATTCTGAGTTGCAGCTGGGAGCTGCACATGTGTCTGCCACCCTAGAGTGAAATGCAGCATTTTTAAAGCCCTTTAAGCACCACGAATATTTGCTCCGTTACAACTTTAAAAGTACTTTTTGTGCACTTAGTGAGCATTAAGTGTAACACACCTAGCCAAATGTTCCTGCATGAAGCTTGGATAGGCAATTAGCGATAAAATCCATGGCAGATTATAGTGACCTGCATGAAAGGCACTGCAGCCTAGAAAACTGACTCGTAAGAGCTGAATCTGAACTGGATTTTCTGTCCATTGTGCAAGTTAACACACAGGCTCCCAGTTCTCAGGGCAAAGTCAAAAGAGCTTTCCTCTTACCTATGCTTCATCCCAACCCTCTCTCTCATTCACACACCACAAGTATTTGGTTCAGAGATCCTTTAAGCCTCAATGAAAAGGCTGAGTAACTTAGGTTAGTACTCAGGCTCTCTTCAATTAAGCCAGAACCCACCTACTTTTCAGTGGAGTTGCAGGAGAGATTACTCAAATGCTGGTAATAAAACTCCAAAGCCTTCCTGCAGTTTTCCCTGAAGGACAGTAAATTTCTCCAACAAGAGACCAGGAAAAAATCCTAGAGCATCTTGGCTAGAGTTACCATATTTCCAGTTCCAAAAAAGAGGACACCTGTCACGCGGGAGGTGGAGGTACGTGATTGTGGGAGACAACGATATGCTGATGCCCTGCCCCTGCCCATTCTATTGCCCCTCACTCCCAAGCCACAGCCCCTCATTGCCCCCACTGCTGCCCCTCACTTCCGACCTGAAGACTGCTGGACCACTGAACACCTTTCCCCAGCACCGGCAGGCACCCCCACCACACACACACCCAGCCCCCCTACACACCCCGCACCCCGTACAGTCCCCAAACCCTGGCCTGCTGCCTCCTGCCCCACACAGACTTACCTGTCTCTAGCTACTGGGGCTGCTCTCACTCCCTGCCTGGCTGTAGACTAGCCATGTGGTGTGCACCCTGCCTCCAGTCACCCTCCCCCCAACCCCTGGTAGCTCCCTGCTAGGGCAAACCAGGAAAAATGTCAAAGCTGAGATGAACAAAATCCTGGATATTTGATCATATTTTTAAAAACCACCTGAACAGAGATGGGAGGACCCAAAACCAGGACATGTCCGGGAAAACCTGGATGCATGGTAACCCTAATCTTGGCCCAAAGGAAAATGAGCAAAAGCAAGAACATTAATATGGGTATGAAGTTGCTATAAGAAGGCTCACAGCTAGGTTAGTGTCATAATCAGCTCTAAATTGTCTGGGTTAACTGTGCAATGAAGACATACCCTTAATGACTTGTTCAGGGTTATCTGGCAAGTCAGCAGCAGAGCCAGAAATAGAAAGCAGAAGCCCAGACTCCAAAGCCTCTACCTTAAACACAAAGCCATCTTTTCTTCCTAATGTGCTGCTTTTTATATTGTAGTCCACTCTTAATTGTTTCATCTAGCAGTCCAAGGGGTGGCCTCTTTAACAAGACACTCCAGCACAGCTTTGAAAAAACAATTCTGGTACCGAAATCATTCAGCAGTTTAGCAAGGAGCGGATAGCTCTGGCAACCAGGCTATAAGCCACCAGTCATTCTGACCCTTACAATCTTCACTCTAATATAGATGTGACAGCTTTTCAAAGTCTGTCACAATAAAGTTACATTGCAGAATCAGCTATTTTTGCAGATTTACAGGCAAGCCTGTAGTTTGATAGACAGAGACGTTCTAAGATGAGGTTTTCATAAAGGCCAGTTGGGAACCTTCCTCTGGTTGAAAGGTGGCAGGAATTAAGGGCCTGATTCCAGTTCGTGCCTTTGACATTTTCTTCTTTAGTCTCAACCGCATACATACAGGCTGGGTGTTTTTATATTTATTTCCCGGTGGTGTAAAAAGTCAGCTTCTCACCCACTTTAAGCATACAAGCACAAGTAGGCCAAGGCCTATCTTCCTGTTTTAAGAAGTGAAAGCACTAGGGCAGACAGCCAGAGGACTTAATATAGTCTCAGATCTAAATATAACAACAATAACATGGCTCCAGTCTGATCCTACAAAGAAAAGTTTGAAAAAAAAAAAAAAAAAAAAAGCAATTCTTCACAAATTAAGAAAACAATAAAGGTCCCTTTCAAGTGTCAAGGAATATTCTTAGCCAGCCCACAACACCTAAATCAAGAGAGAGGTTGTTAAAATGGCATAATACCAGGAAACTCGCCTACAGGGCCTACTTCCTCCTTGGAGACTCCAGCCTGGAGTACAGGAGTCAGCGTGCTGGTGAGGGGAGGCGGGGGGAAGGGGGAGTCGAGAAGCGACCAAAGCACCTCTGCAAGAAAAGTCGGAGCTGGACACCAACACCAAAGCACCTAGATCTGAGATGATATGCTAGATCCAGCCTTCCTGGCCTGAGAGGCCGAGTCACATCAATAGCCTCTTTAATCCTTTCCCACCCAACATTTCCTGACACCGTCTGCAGGAATCAACAAGTTCAAACCCAGGACAGAAAATTAGCACTCGCACACAATACAGCCAAGTGATAACATGGCTGTATTTATAGCACGGAGGCAGCCCCCCTCAGAGGAGTTATTAAAGATCCTGGTGAGAAGAAAACGGTTATTCAAGTAAGTTAAAGATACACCTGAACCCTCCCTTCCTCTCCCCACCCCTCTCTGAGGTCATACCATCACAATATAGTCTCCGAAGTGAAGGACATTCCTCCTGGACACTCTGATAGGGAAAGTGTGAACAACAAAAGCCCATTGTTAACAGGGAGTGTTGGTGCCACTTAGACCCTTGTTAAGTTCCCCAGAGGATGCGGCTTGCATTATGCAGGCTTAAAAATAAAGGGCATTAGGACATGGGACAAACAAACAATGAAATCATTTCCATTTGCCTAAACAAGAAAAGGGCTTGCCCAGCAGGGTAAGCGGTAACAGCTGGGTGTTAGCAGCATCCCCACTATCCTCTGCCTTGCAGCTCCCAGCTCCTCCACATCCAGTGTTTCCAGCTGATTCTCACATTAACTTAATTGTGCTGCCATTTACTTGAGCTCTGACCCACAACCAGCTTTTGTTGGTCTGCTCAGGCCAGTGTCATATCATCAGAAGAATTCACCCCTTTGCTTTTATGTCAGAATTTGTATCTTAAAGTTTGCCCCTTCTGTCTCCATGATTAACCAAATATAGAGCCCTAGAGCCATAAAATTCCCTTAAGGGAAGAGAACGTGCCTTTTTAAAAGAACTACGTAGCCTCCAATAAAATTAAGTCACTAAGGCAAAAGAGATTTTTAAGAGAATATCTTCCAGCATTGTTCATGCTATTTATTTGTAATCAACTTGCTTCACTCAAGTTAGCCTGGCTTGAATGAGAGCAGCATTTGTGGCACATTTCCTAGGTTTTTAAACCACAGTAAACTGAGCCCATCTATAGATTCTTTCTTGCTGAATTGTGGGACAACTTCTGACCTTTCAGGCACACAGAGGAAATTGTGAGAAGATGCTGCACAATCAAAGGTATTTGAGTAGAGCTGCATCACCACTACAGTGGTTGTGCAAGGAACTGTTAGGTTGTATTAACTTAAACTCTAGCCTCTCTGACCAGCCAACTGGATCAAAAAGCACGACCACAAATAAATTAAGAGGTTTGGGGTGTGGATGTGGCTCAAGTGAGGTGCAACACTTGAGGAACAATGAAAATTAACTTTGCAGTGAAAACAAGCCCTTACAAGGCTAGTACAAATGACATCTCTGTTTCAGCCAAATCATGTCATTAAAGGTTTATGGTCACCACTAAAATGTCAATTTTACCAGCATCCTCCTAAATACTTACCTCATGTCATACCACTAAATTGCAATATTCCTTGCCTGATGTCATATGCTGCTATTGGAATACCAATGTTAGCAACTCTTGTGATTTTACTGTGTCTATTTCTTAAAGCCTCAGCTCCCCAAGTCATGTGATTACATAAGAATGTCAACCTTAATTAAAAAGTTTCTAATTCTCAATAATTTAAGATGAATCCTTAAAACAAACTTGAAAATCTCAAGTCAGAAGGCAAATAAAAAGAAATCCTGATGTTTATACACACACACAAGTTCTTACATATATATAAATACATGCATGTAATATATACACATTATTTTTAAATTAATCTTATGGTTTTGGAGAGACTGACTCATGGTTCTTGATTATAGGGTTACCATATTTCCAGTATCAAAAAACAGGACACCTGTCAGGGGGGAGGAAGGAAGTGGGGAAAGAGGAATATGGAGAGGGGAATATGATTGGGGGCAGTGATACATCTGTGCCCTGCCTTTGGTCCTCATTCCTAAGCCACAGCATCCCCAGCCCTGCTGCTGTCTCTCACTCCCAACCCACAGCCCCTAGCCCTGCCAGTGCCCCTCACTCCTGACCTGCAGCCCTTGCCCCCACAGTTCTGCTGCCCATGCAGTGCATATGCGTGCACATGCACACACACTCTCTCTGTCATTGTGTCTCTTTTAGCTGCAAGCAGCTTCCGGGGCCTGCACACAGAGCACATAATCCCCTGACAGCCAATCACTTTGCCAAGCTGCTCCCAGCCCCAAGCAGCCAAGATGGAAGTGCCTGGGAAATGCAGAGGCAGAACAAAAACCCAGACATTCACTTGCATTTTAAAAACCCTCCTAGCCAGGAGGACAGGGGGCCAAAAAAGAGGACATGTCTAGGAAAGCCCAGCCATATGTTAACCCGATTTTTAAATGCCTGAGGTTAGCAATAATGTCATGCCAAAGTGCCAAACTGGCTCAGTGAGTTTACGCAGGTGTGCACTAGTTGTATGGTAGGGCCAGAGATGGGTCATGTACAAACATTCACTCTCTCCTGAGAGAATCACTGCTGTCCCAGAAGAAACCACAAGTGTACAGAACAGATGTTCAGGATGTTTCTCCCAGAGTAAGATGGCTAATCTAGAAGAAAAATAATTTGGGAACAACCAGGGTTAAATCACTCCCAGGCAAGTTTCTCCTGGGAGAGCAAATGCCTGTGCACATTATCAGGAAGTTCTGTATCCACAGAATCATAGAAAATTTGTTTGGAAGGGACCTCAGGAAGTCATCTAGTCCAACCCCCTGCTCAATGCAGGACCATCCCCAACTAGATCATTTCAGCCAAAGCTTTGTCTACCCTCCTAGTATGAAAATTATTTCTAATATTTAACCTAAATTTCACTTGCTGCAACTTGAGATTGTTGCTCCTTGTTCTTTCATCTGCAACCACTAAGAACAGTCTAGCTCCAGCCTCTTTTGAGCCCCCCTTCACATAGTTAAAGGCTGCTATTAAGTCACCTCCCACTCTTCTTGTCTCTAGACAAGAAAGTTTTCTCAGTCTTTCTTCATAAGTCTTGTCCCCCAGCTCTCTCACCATTTTTGTTGCCCTCTGCTGGACCTGTTCCAATTTATCCACATCCTTTCTGTAGTGGGGGCCCCAAAAGTGAACACAGGACTCCAGATGTGGCCTAACCAGTGCTGAAAAGAGGGGAATAACCACTTCCCTTGACCTGCTGGCAACGCTCCTACTAATGCAACCCAGTATGCCATTAGACTTCTTGGCAACAAGGGCACACTGCTGGCTCATATTCAGCTATTGTCCACTGTAACCCCCAAATCCTTTTCTGCGGAGTTGCTGCCCAGCCAGTCAGCCCCCAGCCTGTACTACTGCATGGGATGTTCCATCCGAAGTGCAGGGTTTGGCCCTTGTTGAACCTCATGGTATTTCTTTTGGTCCAATCCTCCAATTTGTCACGGTCACTCTGAATCCTAGCCCTACCCTCCAGCTCTATATAGGTCATTGATGAAGACATTGAACAAAACCATCCCCAGGACCAACCCCTGGGGCACTCCACTTGATACTAGTAGGCAACTAGACTTCAAGCCATTGATTACTACTCTCTAAGCCCAATGTTCCAGCCAGTTTTCTATCCACCTTACAGTCCATTCATCCAGCCCATACTTCCTTAGCTTACCTGCAAGAAGGTTGTGGGAGACTGTACCAAAAGCCCTGATGAAATCAAGGTATATCACATCCACTGGGCTCCCCACATCCGCAGAGCAAGTCACCTCATCATAGAAGGCAATCAGGTTGGTCAGGCATGACCTGCCCTTGGTGAATCCATGCTAACTGTTCCTAATCACCTTCTTTTCTCCTCCAAATGCTTATAAATAGATTCCTTGAGGATCTGCTCCATGATTTTTCCAGGGAATGAGGTGAAGCTGGCTGCTCTGTAGTTCCCTGGATCCTCCTTCTTCCCTTTCTTAAATATGGACACTATGTTTGCCCTTTTCCAGTTATCTGGGACCACTCCTGATTGCCATGAGTTTTCAAAGATAATGGCCAATGGCTCTGCAATCTCATCAGCCAACTCCCTTAGCACCCTTGGGTACACACCATCTGGCCCCATGGACTTGTATATGTTCAGCTTTTATAAATAGTCCCTACCCTGTTCTTTCACCACTATTGGCTATTTACCTCTTCCCCAAACTTTGCTGCCTGGTGGTAGTCTGAGAGCTGACCTTGCCGTGAAGACTGAGGCAAAGAAAGGATTGAGTACTTCAGTCTTATCTGCATCCTCTGTCATAAGGTTGCCTCCCCCATTCAGTAAGGGATTCTCCTCTTGCTACCAACATACTTGCGTAAACCCTTCTTGTTACCCTTCATGTCCCTCCCTAGCTTCAACTCCAATTGCGCTTTGACCCTCCTAACTTTATCCCTGCATGCCCAAGCAATGCTCTTATACTCCTCCCTATGTATTTGTTCAAGTTTCCACTTCTTATACTCTTCTTTTCTGTGACTTAGTTTACCAAAGATTTCCTTGCTAAGCCAAGTTGATCTTCTAACATACTTGCTAGTCTTCTTGAACATCAGGATGGTTTGTTCCTGCGCTCCCAGTAAGGCTTCTTTAAAGTATAGCCAGCCATGTTAGACTCTTCTCTCCCTCAGTCTGGCTTCCCAGGGAATCCTGCCCATGAGTTCCCTGAGCAGTCAAAGTCTGCTTTTCTGAAGTCCAGGGTCCTTACTCTGCTGCTCTCCACCCTTTCTTTCCTCAGAATCCTGAACTCAGTCATCTTATGCTGCCCAAGTTGCCATCCACTACTTCATTTTCCACCAATTCTTCCCTGTTTGTGAACACTGGGTCAGGAAGAGCATGGCCCCTAGTTGGCCGCTCCAGCACTTGCACCAGGCAGTTGTCCCCAGCATTCTCCAAAAACTTCCTAGATGGCCTGTGCTATATTGCCCGCCCAGCAGATGTTAGGGTGATTGAAGTCCTCCATGAGAACCAGGGCCCGTGATTGGGAAACTTCCATTAGCTGGCTGGAGAAAGCCTCATCCACTACTTTGTCCTGGTCTGGTGGTCTATAGCAGACACGTATCACAATATCACCTGCATTGCTCTCCCCAGAGACTCTCAATAGGCCTATTTCCAGTTTCATACTGGAGCTCTGAGCAATCATATGGCTCTTTTACATAAAGTGCAACTCCTCCTTCTCTTCTCCCCTGCCTGTCCTTCCTGAACAGTTTGTACCCATCCATGACAGTGCTCCAGTCATGAGAGCTCCCTCCAAGCCTCTGTTATTCCAGTCATGTCACAGCTCCATGATTGTGCAAGGACTCCCAATTCTTCCTCTTTGTTTCCCACGCTCCGTGCATTTGTGTACAGGCACCTAAGGAAAGTAGTCAATTGCTCTGTTTTTTCAGGCTATAAGATAACACATCCCCTGTTGCCCCCTTGTTCTTCCTCCAGGTCTCCCACTTTCCCACTTACCTCAGGGGTTTGGCCTCCATCCACCAGTGAACCTAGTTTAAAGCCCTCCTCACTACTACATATGTACTATTGATAATGAGGGCACAAGGTTGTTGCTGATGCAGTGAGCCCGTGCTGCAAGCAATTGGTTTGTAGCTCATCAGGCACGCTGTTTTCCATTCCTGTGCCTTTAAAACAAAATAAAATGAATATTTACCACAATAGACTATTTGTGAAGGGTATAGAAATTTGATTTCAGTCCAATCACAAACCACTAGTAAATCCCACATGCCATGTCTGTTTACATTTGATGTATGATTGCATATTTTAACATGTGGTTATTTTAGCCATAATTGATTATCAGAAATCATGAAACAGCTGTCAGCTTCCAACCTTATAGTAAAATAATCCACAGAATTTGTTTTACACAAATCTATTCCCCAGGGTTATGCACCTTTCATGTCAAAAGGACACTACTTATAACTATAGGTTTACTATGATAATAACTGAAGAGACTGTCAGAGAGGGATCAACATTGTGTAGTCAGGTATGCTGTGTGATTGTGGGTAAACTCTTTTCTCAATCTTTCTACATTAGTTCCCCATTATCTCCATTAATTGTTAAACAAATAATGCTTACTTATTTACTTCACAGGGACAGCATCAGAATTAGTGTTACCATGCTTTGAATATGAAAATAGTTATACATATGTCAAATATTATTATTACTATTTTAGTTACTATTATAGAGGTACAAGTGAAGAATGCTAATGTTGTGCAGCATACTGACTGCATACATACTGTGGTGTTAATTGTAAAAGCTCAGCTGTGTTGGCTGGACTTGTGGTGTGGATGGCTATATGAGACATGAATGTCTCATCAGCTGCTCCGCAGTCAAAGGCTTTACAAGAAGCACTGCTGCCCTAGGATGTGTTCTAAGGATGCTCTCAAGTGCTGCTTGGTACAAAATAACATGCTAGTTAATGGGCTGCTGACTGGCAGGAACCATGAGACAAGTAAAAGTCAGAAGCAGAACCATTTTGAATACATTTTGACAACATGCCAGTGTGTCAGAAAAACACATACGGCAAGAGCAATGACAGTAGCAGTGGGCTGGTTTACAGGTCATAAGGAAATGCAGAGGAGGTAGTCGCAGCACACTGACCTTTGTGTGTACCCAACTTCCTATTTTCAGGCCTGTCACCCCAATACAACCACCTACAACCGCAATATGCAAATACCTGGCGTTGCCTCGTAATCAAGATTGCATTGAGATTTGGAATTATAGCAGCACTTCACCTCTTCATAATGAAAGGAAATTATTGCGTATATAAGTCAGTAAACTTACAAAATTTATTACTAAATTCTAAAGGTTTGATTTTCATTTATACCAAGTCTGTTTGATAACCCTGGAAGTGTAAGAGACTTCAAGTGGATGTAACACTTCACATTGCCTGTAAAGGGGGCCATAGTGTAAAGCTGAACCAGACCCTGAGTGTTTTTGATAGTTCCTAATAAAGCTAGGAAGAAAGATGAATTAGAAGGAGTTAAAAAATGGCAGTTCATTGGAATTTGAGCCTGCACTTTTAACTTATTTTTGGATGTCTCTAGCTAATAAATGGTTTGGTTGTAACATTCAAAGTTTAAACCCATGTATCTGGACACAAAATCTAAAACATAAACTACTTTTATAATGAAATAATAATAGTCAAGTTAATATCTTCATTCATCATAACTTCTATGGCAGCAGATCCTAGCAAAGATCTGAGTTGTCAAAACTCTCAGCTAGCCACCTAAACAAATACATTCAGAATCTGTACGTGCTGAATTCTTTTGAAAAAAACTTGCAATATTTGGTCCTAAACTTTTCTGTCCCCTGCAGAACCAGGGAACTTTATGAAAGACTGTATTTTAAGAACCACTGTGTGTATGCTTTATCTGGAATAGCCATTCTTCCCAGTTAGAGCTGTTCAAGGGATGCATGGCACTGAAGAAGTGACATTTATTTAATCATCATTTACATTTTCCTCCTCCCCACCCCCTTCCCCCAAGTGGGGCAAAGTTTCTTCTGGGAATAAGCATCAGAGTGTTTTGGATTCTTCTCCAAACTCAGCATTTTGTGTTTCCCCCTAGCAGTAGTGTGGCAGCCTTACAGAACACTCCTGGATGGATCAGGATTCTCATGCAATTCCAGATATGAGGATCAAATGGGCCACACAATGAAGCAAATTTGTTAAAGAAATTGGCATAGCTAAAAAAGAAACGCTCTGCAGAGAGCCAAGTAACGTCTAAGGCTCTTAACCCACTTAGCTAAACACTCTAAACTGCTGAAAAAAATACCATTTGGAATTAGGATAAGTGAGTTTGGGGGTAGAGAGTGTGTGCGCTGAATAAACCCAGGGTTTCGTAGCCTGCCAGAGCCATCAGCCAAGCGTCTATTGAGTCTAGACAAAGGTTTGATTTTGAATTGAAAAGGGAATAATTTGCAAAGGGTAAAGCAATTTAGGTTTTGAAAAAAACAACCATGAATTTTTAACTATTAACCCAAAAGAGAGATAGGGAGACTCTGCCCGCTGAATAAGGCTTTTAATATTCCCTACTGCCATGGAAGGTCACTGAGATTGTACTGATTTAAGATCAGAGAGCTTCATTAGGCCAAAACATTTAATGTGCCCCAGGGGCGGAAGGAAGGGAAGAGATTGGTGGAGCTAGAGAAGAGGAAGGTTTGTTCTGTACTCACATAAGTGGCTGAAATTGTCAGTTCTGCTTGACAGGATGCTAACAAACAGTGGGTGATAGTCATGAACAGCGAGGTATGGCTATAAACATTAGCAACCAGATTGTGCCCAACCCTTGCATAAATGTACAGGGGAAGATGGGATCAAGAACTCTGCTCCTCCATTTGAATCTCAGAATAAAGATAAGGTACAAACACAGACTCTATAGGGAGACTTCTCCCACGAGGAACAGCTGACTCAGAAGAGCAGGCTGGAAGGAGAGCCATGGCTTTGGCCTCTCCACCAACCCAGACAACAAAGCTGGCTAGGCACACAAGGTAGAATATATTGCATATCAGCTTACATTGTGGGGTATCCTGTATGTTCCACCAATAAACTCTGGAGCTACAGGAGGAATTGTGCTTCCTCGTAGGGCTCAATATCGACTGGAGCTCAGCCCTAGGGTAGTGACCCCTGCTTTAAATAAAGTATGCAATCTGGCCCAAATGTAAAGGGATCTGAATGGACCCAACAGACACATATTGAACTCACAACATGATTTTCCTCTAGGCCAGCACATTACTATATCTTTGTCAGTACTGGAAAATAACTTAGTGGAGGCTATAAACATGACCTGTGGCCCACTGCATTAGACACTAAACACGCACCCAGTAAGAGAATGTCCTTATCCCAAAGGGTTTGAGTGTACAAGCCACAGAAATGGTAGCAAAAAAATGAAGGATTATCTCCATTTTACAGATAGGGAAACAGGCACAGAGTGATCAGGTCACTCTTAAGTCACACAAGGCATCTGTAGCAGAGCCCACGTTACTCAAGTTGCAGTACAATTCTTTACTAGCAAAAGGGATTCAACCTGCCTTATTGGGAACATCTTATCTTGAACCCAGTGGTTAAAGGAAGTGGGAATTAGAGGGAGAAGGGAAAGATAGCTTTATATCCTCTGATAAAACAGATGAGCATTCCCCCGCCTCACCCTGATTCAGGTCAATATTGTCTCTTACCCCCTTTGCCAGCTCCCACTACTTGTCCACCATTGGTGATGCAAAAGGGTACACATACACACCCTGAGATTGGCATTGCACCCCCTGCAAAAAGCACCACCAACATTGCCAGCAGTGCTTGCAGGTGGTTACTGCTTGCCAGCCTCCCTCCCTTGCTGCTGACATCACTGGCAGCATCTGCGAGTGGTCCACGATGCTGCCAGTGGTGTCTGCAGGTTCTGTTCCATGGGGCTGCAGCTGATGGTCCCTGCCCAGTCCCCAGCCCACTGGATGGATCCCCTTTGTGGCAAGGCAGCCATGCTAATGACTTGGGTGGGGGCACTACAGGAGAACCAAGGCTGGGGGGGAGGTGGGTGGTGGCAGAAGGGCAAAATACAAATTTGCCCAGGGTGGTATTTTTCCAAAGACCAGCTCTACTGGTACCTTTCCAGACCAAGCTCTTTTCTGCTCCGTTACACACTTTTGATTGGGATTTCTGTAATGGTAACCAAGTATTTCGATTTCTACCTCCCTCCGAATTAGAGGCATTCAGTTGCAAGGTTCTACTGTTCCTTGTGGACTTTTTTTTCTTTAACAGAGGTGTAATAATTCAGCAGGGGACCCGAGGCAGCTGCCACACCGGCTTGCAAAGGTGATTTCCAGCTGCCACCAGAATGATATAGCTGTGGCAAGAGAGTGTTTTTTATCCGCTCTCCTGCCAAGTCATCACCTGGGCTAGGGACAAAAGTTACACATAAACTGGTTTAAGTGATCAGAAACTGGTTTAAACCTGTAACAGAACAGAAGCTCAGTGCTTAGATGCTCACACAAACCAGTTTCAAACTGAAACAGTTTCAATCAGTTTTCAACTGATTTAAGATAAACCTGGTTGAATTGGGTTAAACCATTTATGAAACCCAGACCCCTTCCCTTCCTGGTTCAAGTTAAATCACAGTTTGCTTCTTTTTCCTGCTGTCCCTGAGGTCTTTGGGATTTGCAGTCCAGACTCACAGCAGCAGGATTATGCAGTGTTGCTCATAACTTCCTTTTCCTGCTTCTAGGTGCTTCTGGGTTTTATAGTCCACAGTTGCAGCCCGCAGTAAGTTTGAGCAGGGGAAGGAGTGTTTAACCCTCCCCTCCCTGGCCCCAGCCCCCAGCCAGGGTTTGCCTGGGGGTGGGAGCAGTCCCATCCACCCCCCTTGCAAACTGGCCTGCATCCTCAGCTGGGTATGCCCCCTGCTTGTCAACCAGACCTCAGTGCTACAGCTAGGGAGCAGAGAGGTGGGGCCAGCCCTGCTTTCTGGAGCAGACAGCCCAGCCCAAGGCTGCAAAAACCAGTCTGCAAGGGGGGTGGATGGGACTGCTCCCACCCCCAGGCAAATCCCAAAGACCTCAGGGACAGCAGGAAAAAGAAGCAAACACATCCCATACCGGTTACATGCCAGAGAGCTGTGCTTTAGCACCCCCAGCTTCTAGCCTGAGCCACTGCAGGTATGTCACTGCATTTCTTCAATGTCTATTCACTTCTATTTCGACTTAATCTCAGCATCTTAGACTAATCTGCAAAAACTGAATCAAATCAGCCTTGGACTTTTTGACTACGTAGCCCGTGTGCACCAGGATAAGAGCTTCCTCCTCGAGTGGTAGGGAAATGCTGGCCAGGCAGGAGTGCTGTAAGTGGGATCTGAAAGTACTGGCCAGTTCCCTCTTTTCCCTATAGAGCCAGGCCAGGACAAGGGATGATTTAACTATGTACACATTTATTACATACAAGATTTAAATACAAGCAATATTAATAAACATATTTCCAATGTACAATAGTTAGAGAGAGAGAGATTATTGTTAAATAAAGACTATGCCCCCTCAGAGGCTTCACACAGCACAGGGAAGTGAATAAACTGAAATAGGTAAACAACAGGTAAGTACAGACAAACTACTGGTGAGCTTATTGACAAGGATTCCTATCGGGCATCTATGTATATGAATCAAATAACTAACCAATCACAGTGTAGTTAACAAAATGTAAGGCGCTGGTTTACTAAATTTGAGACACATGCACCAGTTATAAGACTGATCTGATTAAGGGTTCCCAAAAGCATGGCAGGTTCCAGGGATTAGTGTGGAAAACCCAAGTACCTCTTTTGGCTTCTCATACCTTCAGAGACCCTCTAAACATCATGGGGAGATATCCCATGGCTCCATCCCCCTGCTAGATATGGAGATTGTCCCTCCCCTGTGGAGCCTTTTCCTTTAGCAACTCACAACTCCATGGCCTTGGATGGTTGGTTCTTGTCTTTTAGCATGCAGGACCCTCCACTTGTGAGGCCCTGGGGCTCCTGGATCCTTCTTGGACCTTTTTGGATCCTTCCTGGAGGCCCTGTGCACACTCCCCATGCATCAGGGGCTCTGCCTTCTGCTAGAGGGTCAGAGGGCTAGGCTGCCTTGTGTGGCACTGGGCCTCAGCCCAATCCCAGGCTCTCTGTGCAGCATTGCCTGCACTGTGTTTGGGCCCTGGTGGCCCTGTGCACTGTCATGTGCCCTGGGGGTTCCAGCCTTGTGCCGGGGTCACAGACCCAAGCTGTCTTGAACAGCTGCTGGAGTCATAAACCTGAGCTGTCTTGAACAGCTCTCAGGGTCTGGGCCCCATGCACTGTTCATGCACTGAATGGCCAGACACCTGAGTTTCCTCAAACAGCTCCTAGGGCCTCACCCCATTTGTCACACTGCACATCAACTGGGGCCAAAGCCGGACCTGGCCGTCACTCCAATAAGGTCAAGCGGCACCTTCAGGGGCTCTTCAGGGCATCTGCTCTGCCCTGCTGGGCAGCTTCCCCAGCTCTTTCTAGCCCCACTCGTCTCTCCATCCCCCAACATATCTCCTGCATGCTGGACACGTCGTTCCTTTTATTCTTCCTGGGGGCTCTGCCCCTGAAGTCTGTTGGACCTGAAAAGCACAGTTCACAATCAGTCTGGACTCTTGGGCAGGCTTCTCCGCATCCCCTCCTGATTGGTGGAAATGCTCCACCATTTGTGTTGTGAGTTTTTAATTTATTCTCAGCTTAGTGGAATTGATCCACCAATCACACTGGAGGTTTCTCAAGCCCAATGCATTGGACTCTGTTGGTGAGTCCACCACACTTTCCTCCATGGAACCCTTCAACTTCCCCAGTGAAGGGAGCATTCCCATGCCCACCACTCACTGGGTCCATGGGGCAGTGATGGGTATCTCTCTAGGTACCCCAGAGGCATCATAAGTGAATAGGCGAATGGGATGCTGATCCCATGTGTGGGTCTCCATGAGGCTCCTGGTGACGTAGATCCCCTGCCACTTAGGGGGTCTCCTCTGCTCACCCGTGGAAAAAGAAGGGAGGTGAATCATTGCCTCTTTTTGGTCAGTCAGCCAGGGCCTCCCTGGGAGCAACCTCTGGCTCTCCATCCCATGCTGGAGCAAGGGCCCGCAATTTAGGGTGGTATCCCATCAAAGTTGGAATCAGACTCCAACATGGGTATCGGAGGTGTAGGTTCTTTTTCATGGCTTTGTCTGCTGAGAAGGTCAAGGCCTATCATGCAAGGGACCTGTTTCAGGTTGGCAGGGCCTGATAAGCTCTCCCACTGGCAGGAGGAGGTTTCTGTGCACTACCTGGTGGCATCCCAACCTGGTCTCTGGGGTAACTTCATACACCGGGAGGTCCCCCATCTGCTTGACCGCAGTGAACAGTTCCACCCTCCAGTGATCCACAATTTTATGCTTTCCGATTGAGCCCTGGTCCCTCAGTAGCACCCTGTCCACTAGGCTTAATCCTTACTCTCAAACATGAGTGTCGTAGTTTTTCTTATCAGCGCTGTTGATTTTGACCCACCAAATCCCCTGCCAGATGGCTGGCCTACCTCAGACAATCCTTCAGTTTACTGCTAATGGGTTATGTGCTGCCTATATGCTTTCTCTACCCTGAAATGTAGATCTACAGGTATTTGGGTTTGCCTTCCAAACATCAGAAGATAGGGGTGGCATTGTTTCATGTGGGATGATATGCATGCACCAAACAGGTCAAATGCTGATTCCAGGAGACCCTATGCTCTTGAAAGAGTGTACCTAACATATTTAACAGGGTGCAATTAAACTGCTCCAGCTGCAGGTCCCCCTGCAGGTGATATGGGGTGGTATGACACGTCTTAATTCCAGCCACAGTCAACACTTCCCTGAACAACTTGATTGCAAAAGCTCTCCCCTGGTCAGAGTATATCCAGGCAGATAGTCCAAACAGAGAAAAATTTTTCCCACAGCACCTTTGCCACAGTGTTAGCTGTTTGATCACCAGTGGCAAAGGCCTCGGCATATCACATGAAATCATTGGTTATTACCAGGACACTGCCATTTTGGTTTCCTTTCCCATCAATAGACAGAAAGTCCATGCAAATCATCTCCAGCAGCTGCGAGCTTTGTATAGTGTGCAAATATGCAATGCACGTGGGTAGGGTCTTGTGCTTCACACAATGCTCACAGTTGAGGCACTTGGTCTTTATGTCCTCAGCCATCCGTGGCCAATAGAATCACTCTCAAGCCAGAGTTAAAGTGCATTCTGCACCCAGATGTCCAAAGTCATCATGTACGGCTCATAGCACCAGTGCTCGCTGCTCCTTGGGGAGAACCAATTGTAATACCTCCTTCCCTTCCACATTTTGCACCTCATGATGTAAGACCCCATTGAGAAGCTTCAGCCCCTCCAATTCTTTCAGCAGGAGACGGGCCGTGGGGGTGACATGCTGGGTGGCAGTGGGTGGATGGGTCCCTCTTCGCTTAGCCCACAGCACTTCATGGCTATCAGGGTCACACTCCTGAGCAGCCCACCACTCTGCAGCAGTTATCTGAGGTAACGCCAAGATGGTCAGTCCAGTATAATTTACCCACACCTGTGGGATCCCCTCAGGAGGTACTCCCAATACTTCAGCCACATAGGCAGCATTTGTCGCTTCTGTGAAAAAGTCTTGAACAGGAAAGTCACAGAGGGCCTGGACCACCTGAGGTTTCAATACATCCTGGGGAGCAGGGAAGGTCAATCAGGACAGAACATGTGCGTCTATGTTCTTCTGCCAGGCACTATAGCATGAACTAAAAAAATAATCCACTAGAGCAGCAACCCATTGGTCCCTGGTTACATCCAATTTCACACTAGTCAATACGTATGTCAGCAGATTGTTATCAGGCCATACCTGAATGGTGGTGCCATACAGATAATCTTTAAACATCTCAGTGATGGCCCATTTAAGGGCCAAAAACTCTAATTTGTGGGCCAGGTACTGGGTCTCGCTAGGTACCAAGTTTCGGTTGGCATAAGCAATGGGGTGCTGCTGCCCCTTATATATCTCGTAAAACACAGCTCCAAGACCCAATAAACTGGCATCTGTGTACAGTATGAACTGGTGATTCAGCTCTGATATGCCAGCATGGGCACATTCATGAGGCGCCTGAAGGCTTCTAGGAAGGCAGTTTCGCATTGAGAATCCCACCATGGCCTGAAGGGTTCCCTGGGACTACACACACCCCTGTCCCAGGTGGACTGGCCATGCACTCCCTTTTTACAGGAGGACTTTCCTCTTTTGGTAGCCCCAGATGAGGTGATTCAAGGGCCGGGTGATGGTGGTGTAGTCTTGTACGAACCTGTGGTAGAACCCATCGAACCCCAGGAACCTCTTCAGCTGTCTGTAGTTGGTGGGCCATGGCCAAGTGGTCACAGCTTTTGCCTTCTCGGGGTCCATGCTGACCCCATCTTGGGATACTATGTACCCTACATATTTGAGTGAGGCCTGACAGAACTTGCATTTGTCTACAGCCAGTTTAAGCCCTGCAGCCTCAAGCCGGTCCAGCACATGTAGGAGTCATTTTTCATGTTCTCCCAGGGTTCTACCAAATTCGATAACATCGTCCAGATAGACCAGCACCTGGGTCAGGTGCATATCCCCGACTATTTTTTCCATTAACTGTTGGAAAGCAGCCACCTGAAATTCCTTGGAGCATGTGTTCAAATTGGAAGAACCTCGGAGGATAGATGAAAGCTGTCTTATCCTTATCAGCCTCCCTCAATGGGATCTGGTAGTATCCACTCCTGAGATCCAGCACGGACAGCCATTTAAATCCCATAGAAATCCAGTGCCTCCTGCACCCGGGGAATTGTATATTGGTCTACAACTGTGCAGGCATTCAATACATGATAATCTATACACATCCACAATTTCCCATTTTTCTTACGCACTATAACAATGGGCGAGGTATAGGGGCTCTTGGATTCACTGATAATCTTGTGGTCCAGAAGTTCCTGCAGGTGGCATGGAACTTCATCCATGGCTGCCAGTGGAATGTGCCAAGATCTTTTATGAAAAGGTCACGGGTTTTTAAGCTGAATCTGGTGCTCCATACCTTTAGCCTCCCCTATGTTCCACTCGTGTAGAGAGAAGATGTTGGTTTGACCCTGCAGTTTCTGATATAGATGGACTTTCCATGACTCCAGTGCAGGGGAGTCCCCAGAGAAAAACCTGCTTGGATCTATAGGTGGAAAATTGGGCTTTGTGGTAATGGCCACCATTTCAGCCTCACAGACTGCAGCTACCTTCTGCTCGGGGTGTACCACCATATCCCTTATGGTGGGATTAACAAATACAATGGTGGCCTGCGTTTTTCTCAGAATCTAAGGTTCAAACAACCCATCAGGGACCCTCAGCGCTCGGGGACCTTCCTTCCCTGGGGAAGTCTTTATCACCACCGGCCACATGGATGGGCGTCCATTCTTCCATGTGTACATGATGAGTAGGGCCTATTGGACCTTCTGAGGGGTCATCCCTGAATAATTCAGGGCCCCCAAAATCTGGGATCCCTGTCTTGTATTCCTTTTCTTGTACCTCATATAGTCCTTGGAGCAAAAAGCATGCATTTTCAGCTGCTTTTGGTAGCCCAGACCCACCTGCCACCAGCATTATTGGGCCAATACCTGGAATATGCTGGAATTGGTTCCAATAAGGAGGGAAACTCCCTACCTTCACCTGGGATTGGAACATACCAAAGCAATAGTTGCCACTTGTTTATTTATTCTAGCTACAGTAGCAAGGAATTTAATTCAAATTCTAACATACTTGTGGTAAGGCCCCAGCATTCATTCCTGCCCAAGGCAGGGGGTCAGACTTGATGATCTGTTAGGTCCCTTCTGACCCTAGCTAATATGCTACTATGATAAGGGTACTGATCGTGGCTCAGACCACACAAATCCAAACCAGAAAGAGGGGACAATAGTAGATGCTGGAAACATGTTTTATAAAAAGACATAAAAGAATAGTCAACTGTGACCCACTATCCAGGATGGCTGTACACTGGTGACCATTCACCATCACTGGTAGCTCTGCTCTAGGCCCTATCAATCCTAGGCCCTATCAGTCCTTTGGGTATTGCAGCTAGGGCTAATACCCAGGAGTCTGACAGGGCCCAGGGCAGAGCCAACTCCCTCACTCAGTCCCTCCCGCATTTCCCAATCCCCATGGGCCTTCAGTTGCTGAAAAAACAGATCTGGATTTTCAGGTCCAGTTCACTCTTTTGCCATGTGACCATATTCCCCACACCTACAACAAAACCCAGAGACCTTGGAGCAGGCCTGTACCTTAGTCTGGCCCGAGGCATTCAGATTGGACTTAGGTTGTATCCTAGGAGCTCTGGTGAATGCAGCCACTAGGATCAGCTGGTGGTGAGGACTCTTCCTCAGCCTCAAGAGGGGTCCCTCCTGAGGGGCCACCACCAAAACCCAGCTAATGGACCCCCTCCAAATGGGGTGGTCCTCCAAGACCCACATAGTTTCACATAGCTGATAGATCTCCTCCTCCTCCCTCACCTCCTTCATGAGCTGACTGAACCCCGGGGGCTGTCCTTTCCAGCTAGATTTAAATCCTGAATAAGGGCCAAGCTGTAATGAGCCCCTGTTGAAACCTGTCAGAGTCTCACGTGGTTGGCCTCTGCCACACTAAGAGCCCCTTGCACCACTACACATTGGAGCACTTGTTCCAGGTGAAGCAGGTATGAGGAAGCAGTCTCACCCTTATTCTGAAAGGTGCTAAATAACTCATAGTAGGTTCCTTCTTATTGTGAAGGTCATCCAAACACATCCTGCAGGGTTTGGAGGCACCTTGGAGTTTTGAAGTTTGGCCATCCAAATGATCCTGAATGCAGGCTCTCACAGCACTTGTAGCAGGCGCTGACGCTTCCCTTCAGCGGGTATTGCCCAAATCAACAGTCTCCTGTGTGTGGGCAGCCCATGATTCAGCCTTCCTCTCCCACAGGGCCTGGAAGGTTTCTTGAAGAGGTCCTCAGGATTTTATAGGTGGCTTGGTCATTCAAGGAGCTTGCCACTTCCCATATTATTTCCCATAAGGCTGTGACGTACTCCGAGGTGACATTGGGTAGGGCTGCTGCTCCTCTGGGCCCAGAGGATTCCTGTGTATCCTCTCCCCCTGACACCTGTGGACTACCAGGTTTTGACATGTCTTCCTTTTCTGATTCTCTATAGGAATGCACAGCATTTACAAGGCCAAACCACCTGCCAACAAATCCTACACAAGCCCCCAAAATGTAGCCCAAGTGTGCCAAGATAAGTGTTCCCTCCTAAAATGGTAGGGAAATGTTGGCCAGGCAGGAGTGCTGTGAGAGGGATCTGTAAGTACTGGCTAGTTCCTTCTTTTCCCTATAGAGTCAGGCCAGGGCAAGGGATGACTTAACTATGTACAAATTTATTATATTCAATATTTAAATTTGAGCAATATTAATAAACATATTTCCGATATACAATAGTTATACAAATACATATAGAGAGAGGTTATTATTAAATAAAGGTTAGAAGATTATGTCCGCTCAGAGGCTTCACACCTGGCACACGTAAGTGAATAAACTGAAATAGGTAAACAACAGGTAAACACAAGCAAAAAACAGGCAAAATCAGGTGAATTACTGGTGAGATTATTGTCATGGATTTCTACAGGGTATCTCTGTATATGATTCAAATAACCAGTCAATCACAGTGTGGGAAACAAAATGTAAGGCACTGCTTTTACAAAATTTGAGGCACACACAACAGTTATAAAACGGATCTTAAGGATCCCCAAAACCGTGGCAGGCCCCAGGGATTAGTGTGGAAAACTTAAATACCCCTTTTGGCCTCTCATACCTCCAGAGACCCACTAAACATCAGGGGGAGCTATCCCATGGCTCCCTCCCCCCCACTAGATATGGAGATTGACCCGCCCCTGTTGCACCTTTTTCCCCAACAATTCTTGTCTCCACGGCCTTGGATGGCTGGTCCTTGTCTTTCAGCATGCAGGCCCCTCCACATGTGATTCCCCAAGGCTCCTGGATCCTTCTTGGATTGCTGGACACTGGAGGCCTTGTGCACCATCCCCACACACTGGGGGCTCTGCCTTTTGCTACCGGGTCAGAGGCCCAGTATCTTGCCTCATGAGATACTGGGGTTTGGCCCAATTCTGGGCCCTTCTTGCAGCATTGCCTGCACTATGTCTGGGCCCTGGTGGCCCTGTGCACCATCATGTGCACTAGGGGTTTTGACCTCATGCTGGGCAGGGTTGGAGACCCAAGTTGTCTCAAACAGCTCCCAGGGTCTGGGCCTGGATCATGCACCGAATGGCCAGAGACTTGAATTACTTCAAACAGCTCCTAGGGTCTCACCCTGTACACAGCACTGCATGCCTACTGGGGCCAAAGTTGAAACCAATCGTTGCTCTGATTGGGTCAAGAGGCATCTTCAGGGACCCTTCAGGGCATCTGCTGCACCCTGCTGGGCAGCTGTCCCAACTCATCTCTCTGTCCCCAGACACATCTCGGGCACGCTGGGCACACTGCTCTATTTATTCTCTCTGGGGGCTCTGCCCCAGAAGTCGGTCAGACCTGAAAAGTGCAGTTCACAATCAGGTCTGGACTCTCAGGCAGGCTCCTCCCCTACCCTTCCTGATTGGTGGAAACGCTCCACCAATCATGTTACGAGTTTTCAATCCATCATCAGTTTAGTGGTAATGCTCCACCAATCACATTAGAGATTTCTCAAGCCCAACTGGGGTCTGTTGGTGAGTCCACCACAATTATTTGTACTTAGCCCTGGGGCAGCTGGCCTGGTTGCTGCACCCTAGTTACACCACTGCTCTGAAAGGTCACTGATGGATGGCAGCAAGTTACAAAGCAATAGCAAGAGATTACTATTTGATGCTATAAAACACAGCTCAGGTTCCTCTTTTGCTTAGGAAAATAGGTTTGCTTATGTCAACACTGCTATTTAGAGTTGACCCTTAGTCACCCTCAAGCACATACCCAATGACCAGCAACAGTTAAAACCTCTCAACCCAATCCCAGTGACAGTCCAACTTGACCCTGAGAACTCTCCTGAACTTCTGGATTTGCCCCTATCTTCTTCCCCACCTCCATCTACAGTCAGTCTGGAACTCAGTGAGGGACCACAAGCCTTGAACAAAGAAAATCTACTGCTAGTACCAAAACAATATTTTTTGCCTTGGTTTTTAGCCTTCCTGCACACCACTTCCAGTCTCTGTTGCCTGTAAGTAAAGTCAAGCACAGGAAGAGACAAGTGCTGGGCACATTAGGTCTTAGAAAAGCTCTATATGAGGAACAGGCCAGTTTTATGATGCAAGCTGTAAGGTAAGATGCAAATGAGGAAGGACAGCCCACATGGTTTGGGCTGATTGAGAACAACCATTAAGATTATACCTGCTTACAAATGTAGACATACCCTGCATGTCAAAGATGAATGGAAAAAGACTTCAGATGAACCCCACTCAGCTTGTATAATGTGAGCCCATTACTCTGAGATTCTTAGCTTTATGACATTTTTGCAGCCTTCTTTTTTAGAGTTGGAAACCACCTGGTTTGATTGAAGGTCCAGCTTGCAGCTGTTTTCAGAACTGGAGGGGGGAAAAGGGACCAGAGGGAATTCAGTCTGGGGGTTTTTCAGCCCTGCCGCTGGAAGGTGGGGTGGGTATATTGGAGCCACCCTGAGGTGGGTGACTTCAGTTCACCCAACCACCCTTCAGCATTGGCTCATGAGCCCCCAAAATGAGCTCCCCCACTGCCTTTTCCTCCTTCCAGTCTAAAAACAGCAAGCATTGGTAGAGTGTCATGCGCATTGCTATGGGAACCTCGCACCGGCTCCCAGCCAGCAGCTAGATTCCCTTTCCTCCTGGAACCAACAATGAACTTCTGTTTAGTCTGGGGTAAAGTAACTCAGAACACTTTGCAGAAAACCCGAGTTACAGCTGCACCCTATAACTCAGGATTACTGCTTAGTTAGCCCCTGGTAGTATGTATATAATATTACTATTACTACTACTAATTATGCTGACAATAGCAATAACAACAGCAATGATAATACCTAGCTGTTCTAGAACCCTTTTCATCTGCAGATCTCAAAGCATTTTAAAACAAAACCCAGTATCATTATTCCTGTTTTGCTGATGTAGAAATTGAGGCACAGGAAGGGGAAGCTTCTTAATGTCACTCAGCAAGTCAGTGGCAGAGGTAGTCAGGCATCAACCTGAGCATCCTGAGTTCTAGTCCAGGGCTCTATCCACTGTACAACACTGCCTCCTAGTGGTTAACTAACTAACACCTTTTTTCAAAGCTATGCCACATGGAAAGAGTGAAACATGAAATTCATTTTTTTTAAAAGATATTTTTAATTAATCTTCTATAGGCCTCTATGTTAGTTCCAGTTCTCTAAGAATTGCTTTGAATCAGTTAATTCATCTTCACTTATTACGGACAATTAGATGAATTATGTCAGATAAAATAGAGATGCTCTGCTATATTAGATGCCATAATAATCATGCCTCAGGAGGTTCTGAGCTTTGAAGCCAATGCCAGATCAAGTCACAGGCCATTCCACAGGTCACAGCAGTGCAATTGGACAGCTACATTTTGCAGAAAATATAAAGCATTCAGTTTCTGCTTCCGTGTTCTCGTGACAATAATTGCAATGACGCAGTCAGAGTGGGAAATGGCCCAGCATAAATCCATCGTTGCAACAATACTTTGTAACAAGAATTGTAAATGATGCAGGCATGTTTAGGACAAACTGAAGATTGTAATCTGGGTATTATTCAGAGATGTTAGTCAGACACTGTACCAAGAGAATCCTTATTGTGTCACCTCTGTCCCACATTGCACACATCCTCTGCAGAAGAACAATGTTGGGTAGAGTCTTTTGACACATAATAGAAAGTAAGAGAATTTTCAAAGTGGGAAATTCCAACATGTCCCAAGTCTAGCCATGATTCTCAGTAGCCCTGTATCATGCAGCAATTGAATTATAAGCAATAAGCCACAGCCTCAGCTAGCCTGAATTGACACAGCTCCACTAACGTCAATGATGTTACAGAAATCTACACCAGCTAAGGAGTTGGTCATAAAAATACAAGTTGCTCTACTATCTTTCAAGTGAATTAAGCTTTGGATCAGCCGAGGGAATAGTGACTTCTCATTCCTAAACCAAATACAAGAAATATAGCTTCAGATTGAGGAAATAACTTTGCTGGGCTGTTGTAAAAGAAGCATTAGAGTTGCTTTTACTGTGATGATCCAAAGAATGAGGGAAAGGCAAGGTTTGCTTAGCAATATCCTTTACTGAATCAACTATATAGCTGCGGGGGGAGATGTTAGCCAAACTTTTGGGCAAAAAATGCCCAACACATCAGGTTGCATTCCACAGCTGAAAGACACATAGCAGCAATTCAAAGTTAGTAATAAACATAAAGCTATTAAATTTTTTTTGACAACCTGATTTTTCATTGGAAAATACCTACTTGTCAGAACCAAGCCTTTTTGCAGTAACACACCTGTTTGAACAAAACTGCTTTTGGAAAAAAAGTTTCTCTATTCTAGGATGGAATTTCTGGCCAGATAAAGATAGCTAGAGACAAGAGTAGCCAACCTGAGGCTTAGAGCCTCATCTAGGCTATCTGAGGCCCTGCTTTTCCATCCTCCTTCATCCGAAGTGACTGCCCTAACCTCCTGGTTATTCTGGGGTTGGTCTCAGGGTGCTTGTATGTGAGCACAGAGTATTTGTAAGTGTCATTAGTCATTCCTCTTGGAGCTGTTCAACTATGTATAATAATCAAATATTCATTTGGAGCTAGAATCTGAATCTGGGTTTCCCAAAAACCTTTTCAATGTCCTAAGCAACTGGCTTCTTGGTCATTGTCATCTCTCTGACCAAAAGTTCCATCCTGGAGCTAAGAAACCCTTCCCTTGGATATATGTCACTTTGGAATTTTAAACAAGTGTGGAAGAAAAAGTTGCTTATATTTCAGAATAGAGTATCTACATACAGATGAATACCAGTTTACAAGGCCATTAGGGTTATGCTGGTAAAACTGAAAATGTTTCCCATTTGGGCAGGGATAGAAGTCATAGCTATGTTGGTCTAAAAGTACAAGCAGTCAGAGTGGTAGAGGAGATCTCTTTTATTAACCAACTAGATAGCTGCAAAAAAAAAATCTTTATTTGCAAGCTTTTGGGCACATGCACCCTTCCTCAAGCTTCTCCCAAGTAGAAATGAAAATGTATATTACGCAGGAGCACTGGAGGGTGGTGTAAGTTCCCTGGCTGGAAACATTCATTTTACACAAATTAAGCTTGGATAAAAGTTGGAGCAGTCTATCTACCTCAAAGGTGTCTGATGGCAAGTAGGATGTTGAATAATGCTTCTTTCTTGTTCAGATGTTTCATATTTCACAGGTTTGGTGATGGAAAGGTTCTCCTGGACAAGGAATTTCTGTTGTGTTGAGGTTGCTCTCCAAGCATGCAAGTTTGGCTCAAAATAAGGCTCAAGCAGGGGTGTTAGCTTCCATATCCCGATGTGTTGAATTTTGCTTCCTTCTTGTAAAATTATGAAGTTTTAATTTCAAAATGGCTAATTATGATATCTTCCATGTTTCAGGGATACAGGTTATAGCCATGTTGGTCTAAAAGTAGAAGCATTTAGTTGCACGTGGGCAAGCATTTAGTCATGGGCAGGTAGAGAAAGTTATTAGGTAACAGCTGAATCGTCACGGTAGACTTGCCATTTGCTTCCAGATATGAAGTCCTAGTAAAAGTGGATAAAATTTCTTCTTCTCCTTAAAGAATGTATATACTTATATATTACATTAAAATGCAGCTAAACAGTATGTCTAGGGTTAGAAATTACACATAAACCAGTTATAAGTAATTGGAAACTGGTCTAAACCTGTAACAGAGCACAAGCTCTGTGCACACAGACCAGAACAGCAGAACCTGGTTTAAAATAGACTTGGATGGATGTAGTGTCAGATTGAATCACTTTAGGTTAAAATTGAACTTCTGTGCCAGATCTCTTCACAACTCCCAGTAACTTAACCCCCTGTAATCTGTTCATTTGTCCATACCTGTAGTTAGGGGACACAATGCTAAGGCCAATACCAGGAGTGCCTATATAGGAATACTGATAAGTAGGAACCTACCTACCAAATTCATGATTACATGATTTACGTGGAAACCTTAAATTTGGTAGGTTCCTTGTGAAAAAGCACAGTCCCCACAAAAAAGCACAAGGACCACAAAAAAGCTGGAAAACAGCAGGCAAGTTGGGGAGGCTGTAGTGGGGAGAGGAGAACTGAAAACAGAGGCAGGAAGCCCTGGCATCCTAAAGCACTGAGGGGAGGGGAAGGAGGGAGATATTCACAGTGAAGCATGAGGGGTTGCTCTACACCTCTGATCACCTGTCACTCTCTGGGGAGGGGTGGGAGGGCTTCCTACGCCTCTGATTGAATGAGGGCCCCTGGAAGTCCCACCCCTCCCCAGAGATTGACAGGTGGCAATCTGTCAAGCTCTTGGGGGCTGTAGTGGGAAGACGTCTGGGCACCGTTAGCTGATCAAAGTCGTGGGGGGCCTGCCACACTGCACTGCAAAAATGGTGACTGGTGCCAGGCCAGGACTATGAAATCAGGGGGCAGCCCCCATGAATTAGGTAGATCCCTACTGATAACAAACTACCCCGGCAAAGTTCTCCTAAGGCACACACAGCTATACTACCAAAGCTACACTTTGTGCCAGGATAGTGAATCTACACAGGACAATGAAACAAGCTATAACTGTAAAAGCACAGTTTTCTGGTTCAACTACACCTACACTTGGATTTTCTTCCAGTGGAGTTATGCCTATCAAGGATCACACGTTTTTATACTCCTCTCTGACACTCTTAATGGTAGCAGAAGGTTGTAGTGTTGATTTGGACTTAAGCTAAAACTTTTCTGCACAGAATCATAGAGCAAGAGGGCTGGAAGGGACCTCCAGAGGTCACCTAGCCCAGTGGTTATTAACCCTTTTTGTACCAGGACCCATTTGTAAACATCAATGGCCAGTCTTGACCCAGTGCCAGTGACTCCCAACCTGTTGCCCACAGCCCCAGGCCTTCGCCCCACAGAGTGTGGGGCAGGCAGTGGTGTATGGGGTAGGGGTGTGTGGGGGGAGGCACAGGTGATGCCCAAGCAGCCCCTTGCAGGCTGGAACTCTGACAGCCTGCAAGGCAAAAGCCACAGTTTCCCATGTTTTTCTCCTTTAAAGGAAAATCCATTTTTAAAGTTTGTTCACAACCTTTTCATATATTCTTATGACTCACTTTTGGGTCATGACCCAAGGGTTGAGAAATGCTGATCTAGTCCAACCCCCTACTTGAGGCATTATCATCCATATCCCAGCCATCCCATACAACCATAATCTAAACTCTACATAAGACTACCGTCAAACCTGACACATGAACCTAATGCCTTAACTTGTCACAGGTAAAGCATGGCAGCCAATCTCCTACTTTTATAAAATGTTGTCAATATATGTTCAAGAGGTCCTGGACAGGTATGACTAAAGCGAAGCTCTCTGTATAATGATTTCAGTTAGGGCTGTGAAATTTTTATTTAACATAGTTACAGCAATACAAGTCTGCCTGTGGACACCATTATGGCAGTAGACGAGACGCTTTATGATTAAAAATTTAATTCTCCTTCCCATGCAGGAATAAACATACTAGTATATAGCAAATTGTTACTAATATTACTGTACCCACTCTAGAGAAACTGTACAAATTTAACCAGAACAAATTATAACTGTACACGTTTAACCAGAACTACATAGCAGGAGTGGTGCAACTTTCTATAGTAGACCACTGTACAGTAGTTATTAACTTTTAAATGCAAGCTCCCCCCCGCCAAAAAGAATGCCAGCTCCTAGTTTTCACGTGTTTTTTGATTTCAGAACAATTATAGAGCAATTCTTCTGTTGCTAAGAACTCAGGAAAACCACAATAGGTCAAATTGTTTTTAACACTCTGAATAAGTAGCATAACTAGGGGTTGGGGAGAGGGGTGCCAAGTTAGGTGTGCCAGAATCATTGTCTGCTCCTGCAGTCTGCACCCCGATAGCTTTGCCATACTGGAAACTTCAAAACGGTCCCCAGCTGCTGCTGCCACTTTAAAAACAACAGCCAGGGCAGGCAGAGTGCATATGTGGGTAGCAGCAGCTTGGCTGGGATTGTGCAATTCCCAGTGTGGGAAAGGGTGCTGCCCCCATCCCTCTCAGAAGCAACATGTATCCTTCCTCCTCACTCTCCCCCCCCCCCCCCGCTGCTGCTCTCAGATTCTGTCCCTCTCCCCCTTCGCCAAGCCCATACCCCCCACTCTAGACCCCACACCCCTCTTCCCTGCTCTCAGAACTGCATGCCCACCTCCCCACAGCAACTCTCCCACAGGTTTTGCCCTGGGTGGCAACTGCTTGTTACACCACTGCTACAAATTCCTTTTTGAAATATCTACATTTAACTTATGAATCATGTTTGTATGCCTAGCATAATGTTTGCATGCCCTACTGACCTTTGAAAGACTCTCAAGGCACCCCAGCAACTCCCAATAACTTGAGCCACTGGATTTTGAAAAGTCAAGCCATTTCATTTAGGCCTTTAAATCTATATTTAGAGTATTTTAATTCACTGATTTGCCACATTGAAAGAACTTCCTGCACACTGAGGAACTACTCCTCATATAGATTTAACCAATGTGGTCTCCATTTTCAAGAAGGGGAGGAAGAAGGACCCAGGAAACTATAGGCCAGTCAGTCTCACCTCCATCCTAGGCAGTCTTCGAAAAAATAATCAAGGCTCACATTTGTGAGAGCCCGGCAGGACAAATTATGCTGAGAGGAAATCAGCACGGGTTCATAGCAGGTAGATCATGCCTGACTAATCTAGTCTCTTTTTATGACCAGGTTACAAAACACCTGGACGCAAGAGGAGAGGTTGACATTGTTTACTTAGACTTCAGGAAGGCCTTTGGTACGGTGTCCCACCCCATACTGGTGAACAAGTTAAGAGATTGTGACTTGGATGACTACATGGTCCGGAGGGTGGCAAATTGGCTAGAGGGTCGCACCCAGAGAGTTGTAGTGGATGGGTCGATATTGACCTGTAAGGGTGTGGGCAGACAGAATGCAATTCAACAAGGAGAAATGCAAAGTGCTGCACCTAGGGAGGAAAAATGTCCAGCATACCTACTGCCTAGGAAATTACCTGCTTGGAGGCATGGAAGTGGAAAGGGATCTTGGAGTCCTAGTGGACTCCAAGATGAACATGAGTCGGCAGTGTGGCGAAGCCATCAGAAAAGCTAATGGCACTTTATCATCCATCAGCAGATGCATGATGAACAGATCCACAGAGGTGATACTTCCCTTCTATCGGGCACTGGTCAGACCGCAGTTGGAGTACTGGGTGCAATTTTGGGCACTGCACTTCAAGAGGGATGTGGATAACCTGGAGAGGGTCCAGAGAAGGGCCACTCGTATGGTTATGGGCTTGCAGGCCAAGCCCTATAAGGAGAGCCTGGAGCACCTGGACCTCTTCAGCCTCTGCAAGAGAAGGTTGAAGCAACCTTGTGGCTGCCTATAAGTTCATCATGGGGGCACAGAAGGGAATTGGTGAGGTTTTATTCACCAAGGAGCCCCTGGGGGTTACAAGAAATAATGGCCACAAGTTAGCAGAGAGCGGATTTAGACTGGACATTAGGAAGAACTTCACAGTTATAGAGTTGCCAAGGTCTGGAACAGGCTCCCAAGGGAGGTGGTGCTCTCCCCTACTCTGGGTGTCTTCAAGAGGAGGTTAGATGAGCATCTAGCTGGGGTCATCTAGACCCAGCACTCTTTCCTGCCTAGGCAGGGGGTTGGACTTGATGATCTATTGAGGTTCCTGCCAACCCTAACATCTTTGAATCTATGAAACCCAATGTAGATTTGGCTAACAACCTGTACTTTTGTTATATTAGAATAGCAATACCACTATACTGCCATATGAGTCTCCTTAGTGAAAGCCATGACTTGAATACAGTAGCAGGATGACAGTGGTTGGTCTGATGCAATTGGTGGCTTCTCTTTACTCCAGGGCCTGAGGGAGCCTGCTTTCCCCAACTGTATGACAATATTCCAGAAGTGTAAGTGTGCAGCCTACCTGCCATACACTGAACTGCTCTGAACTGGCAAACTGAATAAAGCCAATGGGCCAAACTGGGCCATCTATGTACAGTAAGTGTTGTCATTTACTCTGGAGTGAGTCAGGTGCATCCTGCCCACCGCAGAATATACCCACATATTTTAAGCTAAATCTACATACCAGGACTTCCTGCAAGGGTTTATTTACAATGCAGAGTTTGTTCCAGTTGATCTGTATCATTTAAATTAATATAATTCAATTGATACAACATGAAGACCTACACTGGTATAAACATTTTTTATAGCAGCACCCTGTTTCAGAAATAAACTACAAGATTAAAAGGTTTGCATGCAGGTAACACCACTTCCATGCTGAATGGTTGCATTATATTGGTTTCTAACCTGATATGGTTAAATGAGTAAAAAAACAGTCCTAAGAATGCAAACTTTATGATCCATGTTCCTATAAATTTCCTCCAAAATGCATTAGTTTATCACTGCCTCCATGGTTTTTAGGTTGAGCCCAACATCCAGAATGATCTTCTTTCCCAATCTAGCCCTTGCCCAGTGCCAGGGACTAATTCCTCTGGATTTGCATTGTGCGCTCCCCTGTTGCCACCTTTTGCTCCTTGGCTGTGTCCATTCTGGCACAGAAGAGGTGCTAATCCTCTAGTAATTAGCACCTCATTGGGAGGTCAAGATGAGGTCAAGAGACTGAGTTTGTTTATTTTCCAGAAGAATTCTGGTGAATTCCTTGTTTTCATTAAGGCTGCGAGATCTTGAAGAGTTCCAGGCTCGCCGAGTGCTGATGGGCTACAGGAGAAGAATAACTGCTATTGTTGTAAGCATGTACACTATTTTATCTGACAGAAAAGCAAGCCTCTGGGAAGAAGGGAACTACTAGTCAAGCAGTGATTAGCCTGGGCTTTGACAACCCTAACCCTCATTCTTCTTACAACTAGATCTTCTCTACAGAGATATACAGTTCCTTCATTTGTCTGTCTCAGACCAGTTTTTTCCACTCTTGGCCTTCTGAATAACTGTTTGCATGTGGTTAGCATCCTCATTGTCACAAAATAATGTGTAGCAATATTCTGATTCAGTCAATAGTATTTCTAGGGTTCTCATCATCCTAACATCTGGCCACTGATTTGCTTTTGACTGTTGTCAATAAACTGTCATGAATTATCCATGACATATAAAAATAACACCATAAGCTCAATAGTCACTGACATCCAAATTATAGAGCAATCAGCAAAATGGACTATCCCCAATCTCAGTCACACCAGGAACAATACAAGATAAGCATATTTTGTGCTTACACTCTCCTTTGCTTAGGTGCCTATAAAAACTATAAAGAACAAGTAAGGAGGTAGTGTACTATACCTGGTGCTTATCATGTGATGGCTACCATTGTCTCATTATTTCCTTGGGCTCCCCTTGTCTATCTGTATGTGTATCCACCTGTTGTCTGCTATACCTTCTGTGCCAGCTCTTTGGAGGAGTGGCCATCTCTGTGTTTTGTAAAGTATCTGAAACATCAGGCATTGGTCATTGCATGGGCTTCTAAATACGACCCTAATAAAAGTTATTATAATACATAACTTGGGTTACCATATGGGACAATGTGAAATCCAGGACACTGCTGCCTGCCCCCCTCGCCCCTGCTGCAAGCAGAGGCTGGGGCAGAGCACCACTGGTATTAAGGTGGCTAAGGAGTCAACAGCTCATTGGTTTCTCACAGCTGTTAACAATCCCCTTTTTAATGGTCATTCCAGTATCAAGCTAACTTATTAGGACAATTTACTGTTTTTTAGGGCTTCCACAGCCCCTGCCAATTTGCCTCCCTGCCCTGCTCCCAGGATACTCATTTTAAATTTCACTGGCTAGCCAGGACCAGTCTCCAAAATCCAGGACCATCCTGGCCAATCCAAAACATATGGTCACCTTGTACATAACAAAATGAACAAATATCAATGCTATATCCTACTCATCAGGAACAGTTCCACTGAAATTCATGGGACAAGGTGAGTTTTAGGAAGGGAAAGAATAGATAAATGAGAAATATTTTGCTTGACAATGCAAAGGCAGTGCAGCGTTCTAAACAGAGCAGTGAAGCATGGACAGAGACCATTTCTCTGTAGGTGCTGGTGCAATATTTAGCCTGATGATGCCTTGAGCTGGATAGACCATTAGGCAATAGCAGAATATAAAGAGAACATCATAAGGTCGGGGCACCTGTTAATTCAGTATTAGAGTTTGTCCTTTTACTGTCCAACACATCATGATACAAATGGGGCCTACCCCACAGATGGCTGATATAAGGCTATACACTTCATGGGGGTTACCAGGGTTAGGACAACTTTACCAGCCATAATAAGGGAAATTGCTGGTGTCTGGGGAGGCCAACACAGAAGCTTATGTTCACCATTCATAGTTTTGCTCAAAATTAAGGGAGGGGACTCAGAGCATTGTATGTGTTAAACTAGGAACATAGGAAAAAACACTGGAGTCTGTTCCTGGTTGCACTGTATTTTGCAAGTCTGTTCTAACTACAGATAATCCTGTCAGGTTATGTATTTTATCAGGAAAAAACACTTCCCTGAGGGCTGGCAGCATTCAGCTATATCTACTGGACTCTTGATAGCACCTGCAAGAGCTAACAGTGAATGAGGATTCTTGCTTTTGTGAAAAAGTAACAGGACAACATTTTCAGAGCCTCAGTCCCTGTCCAAAGACGCTTTTCTTGGGGACTCAGAATAACTCTCTGGGTCCAAACACTCATATCTTGCCTTGCAACTATTGCCATCTGATGCCCCATGGTCTCAAGCCACCACAAAGAAAGTATGGAGGAGAAAAGGCCATGCCTTAATCAACAGAAAGGAGTCATTACTAGGCCTGTGCAAAGCAGCTAGTATTCGCTTCGCATTTGGATTTGGCCAATTTAGGGGACAGTGATTCAATTCAGTGATTCGAATCACAGTCCCGATTCGATTCAGCCAAATCTCCAAATCAGCCAAGCCAGGCCCATCTCCCGTCCACTCTCCCAGCCTGGCAATGTCTGCCCTGCCTGCAACAGCTCCTGGCACTTGTAAAAAAAATAAATCCCCAGGTCGTCAGCTGCTGCCAGGCAGGGGGCAATCCCTGCTGCCCCCCACTGCCCCATGCTGCATAGGGGGGCTCTGCTCAAGCCCCCCGATCCCCTTTATTCCCCCAGCCCCTCACACAGGTGCCCCACATGGGCCAGATGTGTTCCTTTAAGAAAAAAAAACCTACTCCTGCCGGTGTGGGGCGATCCCTGCTGCCCCCATGCTACTCCATGCCACGTGGGGGGCTCTTCACAAGATTCCCAAAGCCCCCAGGGCTTTTCTCAGTTTTTTTTTTTCTTAAAGGGCCAGAGCTGGCCCATGCAGGGCACTTGAAGGGCTAGGGGAGCAGAGGGAGGTTGGGGGGCTCATGGCAGAGCCCCCCATGCAGGATGGGGCAGTGAGGGCCAGCAGGGATTGCCCCCCCCCACACCTGGCAGCACCCAGTGAGCACCAGGGCTTTTCTTTAAAGTTCCGAGCTGGGGCGGGGGCCAGCCATGGGGGGGCTGGAGGAGTGGGCGGGGGTCAGGGGGCTGGGAGAGCAGTGGGGTTGTGGGGACTGGCAGGGCCCCCCCATGGTGCCCATCCTGCCTCATCTACCCTTAGTACTTACCAGCTTAGAGTCAGCTGCAGTTCCCTGCTGCAGCCACTGGGGACTGCCCAAATCATCAAAGCTCCCCAGAACTTTTCTGAAGATTCAGAGAGCTTTGAATCAATTCAGACCTTTGAATTGGTCCCAATTCAATTCAGCTTTGGAAATTTGGCCACCAAATTGGCCCCAAATGAATTAGCACCCAAAGCTTCGCACACCCCTAGTCATTACCATCATAATTCCAGTAATACCGAAAGTTCTCCATTGAGATCCATTGTGCTAGACACTGTATACACAACCTAACCTTATTATTTCAAAACGTCTGTAACAATCTAGCATTAGTGCACACTGGTTCTTGGCACCATCAGGAAAAATAATATATGATTATTATTTCACATATCATTATAATAGGTTTCCATGCAATGCATTAGTAAAAATGATTTTTCATATATATAAAACAGACTTAAAATATTACAGAATTGGCTGGTTTTCATAGTATTTCAAATGCAGCAATGGCCCAAGTATGTTTTCAATATATTTCAACACATTCAGTTGTCATATACGGTCCTGTATATTTTAGATATTAGTAAAACTGGCCAACTATGTGCTATTTTTCAATATATTTGCTCTGTCGCCTCATATATTTTAAAGACATGATTACACGGCACATTTTAAGAAAGATATTACCAATGTAAGGAGATCATTTTTCTCTTATGGAAAGGATGTGGTTTGCTAATTCAATTGGAACAAGGAAGGGAACCTGAACTGGATTATTGTCACCTGGAATGGAATCTGGGTGCAGTCCCTGGAAGAAGCACTTGAAACCGTATTTATGTGCCGACCTAGAATGGGTTAGCTATTCAGTACCTTATATGAGCAGCCCCTGACCTGGATTTCTGCAGCACTTGGAATGAAATTTAGGTGCAGCCCTAGAGAGAGGAAATTGACTTGGTTTTCTCAACCAAAATCTCTGGATTCAGTGAATACAGAAAAATGAACTAGAGCAGTGAGGATGTAAGTTAGATATATATATATATATCACTTCTATTCAAGTGAGTAACTAGGTGTCACAGGGTAGCTGGCCCTTTGGAAGTTGAGCCCAACTTTACAAAGCTGTCTTGCAGGTGAGACTGATGATGAAAGTCAGCAAGCGCCTCATCAGGGCTAGGGACAGGCATTACACATAAACCAGTTTAAGTGATCAGAAACTGGTTTAAACTTGTAATAGAACAGATGTTCAGTGCCCATAAACCAGTTTGAAAATGCCTGAAACTGGTTTGAGATAAACCTTTTTGAATGTAATATCAGATTTAACTGATTCAGGTCAAATCAGTTTATGCAATATGTGTTCCAGACCCCTTCCTGCTTTAAATTAAACCAGAGACCCCAGCATCCCATATGCTTTGCAACCCTGAGTGGAGCTCTGCTCTTTGCTTCTGCCGAGCAGGGCTGGTCCCGCCCCTCTGCTCCCTGGCTGGGGCTCTGGCAGAGACTGCAGGTACAGAGGCGTCTGCCTGCTTTCCCCTGGCCTGCCTCCCCCCTCACAGCTCCCTGCTGAAGCAGGGATTCCCCCCTCCCCCTGCCTTACACAGATACCTCTCAGCATTAGCTAGCATACCTTGCAAAGTTTGAACTGGTTTGAAGGTGGATAGACATTCCCTTTTCATTCCAGAAATGCAGGCACATGCCTGCACTAGGTCAGGCTAGAAGCTGGGGGGCACTAGAGCAGCCCTCCCTTCCCTTCCACAAGACTGAGCTGAGGGGTGTCTGGCCAGGCCCTGGCAGGATGCTTTGATCAGGAAGCGGTTGATAAGAGAGCATTTAGGTACACAGCAGGGAGTCACACAGGAAGTTGTGTAACAGCATTAGCTAGCGTACCACATGCTGGTTACGGGCTATGCTATGGGAGACAGGACAAATTTAGCTAGGACAGTGTCAGTTTAGGGCTTTTTGGAGCTAATCAACAGCTAGCTGGTAATGTCCTTCTGTTCCTTTCTTTGAAAAAGTTATTTAAGAGGAGCTTGAACTAATGAGAGAGACTTTTGTTTTATTTGATGGGCTGATAAATGCTAACAACTCCCTGTGCGACTCCCTGCTGTGTACCTAAATGCTCTCTTATCAACTGCTACCTAATCAAAGCATCCTGCTGGGGCCTGGCCACATACCCCCTCAGCTCAGCATTTTGGAAGGGAAGGGAGGGCTGCTCTAGTGCCCCCCAGCTTCTAGCCTGACCTAGTGCAGGCACATCTCTGCATTTCTGGAATGAAAAGGGAATATCTATCCACCTTCAAACCAGTTCAAGCTCTGCAAGTTAAACTAACCTGCAAAGACTGAATCAATTCAGGCTCAGGCTTTTTGAATGTCTGTTCATAGCCCAGAAGTTCAGTGTATATAAACTGCCATCAAAGCATCTGAAATCCATTTAAGATAAATCCAGATGTAGTATCAGACTTAAATGATTTACGTTTATTGAACCTCTGTCTTAGATCCCTTCCAGTTTTAAGTTAAGTCACAGGATGCGTTGCACCTCCCCTGGAGCCCCCCGCCCCTCATGGGAAAGGAAGGCTAGCTTTGGCCCAAGCTGTCTGCTCCAGCCAAGCAGGGAGCTCTACTGCTCTCCCCTGCAGCTTTTTGCAGGCGTGTGGCTGCATTTGTGGAATCAAAAGTGAATGTTGGTTCACTTGCTTATCAGTTCACTCTACATAGATTAGACTAATTTGTGAAATTCGAATCGATTCAGCCTCAGGCTTTTTGAGTGTCTGTACTTAACCCTGGCGAGAAAAACTACAGAAAACAGGACATGGCTAGGAAGAGCTGCAAAAAAGAGGCTGCAGGGTTCAGCATTTTGCTATGGTCAGAGGAATAGCTCAAGCTCAGTCTTGTGAGTTTTGCATAAGATGAGTCCTCAGGAAAAGGGGTTACTTCAGATGCAGGGTGCAGCATTAGTTCTTCCTGGGATAGCAGAGACAAACCAGCAGCCTACTCCTGCTAAATGAGGTGCAACTAAATATTACTACCACTCTTAAAATTTTGCAATACCTTATTCCCAAAGTACCTCCACTAAAATCAGGGGTGTAGATATATGGTCTTGCCACACAACGCCTGCATGTGGTTCAGCATGAAGCTGTGCCCATCCAATGGCAATGCAGGGAATATTTGATCTTTTGAGAGGACCTATTTATACTTTCTTCACTTCCCCATCCACAGGCTACAATGTATCATGCATCCCACAGGATTAGGATTTATGGATTGTGGTGGGGTAGCTGCCATGTGCACAGGCATTGTTACAATGGCTGTGCCCTGCCAAGGGAGGTAAGACTTCCCACACTCTCCTTCACATACTGCACATCTGCACTTGCAGCTGCTTACACTAGCCCTTAAAATGGCCATTATGTTAGGTTTTAATATAATCATTTTAAATCAGATTCCTAGATGTAATAGTAGTATGCAGAATAATGAGAGGCTTAAACTTTGCAACCACAGGCTTCATGAATCCCTTTGTATAAGCCATCCCTAGGAATTTTCAACTGAAACAAGGCCACCATACTCCTGGAAAAAGCCTGCTCTTGTCTGGTATTCAAACCTCAGGCATCACTCATTGGAACAATGATTGCTCAAATGTTACCAAAAAGAAGTGTTTCATTTAGCAGTAAATATTATGCCTTGATTTCATTTATTTTCTCCAATGCCAGTTGAAAGATGATCCTTTGGCTGTCCAGCAAGAAATACATTGGAGTGTGGGAATGATACAAGCTTGGGAAAGAAAATCCAAAGACAAATTTTCTTCTTAGAAGCCCTAGCCCCATGAGTGAGACTTTTTATTAGGCTTTTGAGTTGAACACCCAAAAATATTCATGGCAAATAGTCTCCTCTCTAAAATACAGCTGTGTTAGAAATTGCAAACCATGAATTTGGAATAATTTTACAAAAGATAAAACATGGTGCTCAAATTTTGCAAATAAGCTATTTTCATTAAGGGGAAAGCTGGAAATGCGCTGCCCTAATCTCATTACCTTTTTGCTTAAATGTCAAGCTACATTGTGATTGGTCCATGGGAGAGTTTTTCAAAAGAGGCTGACTTGCTAAGCTACTTTGGAGAAAAAATCTGGTTGCTTACTTTCCTGTTAATGGTATTGAATAACTGAAAACATAGCACCCCTTTCTCCAGTTGTACTCTTCAAAGAGAATAGTGGCATTTTGTGTCCTCACTCAGAGCCTCTGCCTTCTGAAGTACTTTTAAAGAGCAAACTACTTTTTCTAGAAATAGGCATATAACACATTATCCAGAAATTTATAGCAGATACACGGCAATGCTTTGCAATCCAGATACAGAACCTCTCTATGCTCTAGAAATGTGAAGAAGATGCATTTGTAAGCTGCATCAAAGCATTCATCACTCTACACAGGAAGATGAACTTGAGAAAAGTGTCCCTAATAGTCTTTGTCCTGGATAGAGTCAGAGGAAGGGGATGATGACCTGGAATCCTAACTCTAATTTTGCCCATACCAGTTGGCTGATCCAAGGCCTTTAGATTTTAATGAACTGAAACGTGGACTCCTTGAACATCTGAGTATAATTCAAGTTCTCCCTTGTCCTCTTGCTCTCCTCAGGCCTGCTTCCCTTTTCTAGGCTGACTGGAGCACAGCCTGTCTGACCATAGGCCTCAGAGCAATGTAATGACCCATGAGATAACACTGTTCCTGCAGGCTTCTGCACCCCAAAGGGGGCAAAAGGTCACCAGAAATCCAATAATAATGACTCAGAATAGCATCATCTGAACAGGCAATGGGGTAGCCCAGGGGAAAAAGACAGAAACATGATCAAGAAAAGGAGGAAGGATGGGATAGCAGGCAAAACTCGTTTCCTATTGTTTAGCCATGAAACATCATTAGAATCTCCTCAGAGTTCACTAACTGTAAGAGCAATTAAATATCCTAATAATATAGACAGAAAAGATGAGTAGCTTACAGTTGCTAGTTGGCTCCATCTGTCAAATAAAATAGCATTTAGATTTGAAGTTGAAAATCAATTTTCTTGCTATTCTATGGACAAAGCGGGGAAACGTTTGATACCTTTATTTGCAGAATTTGTGGAGGAATCTCTGGGAGTGTCTACATGCATGTTAATGCGCATTAAATCTAGTACCTCCATTGTAAGGTAGTAGGCAAGTGCATATTAGCCCATCTTAATGCAAATTAACTAAAGAGCATGGCTTTTAGAGCACCTATACATGTGCCCGATGTCTGATCCAATGCGTGCTAATTAGCACTTGTTAGAGCAGACTTAATTAATTGAGCTGCAGCATATTAATTAGCATGCTTCAGCACCCTCCATGTCACGTCTATTCAGTGTTCCTGTGCTTCAGAATGGTGGGGGGTGTGGTGGGTGGTGTTTATTTTTTTTTTTTTTTTTTTTTATTTATTTGGTGATTGTGCGGTGTTTTTTTATTTTTTTTTGTGTGTTAGTTTATGTTTGGTTTATTTTAATTTTTTTTTTT
>JAGPOW010001167.1:1443941-1458053 GCA_030014935.1 Caiman crocodilus | reverse complement strand
CTGCCACAGGCAGGAATGAATGCTGGGTTCACAAGACCCCAGACAGGTGATCATCCAACCTCCTCTTGAATTTGCCCAAGGTAGGGGCGAGGACCACTTTCCTGGGAAGCTGGTTTCAGATTTTGGCCACCCTAACTGTAAAATATTGCTTCCATATAATCATACTTCCTTTGTCTGTTTAGACCAGGGGTCAACAACATTTTGTACCACAGATCAGAGCTTGCAACCCAGGTCCAGGTGGCTTGGTGCAGCTGCATGCTGTCCTGGGACATGTCTGACTTTCCTGGACAGGATCCAACCACTTTGTGGGTCAGATCTGGCCCAGGGTCCATAAGTTGCTGACCCCTGAGTTAAATCATCAGGTGTTTTGGAAAAGGGCTCTTTGTATAAATAGTGTCCACCACAGTGAGGGTCTTGATCTCATTTGGGACTTCTAGATAAATCACTAACTTAGTACAGATCTCTAAGAAAACACAGATTATATCTTCAATGGAAAAACTTGAGTTCTACACTGTATAACCAAAGCCACTACTCAACTTGCTCAACTCTAAAACTAGGTACATATTTAAAAATGTGAAAATATATAGTCTTAGGTATTGTTGCATGTAACTTCCTGCTTTTGCCACTCATAGCTTTATGAAAACACATGATATACCATCAGAATGTTTTTGAAGCCCTTTATGTCAGAGACAAAGGCTTACTAAAAAAAGCTGCAGGATTCTGAGATGTTGAGTCACAATAAAACAAAGGAGCTGCTCTCAAGGATCATGGATTGGTGAAGGCTGAGAACCAGTCTTATCCGGCAGAAGAAATTATATAAATGGAGTGTAATCAAATCAGTTAATGTTTGGCCAAGACACCAGTGTTAACAAGCTATCTCCTGCAAATGGATCTATGAGCTTTTTAATGAACAAACAACTTGTTTTATGTCTTATTTCAAAGATGGGACTAGCAGCAGCATTGCGTCCCTAACACAGCACTGAGACACTGGGGTATAATTCTAACTTAGAGGTGGCCTACCCTAGAAATGTTATACTAGCATAAGCTGAAGGTATGTTTTTTAACTGATGTAGTTATCCCAGGATAAGACTTAATGTGAATGCGTTCTACTAGGGTAAATGTGCTTTATGATGCCATATAGCTTACTATACCAAACCAAGGTAAACTGCTAGTGTAAGCATTTTTTCACTAGTATAATTGAATCTGTTTCAGGGACAGGGGTTGTCTCTTTATCTTTGATTATACATAATACATAAACATATAGACTACATCCAGACAAATCCAGACATGCGGTATGTGGCACCTCAGACCCATGTGCAGCACCACACGCTGCACATGCAGGCATTCTCTGCACCACTACCTTACAGTGTGGGGGCAAGGGATCGGGGGTCAAAAAAAACCATGCCAAAAAAAAGTGAGGCCATGTACATGGTGGCAGTGTGTGCCACCCAAAACTGGAGCCTGGCTGCCAGAACCACACTCTGGCTTCCAGCCAGGCTCCCAGCTGCAGAAGCACTGCAGCTGCAGTTCCCAGAGGCCCCCAGGACCCCAGGTAAGTCTGCTGGGGCCAGCACAGTTGCTGGCCCCAGCCTCCACTACCACACCAGGAGTAACCTGCTGTGCCCCAGAGGGCTCATGTCATGGGCATTCCCCAGGGACAAGTAATAGTGGTACAAGGTGTGCCACTGCTACTTGTCCCTGGGGAAACAAGTGTCTGCACTTGTGTGGACACAGCCATACATATTATACAGACACAGCCATGCATATTATACAGACACACACAGTAGTATATGTTGTGGTAAACTTTCTAATGTAGGCAAGCTCTACTAAAGTATTATTAATCTGCTGCTGAAACCAATGGGATTTGGATTGTAGCTTTAAAAAGAACATCACACATATTCACCAACTCCTGGTTTTCCTGCTCCTGTCTAATACCCACATACAAATCACTTCTGATCCTCTCTCTCTCCGCTCAGAGGAAACTTCCTAAATCCAGAAAAATCAGTGAAATTTTGGCCAGAGCAAGCCAGGAAATGCTGAATTCCTGAAATCAAGTATCAAAAAGCAGCAATGACAGAAAGCAGAAAGGGAGAGAAAAAAAGATAGAAGGCCATTAGCGATTCATACAATTAATTAAACAAAGCTGGGGGGAGGAGGAATGTAGCACTCTTGATAGCCCATTGTCAGCACAGGGGGCCTTTTCTCTAAGGCCTTTTGTGGGTTACCACAAAGAGAGTTCACAGATCTTCCACTCACTTACTTAAATATTTGATATGAAATTAAAGCCCTGTTCCAACTTTTATGATTACTGTCTCTCTCTCCTCCCTCCCTCCTTTCCCCAGCATACCCCTTCATCCTTCACATGCTTCTCCTTCAGACCAGGAGCATTAGCACAATTAGCACTAGCCCACTGGCGCCAATTATCAGCCAATAGTGTCTATATTATGGGAGGGGGAGATGGAGGAGCGGGTCCTGTGTCTCCAGACTGCCTTCACACTCAATTAGATTAAGTGGAGTCTCCTAGCTGTGGTTGGTTGGACAGTTGTTGCAGTAATTGTGTCTTCTCTGTTGCTGCAGGCAATCTCCTAGGCTCTCTGATACTCTCTTTATTGACTCCCTGCCTTGTCCGCTTACATCAACACACACTTCTTCAAGGAGAGGAGGGGGCGAATTAAAGAGGAGAAGGACCCAATGCCTTGATTTTAAAGTGTTCTAGAAATCACTGAAACCCAAGGGTTGAGTGTATTTCATTTCCCAAGTGTCCCACTGTGTTCTCCATCTCCCTCACATGTCCCAGCTTCAAACAAGGAGAGAGCTACAGAATCAGCAATCCACAGCCCCTGGAATTTGCAGGGGTGGGGATGATTTCTCTGTGTGATTAAAGCACAGATTGATGTGTTGGACTCAGGAATAGCTTGTCAATGACATCATTTGGTGGTTCCCCGTTCCTACTTCTAGCTACTGGTAGCAAAGATGAAGACAGACGCTTGACTGGAGCCCGACACATTTATTTACAAATCAGAACCACATAGGCAGTGCTAGCTGAACTAAAGCAGCTGAACTGAAGGATTTAAGAGTAGTAGATGGATTAATTTTTTATTAACGCCTCTCCACACATTGGGCTTTCTGCTGAAGAGGCCAATAAGTGAATGTTGTGCACATGGGAAATCAAATTTGGCTTGTTTTGTAGTTTTCACTGAGTTCTCAAGAACAAACCAAGTATGAAGAAAACTGGAATAGTTTTGAAGCTGGGAAACTCTTTCATACATTCAGAGTTTTATTTTTAGTTAGCTTTATTTGCTTTAAATTTTGACTATCAGTTATGTGTGCTCACAGGAGGCTTTGCTGTCTGGTTTCAAAATCAGTCTGCAGTGACTTTTAAAGCTGGTGACCCCACAAAGATAGTCAGTACACTTCCAAGGGCGTCAAACACTGAATCAGCCTTAATAAACAGTTCAGTGGTGATGACTACAGACGAGCTACCCTGTGAGTCTAAAAGCCCAAAACTTAGGCATCATGAAAATGCCTATAACTTTGTTATTTCATCCCTGATTCAGATGAAAACTGCAGAAATGGTACTCTCTCCTGAGTAAATGAAGTATGCCAAGTTCCAAGAAGATAGGTGCAGGGATTTCTGGGAAACTGCACCTCAAATTGCTGACAAGCAAAACTCACATCACTTGCTGGCAGCGGCAGCCTCCTGGCATCCCACACACAAATCTGGGGTCGGTCCCTCATCCCCAGGAGGGCTGTGGGGCTGTGCTAGACTCCGTCTGGGGGTGCAGGCCCCTGGACCGTGCTCAGGATGACAGGAGGCTGCCGCTGCTGCCTGGGACTGCCTCCTGTCATCCCGTGTGCAGATCTGGGGGTCCGCACCACCAAGAGGTCTGTGGGGCTGAGCTCTGTAGGGCTGGCAAAGTGGAGAGCCAGTGGTGGAGTCACTTGGCACGCAGCCCTTGCTAGCAGCTCTCCCCCACCTCCCACTGCCGGGCTGAGCTCTGTGGGGCGATGGAGCCACTTGGAGCACAGCCCAGTCTCTCTGCTGCCACCCACCACCGATCTGCTCCCCGACCAGCTCCACCAGCCCCACAGAGCTGAGCCTGGCAGTGGGAGATGGAGGTGGAGGAGAGCCGCTGGCCAGGGCTGCACTTGGAACAAGCAGCACGCCGAGCAGCTCCACCACTGGCTCTCCGCCGCCTCCCACCACCAGACTCGGTTCCCTGCGGCTGAGGAGCCTCCAGGGATGCACTTCAAGTGGCTCCTCCAGCCGCACGGAGCCCAGCCTGGTGGCAGGAGGTAGGGGACAGCCACTGGCCAGGGCTGCGCTCAGAGCCAGGGCAGCTCCATCACTAGTTCTCTCCTGCCACCAGCTGCCGGGCTGAACTTCATGGGGCTGGCGCAGCCTTGTCTCCCCCCACCTCCCACCATCAGGCTACACTCTGAATGGCTCTGCCAGCCCCACAGAGCTCAGCCCGACAGCCCTCCTCCGGATGTGGGCCGCCCAATCTGCAAGTCAGATGACAGGAGGCTGCCGCTGCTACCTGGGGCCAGCAGAAGCAGCTGTGTTCCCAGCACTGGGCACAGGCTGCACCCAGTGCCGGTCCCAGATGGCAGCAGCAGACTCCCATCATCCAGGGCGCAGATCCAGGAGCCTGCACCCCTGGGAGGGCTGCAGGGCTGTGCCAGACTCTTCCTGGGGGGGCATGGCCCCCAGATCTATGCCAGGGATGACAATGGGCTGCTGCTGCAGCTTGGACTGGTGCTGAAGTCAAGTAAGCCCAGCTTCAAACCTCTAAAGGTTTCGAAACTTTTGAAACATTTCGAGTGCCTTTGTTTCATTTCAAAGCTGTTTCAAAGACTTTCATTTCATTTTGATTTTGCTGTTTCACGCTCAAAACGTGTAAAAACAGCTTCAAAATGAAACACCCAGGGAAATTTTGTACAGCTCTATCATATGTGTCAGCATAGCCACTGACCCAGCAAAGCTTATAAAATGCAATCCAGCTGAAGTCAATGAAATTATATATTGCTTAAAGATAATCAGGGATCCTGGTTTTCCCTGATAAAAAAAAAAATTGCAAATTCTCTGATAAAAACCCCCAAAATCTGTAATTAAATGAAAGACCACTCTGTGTGTGTGTGTGTGTGTGTGTGTGTTCTGGAGCACACATATATACATATATATATATATATATATATGAGTATCAGTTGAATACAATATTTTCTTGATATATTTACCATTTAAAACCAATTTGGAAGCCTGCCAGTGCCTCAATTACTATAATAAAATAATTTCTAAATACCTATAGATTTTGGTATTTGATTTTGGGGTTTTTAACATGGAAAAGCAAATTACCCCCTCCCCATTTTGCTCGCAGAATGCAGGTCCAGGCCTCCCACTCCCAAGCCACAGCCCCCTGGCCCTACTAGTGCCCTTCACTACCCCCATCCATAGCCCCGTGGCCCTGCTTGTGCCCCTCCCCCTCCCCCCACAGCCCCCTGCCTCCCCCAACCCTGCCAGAGGGGACCCCCAGCTACAGGGCCAAGGACCTAGGTCCATAGCCCCCTGCCCCCCACAGCAGCACCCAACCCCTGGCTGCTACCTGCAGGAGGCAGCAGCTCTGGCAGCAGAGCCTGGCTCTCCCTCCCCCTCTCCCCCCGCCTGCCCACTGCAGGCTCGGGTTGGGGTTGGGATCAGCTCCCCACCACTGCACACACTCCCGGGGTACAGGGGGAACCATGTCCCCAGATCCGTGTGGCGGGGGAAGGTGCAGGCTGCCTGTTGTGGGCTTGGGCTCCCTGCCCTGATGCTTTGCCCTAGGGCCTCCACAGTCCAGCGGGTGTGATATGGCATGACAGGGCAGAGTGGGGTCAGGTGGGGAAGCTCCTTGCCACCGCGAACCCTGTGCTGCCATGGCAAGGCATTCCCTGCCCATGAGGCAGTAGTGAGGGGCACAGCTTCTCTGTGCAGCCCCACTCTGCCCTGCTGTGCTGGGTCACACCTACTGCAGAGGCCCTGGGAGAGGGCAACAGAGCAGGAATCCTGAGCCTGCAGCAAGCAGCCCACATCCACCCCCACACCATGCACAAATCTGGGGGGCATGGGTCCCCCATGACCTCCTAGAAGTGTGCAGAGTAGCAGGCAGCTAGCCCCACCACCCACTCTGGACAAGCTGCCCATGGCCCCATCCCACTCCCTGCTGGGGCTGTCATGCTTTCTGGCCCCAGGCCCATGCCTCACGCACCCCCTAGCTGGGCAGCAGCCCAAGCCCCAGCCCTGCCCAACTCACTCCCTCCCTCCCTGTGGGGGCCTCAACCCCCACCCCCCTAACTTACCTGCAGGAGCTGCTCTCCAGGCTGCCTGGCAGCCAAGTGCACATACATGTACATGGCACACCTTGTCTGACCGCCCTCCTCCTGCTCCTTCCCCCCCCGGCCCCTTGCAGGATGGAACTCTGCCACCCTGCAGAGAGCTCTCTGCAAAAGTGCAAAATCTGTGGATTTCTCCATTAAAATGAGAAATCTGTGTTTTCCTCGGGTAAAGAGAGAAATCTGCATTTTTCTCCATGTTTCCATTGCAAATCGAAAACCTGGATTCCTGAAGATAAATATCGGCTTATGTGCAGAACAGTAGAAGTACCTGGCAGCTTGATACACTGGGCTTAGAATTTTGAAAAGAATTCTCTTCAGGGACCGATTAGAAATGAATATAAGGCTATGCACAGAGTAGCAATGGAAATGTTAGGATCTGCCAGAGGGAATGACTTATTGGTCTAAATATCAAATATGTGGCCTTCTTGCAAGAAGAGGTTCTAACCCAGGAAGGATTAGCCTATCCACTCATCTCTAAATAGGGTGGAGGGCATGTTTCACTTTGGGTTTTTTTGAGCTAGATTTATTTGGAAGATCTCATTGATAATTAAAAAAAGGTAAGCTGGGTTTGACAACTGCATATATGATATCATATAGGACATGAGGCTGCATAAGAAATTCCATTTTGAATGATATTACATACTGATAAATAGTTTGTAATGAAAGAGACTTTCTTAAAACATAGGTACAAGCAGACCAAATTAGTGTTCAAAATATGTTGGTTTGTAGATTGAGTCATTCAATAAACAATATACAGCGTATACGCTGTTTATTCTTATGAGTCGGATTATATTTTTTCCAGTTACTTATGTAACTGATCAACAGAAAGTGAATTTTAAATAGTAGGTCCATTTGTAAAATTAATGTTTTATTGCAAATTCTGTCCTCCAGCAAAGGGAACAGATACAGTACCACATGACCTATGTAATACCATAAGTGTGCAAATTTTAGTTCTAGTCCTACAAAATGTTCGTGATGGTTTCTTATCAAAGCACTGGCCAAAGTTCAAAGCTGCTCAGACCTTCATTGTCAAGTGCTTTGCACCCACAACTGGGGCCAAATTTTCAGAAATGCTCAGCTCCCTAAAGGCTTTCTTCATAAAATTATTGGCCAATTTTTTAACAAGGCTCAGCTCAAAATGTGCATCCAACATGGTGAACTCTTGACAATTTGCCCATTTATTTTGGTGGCTCAGTGACAGCACCACTCCCGCTTTTGAGAATTCTAGCCCCATTAACTCCCCTGGCAGCAGATAAATTCAGACAGATTCCTTTGATGGACAGCTATAGGTCTCAGCATGTGTTGTCTTATTTAACATGGGTGAATATTACAATCACAGTTACAATTCCTATCTACTTGCCACATGTAAGTGAGCTGCTTTGGTGAGTATGCTCTGTGGAGTCCAGTAGCACTAGGATATGGCTTGGGAAACCTCTATGCAAGTCTGGTACTCCCACATTTCTTGTATATCCTTGGGCAAGTTATCTGGTCTCTCTATTCTTTAGCTCCATATCAACAGAATGGGGTTAGTAGCTCTACCTCACCTAATGGAAAAGGCTAGGTTGTAAGTAAGTACATCAAGACATGATATGTTCATTATTCATGTTATTATGGGGATGGACAGCTATGTAAGATTTGACGCTATCTAGCTATAGCTAAAATATGTTAATCTGCTCTGCAACTGACCTGGCGTGCCTCCCCTCAGATTTTGTATTGGAAACAAGGAAAGTGGTTTCCACAGAGGAAGGAGAATTCAGAATACACGGAAGTACTTACAAGTACTGTGCCAAGAACCCTGCTCTAGGCAGATGCAGGGGGAGGCTGGGAACACTCTCCTTTTTGGTTTAATTTCAATGAGCCATATGCCATAAATTCCCAACTACCTAAGGGTTGGGATGATGTGGGAGGCACTGTTATTCCACAGACAAGACTCCATGGGCTTGGTAGTCAGGAGGCCTGGATACTACGCTAGGCTCTATCAGCCCCCAGCTGTTTTGAATTTTGGCAATTCACTTTCCTGCCCTGTGGCTTAGATTCCACATCTACAAAATGAGAGTAAAGATATTGCCCCATCATTGCCAGGCCCTCTGAGAAATACTGTGCACATGAAAAAAAAAATCATTACATCATGCAAGGAGGAACCGGTCATCAAGGTAGTGTTTTTTTCTTTGCAAGCTTCTGACCCACTGTTGTACCCACACAGCACCAGGCTGATCTTCAACATCCCAGAAGCTTTTTCCTAGCTTGCTTCTCCCAGGTCATCATCTTTCCATTCCCCAACTTCCCTTTCTTTCATCTGTTTTATCCTTTTTCTGGCTTTAGCCATCTTTTCTCTCCACTTCCCATTTTCCTCCACTTTCTCAGCCTCTTCCTTGCTTCCTTTGGTCAAACTCTTTCCATTCTTTCTCTTCTCCCATCTTCTCTCATTTCTGTCTCTTTTATTGCTTCCCTCTCTGTGTTCATCTCTCTCTTATTCCCCACATCTTCCACTCCTCTCTTGTTCATGATGGGGAGATTACTGATCACAGCCCCTTTACTATGATCAGGAAACATTTATTGACATCAGAAACATCCTCATTAGCTCAGGACAGGTGGGAACCATCTCTGTTTCCTGCAGGCACCATCTCCTGTCTATCGGGTAACACAGCTTGACAGCTGCACGACTCTGCTGTGAATCTGTATCACTTTCCCTCTGCCTTTACAATCCTGACCACCTGACCAGGTGACCAGAGGGAAAGGGTTGATGGGCAGAAATGTCCCCAATTAAATCAAGTTAAACTTCTTTCCTCTCCTTTGGTTTTTGCAGATATGCAAGGTCAGGCTCAAGGGCTAAACATTGGAAAATTTTCCCAGCTGACTAGAAGGGAAGGATGGAAATCAAGTAATTAAGAGTCTGAGTGATGAAAGAAGAGAAATCAAAGCTGATTCAAATTTCTTTCCTTCTAAGAGCAGAGGAAAACCCCAATCCTTTACCTTGATTCTTCTGTGGTCAGATCAATAAAGCTTTAAGGGGCTGGCTCTGATCAGTCTACCCCAGTGTAAATAAGGAAAAATTATAATGAAGACTATGGAGTTAGTTATAGTCAAGCAAAATGAGATCAGAATCAGATCCTCGTCAAAATGAGCCTCATTTCAGTACGGCTTGAGTAGGTGCCCTCCTTGGCATTGGGTGTACAAGCTCAGATGCAGCTCAACTGCGAGTCCTGGACACATCTTAAAAAAATACTCCAGAAAGTGATTCTCCTTTCCCTTCTAAAGAGGGATTGCTAATCAAACTCTCATTTATGCTTTGCTTCATAATTAAAAGCTAATGTACAAGGGGCCTACAGGCAGTACCTATATACAATTCATTCTTTCCTGCAAAAAGAGAAATTCAGTGAACTTTTTTCCAACTACTCAGTTGGTCTAATAACAGATTTCACATCTGCTCAAAGAACCTTGCCTGCCTACGTCCTTAGAATAACATGGTTACAACCAAAACCCCAGTGATATTTAATAGTATTCATGTTACAGGACAAGCAAAATCCCCACTCCACCCCCCCCCGACTCTTGCCCTGCTGCCCACAGGCTCATGGGAAGTTCCCCGTATGCATCTACAAAGGTTCACTGCTGCCCTGTTTCAAATCTCCATTCCATTAAATTCTATATGGTTGGGATGGGCAAATATGATACATTAAGAGGCATCATAAGGGAAAGACATAGCAGCCTAGGGACCAAAGGAAGAAGAAAATAAAAAATGTATCAGTAGCTGCCTACACACATGCCCACTGGCATTTTAATTAGAAGGTATCAAAGCAAATTCTGCTCCGCATTCTAATTAGAAAGCTGTAGTGTTATGAATATTAAGCCCCCACATGTTTTAAAATGGCTGCAGGGAACTTTAACACAACTTATTGAATGTGTTTTAGATACAGCATCCCATAGCCACTTAAAAGGCACAGGGGCTTAATACAAGTGCTGGTGAGGCATTTTAACTAGAGAAGATGCCTGAGAACGGCTCCAATTAAAACATCCCTCCCGCCCCTCATCCCCCAGCAGTCTAAGACAGGCAGATCTTCTCCTTCCACCAGGAAGGCCAGAATCCTACGGGGAGAGCTGAGGCAGATAAAGGCAGATCTGAGCTCGAAACACAGCTGTTCCAGGTATTTGAGCTGCAATTTAAAAGAAAAACAGACTTCAGGAAAATAGGATAATGGCAGGTCACATTCTTGACTAAATCTTGGATTTAATGTCTTCATCTCTGTTCTTCCTCCCTAACACCTATAAAATCAGACCCCACAGCACAAGGTTAAAATCCGCGCTGGTATAAACGAACACAGCTCTAATAAATCTGCCTCCAGTGATTGTGAGCTATCACTTCACAAGATGGTCTTAGGTACAAGGTAAGCCCTGATTTTTTACATTGCTGGTTGCCCTGTCTTAGAACTGCGGTTGCTATGATTATTTACTAGCAGATCAGTCCTGAATTGTTCCTCCCCAGAACTGTAATTTCATTTCTAAAGGGATCCCTCTGTTCCTGCTCCCCACCCCTGCCATATCTTTGATCTCGCAGGGACCTCAGAGACCTCTGCGACATTTGTTACCACACCTCTTTGAAGCAGGCTTCTAGGTTGTGCTCAGGGACTAAGAGGCATAATTAAAGGCAAATGATCTATCCCAGAGACATCTTTCTAGATTAAAAAAAATACATACCATACAAAATTATGTATTTTGTGATCTGGGAATGTTGGTGAAATGGAGCCCAAACCAAAATCCACTAAAACCAAAGAGAGTTTCTGTTGATTTCAATGGACTTTGGATAATATTCATGGCTTGCAGGAGATGAGTGTGCTAAATCCCCATGGTTACCTACTGTTTGGTTCATCAAGAGAAAGATAAAATGCCACATTTTTCCAAATAATTTCCCTCCCCTATTTAGCCATAGCCTGGCTGCTACCTTCTCTGCTATGAACTATGCCAGCAGACTCCCTTTTGAACCATCAAGCAGGAGAAAAAGGGAGAGAGATTACAGTACCGTTTTCCTAAATGCACTGCGAGGATAACTCTGACACATCTTTATCAGCACTTAAACATCCATGACAGCCTCCCTACAACGTTTTCCAGGTGAGCACTCTCACCCCTTCTGCCATGTCACACACTCATCATTCACCACTCAGACATGACGGGAGCAACCTGTTGACACAGTTTCTCTCACTCTTCCAGGCCCCTGGAGCTGACCTCGCGTATCCCTGGCTAGATCAAATCTAGGAGAGTGTACTTAGAGCCGGGTCACTGAATGGTGTTAAAAGCCTTTCTCCTCTCCTCTCAGCAACCAAAGTGGGAAGGTGGCAAACAGAAGTGAAAACATTTCAGGCTGATTTCCCTTCAGGTGCTGTTCCAAGTCAGGTGGGGAGAGCTCAAATATGAAAGAGGAATGAATAGGAGGGATTTGAAGTGCTATGCATGCTCTTGGAGTCTGAGGAGTTATAGCTGAAGAAAATGAGCAGACAGTGACCATAGTACCAGATTTTCTCCTCCCTCCTGACAGCTTGTACACAGCGAAGGCAAGGAGAATGCTGATAAATGGAGAATTGCCTCTCCAACTGCCTCTTAAAGCCTACAACACATCCATGAAAATGCACTTGGGTAACTGATTGGAACCCAAGTTATGCAAGGGTTTGAGAAAGTAAGTGGTGCAGTTCTTCAATACACAAAAGTAAAACAGCACTAAGTACCCTGTGATAAGATACATTTGGAATTGGCATGGACTAGGCTGGAACCTGGTGCTGACGCTCAGCATCAGAGTCCACCACCCAACCAGGGGTTATATCTATGCACCTTTGCAATCAAAACACAGATCTCCGTTATGTCACCAGATGTCAGCCAGGTGTTTTAAACAATGCTGTATCAAAGTCAAACGCCACTTCTACCTTCTCCTGATGAACAGACAAGGTCAGTATCCCAAGGCTACAGGCCCTAAGCAAAGGACTCACATTTATCTCCACAAAATATTCTGGTATTGAACACTCAATAGTAATACCAATTTAACCTACACCTAAAAATTCCTCCTCAAGCTTTGCTCTCCCTACAGATTTCCTCCAACACCTAATGTGTACTCATTCCCCAGTTAGGTAGCACCTTCATCTCATTGACTAGACCAAATCCAAGAGCAAGTAGCTGGGGCTGGGCCACTGAATGCTGTTAAAAGCCTTTCTCTTCTTAGCAACCCAATTTGGAAGGTAGGAAACTGAAGTGAAAACATGTCAGGCTGATTTCCTCTCATATTCTATTTGGACATAAAAGGATGCAGCCATAAATTACCTTACACTGAATACAGATTGGATACCTAGAGTGACTCAGCAAGAGAGCCCTGAATCCTTATAAAGGAATTGGGAGTCTACTGCTGTACTATAGTACCCGTTTTGTCTCAGTGGCAACACACAAGCCTACATTATAAAGCCATGCATGATTGATAATACAACAGCAAAACCATGAGGAACACTGTTTCAATTCTAGCAACAAATCAACTAGAGCTAGTTTAAAATTTAAAATTTTGCTAGCAAAAAGTCAGCCTTTCAGTGATAATTTTCATGAAACATTCATCCAACCCTCCAACCAGAATGAAAGCAACATACTTTGTAAGCAAGAGGCATGATTCTCCCCTGTCCTTTTATATTTGTGCACAGTTGGTAAAAATGCTTCGTTTTTTGTTTCAGTTACTTACCCATGCACTTTTTACATAATTCTTTACATGTGTAAAACTTAACAACTAGAAGTTTCCCAACAGCCTTTGCTTCTTAGGGCCTTGTTACACACTGATTGTAGACAGCTACTGGAGCTCTTAACCCCTGGATTGTCCACACATTAAACATCTGAAACTAGTTTTAAGCACACTTTAGGTGGCTTAAACTTATGCCACTCCAGGGCAAGTTTCTCTCTAATCTGTCACCCAGCTCATGTTCCATTTATGTGTTGGCACTCACCACAGAGGAGCCACCCAAGTCACAGTCCTCCAGCATCCCAGTATCCTCTCCCCTACCCTTCTGTTCTGCACAGACAAACTTTTCACCCTCAGAACTCTACTGTCCAGGGAGTGGTTCTGGCACCAAGACAACTCCCCTTCCCACCTCCAGAAGTGCAACACCAAGTAAACGTCCTGAAGAGCACACACTTGCTAGCCAGGTCACAGGGTACAAACAGGTCCAAGAGTGGAGTTTAAGGGAGGCTGGGTAAAAAAAGGACCCAAGGTATAAGGCTGGATCAGGTCTCCATGACCTGGCCTGGGGCAGGGACAGTAGCTCCCTCAAAAGCACCTTCCCTTATTGCTCTCACCTCTCAGCAACCCCAGGAAGCATGACCAGCACCCACCACACCTCAATCCTGGAGGTCCTGGCCTCCAAAAAGCAGACTTGGATTTATTCAGGGACCTAATGGGCATAGTTTCATAGTAGCTAGGGTCAGGAAGGATCTGTATAGTTCATCTAGCCTGACCCCCTGCCACAGGCAGGAATGAATGCTGGGTTCACAAGACCCCAGAGAGATGGTCGTCCAACCTTCCCTTGAATTTGCCCAAGGTAGGGGTGAGGACCACCTCCCTGGGAAGTTGGTTCCAAATTTTGGCCATCCTAACTGTAAAAATATGGCCTTCTGATCTCCAACCTCAACCTATTCTCCATCAGCTTATGACCATTGTTCCTTGTCACCCCAGGTGGTGCTGGGGAGAAAAGGGCTCTGCCTATTTGCTGTTGATCTCCCCTGATG
>JAGPOW010001167.1:1387485-1443841 GCA_030014935.1 Caiman crocodilus | reverse complement strand
GGACCTGAACCTGTTCAGCCTCCACAAGAGAAGGCTGAGGGGGGATCTAGTGGCCTGTTACAAACTAGTCAGAGGGGACCAGCAGGTATTGGGGGAGTTCCTGTTCCCCCCAGCATTACCAGGAGTGACAAGAAATAACAGTCACAAGCTGGCAGAGGGTAGATTCAGGCTAGATATCAGGAAGAACTACTTCACAGTCAGGGCGGCTAGGACCTGGAACCAACTTCCAAGAGAAGTGGTGCTGGCTCCTACCCTGGGGGTCTTTAAGAGAAGGCAGGATGAACACCTTGCTGGGGTTGTTTGACCCCAGTACTTTCCTGCCATGGCAGGGGGTTGGACTTGATGATCTGCTCAGGTCTCTTCCAACCCTACCTACTATTAAATAAATAAATAATACCCATCTGCTTTGTTGCCTTCTCTTGAGCAATCTGAGCCCCATGAGGTTCTCCTCTTTCACTGCTAGAAATGTCATTCAACAGTGGCTGGTATTTCAGGTTCTGTCTCCAAACTGATACAATCCCCTCTTGTACTGTGGGGCTGTACAAAGTCTATACACCATTTAAGATCTGTAGGGTTCAGCCATGCATTGGCCATGTGTCAGGTCTTCTTCTGCTGGGCATGCAACCCTGTATTTTCCCTCCATAATGACCCATTTTTGTCCACAGCCATTCTACATGCATTCAGTTTTCAGTGAACATTATGCTTCCCTTTCCCAGCAGTTGTACTCAAACGGCTTATTTCTGTTGCAGCCATCTGCTTACTCGTGACTTCATCTGTATTCAAAATGATGTGGTTGGGAAGCTTCAGCCAGGCCATTGATCTCAATGCTTTACAGCAGAAGCCATAAAGCAAATAGGCAAGTGAGTGAGCTGCAAACACATGTCTGTGAGCATCCAGCATGTTAGATACATATTGGATTGGCATGAAAAGGGAGAGTAAAATACTCTCATCATTACAGCAAGTACAGATTTCTCAAGTGGCTTTTTTTAATAGGTCATGTGCCTCATTCAGCAGCTCCTGCTGATGTTTCCAAAAGAAACCCATTAAAAGTCTTCCATGCCTTCCCCCATGTGCTTCTTATTGCTCCAACAACTTTAATGGGCCCATCTGGCATCATCTTAAAACCTCCTGTACAAAAATGTGTAGCAGCTTCTAGTTACAAATGCACAGAAAGTTATACTCACTATTCCTCCCTCTTCATTTCCTAAAACAATCACAGCCTCAGCCCTGTAAAATGATTTGGGGGGGTTCAAACTTCCAGGCTAGATAACCATTGCAAAGCTTCTGTGGAATTTAAATCAAAATCTTTTCCACAGACCTACTTACTTGCGGTGTTCAGTCAAGAGCTTATAATACTGCATGCTGATGAGGAAATGGCCTTCCAAGCTTTTCCTTCCTGTCTGGAACATGGCCAATGGGCCACGATCCCTGAAAAAAAGGGGTACTAGGACACAGGCAAACTGAAAGGAAGCTTAGAGACTTCCAGGCTTCAACTGACTTGCACGTTCAATGGGGCCGCCCAACTACAATATAAGGATACCCAAATGTAGAAAGTACCGAATTCATTTCCAGGCAGACTCACTCAAATTCTGCAGTCATCTTTGTGGTAGGTGTCCATTTTATCTTGAATACTCAGTGAGGTTTGGCCTTCATGCATAAGGCCTGGTTTAAATTGCAATTGCACAGTTTTCATGAAAATCACAAGATTCTGATATTTTGATGAAAAATACAATTGGCAATTAAATGCCACAGTATGGCTACTTGCTGGGGAGTTTCCCAGCAAGTGACCATATCCATGGCATTTCACTGCAATGCTGATAAATGGCAGGGGGAAACAGTACTTTACCAGAAAAGGAATCACTTCAGTTTGACCTGGCTCCCCAGTGCCTGCATAACTCCTGCACTTTAACAGGGCTTTTTGGCTCTTTTATCTAATAATTGATTCAATCAACTCTTAGATAGAAGTGCCAAAAGGCCCTGCTGAATCACAATAGCTATACAGGTGTGGGGCGAGCTGGGCCAAACTGACATGATTCCTCTTCTGGGCATGTATTGCGCTTGGTGCAGGGGCATGCCAAGCTGAAAGTAAAGTGCTGTTTGGGTTTTTTTCCACATCCATAAGCTCTCCTGATCCCTGCCCCCAGCCTGGCACTGGGAGCTGGGCTCAACCAGCCAGATAGCCCTAAGCCTGCCTCCTCTACCAATCAGGAGCCATGAGGGCACTGAAAATGGCAGTTCTTGCCAGGATATTTATTTGAGATCCTAGACAATCTGGTCTTTTATCTGTGATAAATCCCCCCACAAATTGTAAAAGTCTCTCTGAATCTAAATCAAATCTCAAAGGCTGTATAGGGATCCAGAATTAATCCTGGTATATGCCAGGAACATAACAAGCAAAGAAGTTACCTAGTCAAGGCAAAGCTCATGAAGAACACACGTTGCTCTGATACTGTGGCATGATAGAAAAAAAGTCTAAAATATTAAAAAAAAAGAATGGAGTGAGAGAGACATAGAATTTAAAGTCCGAGACAACAAAAAAACAGCATGCAGTTTCAATTGCTATAGCAAGACAGTTCTTGGCATTTGGAAAGAGATGCCAAATAGGTGCTGGACTGGTTTTTCCTAGAGTTTTTCAATACCAAGTGATGACAACACCACTAGGTCAGATGAATTTCATGGGAGCAATGAAGAGAATTACAGCTGAAAGTGAACTGGCTAGCAACCTGACAGCCAGCTGGACCCTGATGCAAAAAGCCAGTGCATTGTTAGAAACACTTAAGCAGCTTCCCATGAAGAAGTCTCATATGGAAGCTGTGAGATTTGCCATACATGCCCAAACTACAGGCTATGTCAAGAGGCCATATTGATGACAAAGGAGAAACTGGCCTCTTGGAACAAAGCTAGTAATGATTAGAAACATAGGACTTAACTGATAATATGTCACTTGGTATGCCTAAACTGCTTGTACATAGCCAAGTAACTGCAGGTTTTGGCCCTTACAAGTAGTTAGGGATTCAATCCCCCTTGGCAAAACAGAACACATCGCACACCTGCCTGCTAGAAGTAAAACAGAGGACCCTTCACAGAGATGCAGACTTGTTCTCTTCCTCCTAGCCACACATATTTTCTTCCTTTGGCTACCCAAGGGGTGCTTGTAAGCAGGTCATTCACCCAGCTTCCTTACCACGGCCAGCCAGCTCTGTGGTCAGGTTTACAAAACAGGTTACTCTACCTGGGCAACCCACCCTTACAGTAAAAGAGAAACGACCAAACAAGCGAGTGCACAAACAAATGAACAAACAAAATCCTAAAAGTTGTGATAGTTCTTCAGACCCTAGCAAGCATTACATGTGCTTAATACTTCCCTTAAATCTCATACTTTCTCCTTTCCTACTCCGCTTCTGGAGATTTTAAGTCACTTTGTGGCTCCATCCTAATTCCCTCATCAGTTACTGTTGCTGTCAGCTTTCCAAGGCAGGCAGATGCCTAACTGCTGACTACCTGCAGCTGGGTCTCAGGCTGAACAGCTCCTGAAAATAATCTTCCAGAGGAAGGCTGGAGAAGAACTTGAGCAATGCATTGCCTGTAGCATGGCAGGAGAGCATTTTGCTGGGAAGCAAGAGCTGCAGGTTAAACACTCACTTTCTCCAAATCTTAGAAACAAAAGATAAAGAATCAAGGACTCTTTTTTTAGTGGCTTAGCTTTCCTGACACTTTGGACATCATACTGTGATGCTCTGCTGCCATTTCGTACAGCCATTTAGAACCGGACTCAAAATAAAACAGAGGTCTTGCAAGTACTTTAGGCACTAAGGGCCTTCCCATATGGGACATATAATATGTGTTTTATACGATATTAGTAAACGTTACCATGCTGTTTTAAGAGTCAGAATGCATTCTGAAAAGGCACATGGTAGTGCTTAGTGTAATCAAGGATTTTCAGTCTTAGCCCTGTATCATACCAGTTGTGAACCAGTTCCTATGCCGTGCTACAGTCAAATCAGCAAATTGTTGCTCTCAGCCCCCCATCTCCACAGCATTACAGGCTTGAACTGGCTCTGCTAAGATGCTGTGGCTGGGACTGACAATCAACTGATTGTCGGTCTCAGTCCTGGGACCTCAATAAAACCAGCGAGAGACTCTTGTGTGATCCCAGGGTTGGGATCAACAATCAGCTGATCATCAGTCTTAGGCCTGGGATCACACAGGAGCCAATTCAAGACTTCTGTGAAGTTCTAGGGCTGGGACCCACCATCAGGGGATCATGGGTCCCAGCCTCAGTCCTACAATTGAATGTATTATCTCTGTGGAAGCTCACGTTAGCTTAATATGTTGTTACTTAACACAAATGGGAAATACTTCTCCCTTGAAAAGGCATAACTTTACTACAATAAGATAAAATACAATGGCACTTAACATGTATCATCCTGCTTGAACATGCAGACACAGGTGTTTTAAGTGCATTTAACATGGACTAGGCATCTCCTGTGACGTGGCTCTGAGTGATCAAAGAAAACCATGGTGCTGGCACATTTCAGGCCTGCTATGGAGTTGGAAGGTCCTGTAAAGACAGCAGGCACTGGCCCTGGAGCATCTTGTATCATGCATGAGGGTCTGTCCCAAATGACTCTGAAGCAAAAAAGCTCATGAAGATCACTTGTTCCTCCCCTGTCAGCTGAAATGACTGGTCAAATTAATACCGGGCCTTTGAGAAAAGACTAGGAGGGATCCTATTCAAATTCTGGAGGACTGTTCTTCTAGAAGAAAGAAAACCATTGGATATGATGAAGCATAATTCTTCTCTCCCCCTGAAGTCAGTGGCTGGGCAGGGTTGTTGAGTAATCACCAGCGCCATCCCTAGGGGTGTGCGGGGCCGGGGGCATATCAGCCTGTGCAGGTCCCGGGGGGGAGGGTGGCGAGCGGACAGAGCCAGCAGAGTGGGGAGGGGTGAGTGCCTGGAGCCAGCGGAGTGGGGAGTAAGGGGGTGATGAGCAACCAGAGCCAACTGTGGTGGGGCCTATACGACACTGACTGTGGAGCCCCCCAAAGCGCAGGGCCTGGGGCAGTCACCCCAATTTGCCCTTCTAGGGACAGGTCTGGTAGTCACCACCCCTAGACCCAGTAATACAGATTTTTTCCTAATCTCTTACGGTGCCCTTATATGAGCATGGAGGCTGCTCCAACATGCTGTAATTCCAGCGCGTCAGAGCAGACTGAATTAACTGAGTCTGCTGGAGCATGGTAATTGCCATGCTCCATCAGCCTCCTGTGTCTAATTTATCAGAGTCACTGCCCTTCAAAATGGTGACGGGGGCGCTTTATCTAAAGCTCCTTCAACAAGCTTTAGACAAGTTTTATTTATTTATTCAAGTGCCTCTGCTGCCATTTTGAAGTAAGGGAATGCTGATACACGAGACACTCCAGGCACTTTAATTACAGTTGCTCTCAGAGCCTGCCAATGAAGGTGTGATTGCAGTTCAGGTAGACATACCCACACTAGCTTTAATATAACTCACCCAGGCTTGCAGCCATAGTCTATGGAGAGCTTGTTATGTGCTTGCTGGTATCTGTTTGCTGAAACATGGACCACTCCTTTTTTTCTGGCACTGTTACCCAAAGTAGCTAAATTAAGGCTACCATAAATATATATACCAGTAGGTGGACTGGAGAACATGGGGGTGGGGAGTGCAATGGACTTGCAAATGCCTTTGATTCCTGCTCCACCCAAACTTTGAAGACAACTGCCTGGAAGGAGCACCAGCATTTCTATTTAAAATGTCGAGGAAGTCAACTGACTTCATGGTTCCTTATAATCTACCTGACTCCTGCTAATCTCTCTTCACTCCACAGATGTTAATAATCCTCTGTCCTTTTTAATGGTCTTTATGTTCCACTGTTCAAACTATTCTTTCTTCTGCAATTCTGCTGTCTGTTATCCATTCCTGGTAATGTTTCCCTTCTGGTTCACACCCCTGAGGTCTATTTTTAGCTCTAACTATAAACTTTAATTCAGGTGTGGTAATATTAACTGAAGTATAGAACAATGCAACATCAGAGACACCGTCAAGACACTCAAGAAGACTAGCTTTTGTTTTATAAATAAGAGAGAATAAGAACTGTATATTTAACTATAATGACTACAGGATCCCAACGAACCAATATATTTCAACTATTTTGCCTAGTTTGTTGTGTTTATTAAACTGAATATATATAATGTAGCTAATTAGTGCAATTACCAATAAAGTTAGATTTGATTTTTGCTTTGATTTTAAACTGAATACTATAGTGTTAGGCCCTAATCTTATTAGTAAAGCTTGTAGTTTCTCTTAACTGGAGAAAAACATGTGGCTGTATAGGTGGTGATGTACTACACAATCTGCAGCCCCCCACCTTTCAAAATCCTAGATCCACCCTTGCCAGCAGAGTTAGTCTCACCTATATGTGACTGCATTGAAAGGCCCCTATTTGGGGCACCTGTTCTACATAGGAGGTCTCTTGTGGGCACTTGGACCACCAGACAAATAACCATTCCTCAATAACAAATCTATTCAGACTGCCTAAGACATTGCCCTAAACACAGCCACTGCCTCTCCTATCAGGAAAGCTATGCATGCCTTCCTGAGACCGGCAACAAAGCAGCACATGTTTTATCCCTAAGCTAGCAAGAATTCCCACTGAAGGTCAAAGCCCTTAGGCACCATCTGAAACCTTAGGCTCTGTGCCATTAAGAGACTTCCAGTGTGTTTCTGGGAAGTGCAGCCAGACAGCGAGGCTGTTGTGAGAAGGAGAATCAAGGCAGGAAGCAGAGGAGGTTTGTTTTCTACCCTCCCTCTTTTCTTTTAAAGAACGGCCTTGCCGAGAGCAAGTGAAAGGGCCAGAGACAGTCTGCAGTCGCCTGCTCTTTACTAAACAAAAGTTTACTTTCATCCGTTATGCCACAGCCGCTGGAGTCACTTCCCCCTTCCTCCGGCCTTTCTTAGAGGCGAGAAAACAGTCAGCTCTTTCACCACGTTAAAAAGCCCATTACAATCAATTTAGCCAGTGCGCAGACAGACTCCGTGTCTACTGTATTCTGTTACCATGGGCTGGTTGAGGGGGAGGAGAAGACCCACTCCCTGGCCTCCCCTCACACTCCTTCCGTAATGGAAAGGATGCCGGCGCCACCAGCTATTGGAATCACACTAACAAATGAAGCTGTCATCAAACACCTCTTGGGGAAAGCAGTGGGCAGCAGGGGGAGGGCATGTGCCTGTGGTAGAGTTGCCTTCACTGCAGTGGTCCTGCTGGCTAATTGCTCAGTATGGAGAGCACACACTTAAAGTACTATCGTCCTCGTCAATAATGGGGTATTAGGTGCCTCCTGTTCTGCATGGCATTGATCCGTTCCAGCTTTCCCCTGTTGTTGTTGTGTTGTTTTTTTTTTAAGTGTTTTCTGAGCCTGTGTTTAGCGTGAGTGGTGCTTAAGTGCTAATTGTTACACCACAGATTGATTGGCGACAAGATGGCTTGCCAAGTTTCTTCTCCCATCTCCCAGGGAGGGATATGTAGGAAGGACAGAGAAGGGGGAGGATGGGAGGGAGGTGGGGAGGAGAAGGGAAAGAGAGGGAATCCTTTTACACTCACTGACTTCCTCTCTCACTGTCTTACTGGGCTGGAAACTTTTGGCCTTTCAGAGTTCCTCCTGCCAATTTCGACTCATGTTCTCAAGCTTTTCTCCCTGCTGCAGAAGCTATCTTTGTATTTCTGGGAATACATCTTGGCATTGGAAATGCTCTTTGTATGGCACTGTCCTTCAGGCCTGATGGGTAAGAAGGATGTGGGGCACAAGCATCCTGCCTTGCTTTAGAAAGAACTGAGGGCAAGCAAGGTACATGCACCTCAGTAAGGTCTGCAATTCCCTTTGTACTGAAGCTTGTAATCCTGAGCCTAGTGGCAAGCTAAGAAGGGCGAGCTGTATGAAAACTAGCAGAGTACAACCCTATTTATCCTGAAACATCCAGGAAGATCCAGGGGTAAAGACTGGAATCCTACAATGGAAATATAAAACATAAAGGACATTTCAGAGGGTTGCTCTAAAACCTTTAGAAAGCTAAAATCTTGAGAGAGACCCAAGAGAAGAAATATGAAGCATTCTGGGATACCTTGCCTAAGTGACACAAGGTGTACATTTAACCAATTTCATTTCAATGTATTTGGCAGTTTTTCATTTGAAGATGTGCCTCCATCCCAAAAGAAAGCAATTTCGGCCAGATAGAAATGTAACAATTGTACTGATATCAAATATCACAAATATCAGTAGGGACCTACCGAATTCACAGCGGAAGTGGGTTGCACAGGGGCTCCTTTAATCTTGCAGGTATCCCTGTGCACCCCCCCCTCCCCGCCAATTGGCAGAGGGGCCCTACCACTCTCTCCCGATTGGCAGGGAGGAGAAAACTGTGGTTTTAAATATGATGCTCTTTTTGCCTCCCAGCCGGCCAGCAGCAAACAGAAGGGCCACCAGGGCCCCTCAGCCAATCAGCAAACAGGGGGGTGGGACGGGAGGAATCCGCAGGGGAACCTGCACAGAACCTGCCACACAGCCCACTTCCACTGTGAATTCGGTAGGCGCCTAAATATAAGCTATTATGATATTGCTGTTACATCTGCATGCTTCTGTAGCAATACAATGTTGCAAAACAGTTGCAATTTTAACCCTACTTCCTTCAGGGTTAAAGTTTCAGTGATAGATCTAGCTTGCATCACTGCAACATGCCACAGATACATTGTTGCAACTGATGAGTAGGCCTGTGCAAAGCCGCTCCTATTCCCTTTGGATTCAGCCAATTCGGGGACAGTGATTCGATTTGGTGATTCAAATCACTGCCCCGAACAGACTGGACATAATCTGATTCAGAGATTCAGCTCGCGCCGAATGTCTGAATCAGGCAGGCCTATCCCCCACCCGCTCTCCCAGCCCAGCAATGGCTCCTGGCACTTCGAAAAAAAGAAGCCCCAACTCAGTGGGTGCTGCCAGGTGAGGGGGGCAATCCCTGCTGTCCCCACTGCCCCACGCTGTGTGGGGGGCTCTGCACAAGCCCCTTGAAGCCCCCAGGCCACTGCAGGAGTGGTGAGTCTTGGGGCTTTTCTCTGTTTTTTTTCTCCTTAAAGGGCCGGAGCCACGGTAGGTGGGGCAGCCATGGGGGGGCCAAGGGAGCAGGGCGGGATCAAGGGGCTCATGTAGCAGGGATTGCCCCCCTGCCCAGCAGCACCTTGTGAGCACCGGGTCTTTTCTTTAAAGGGCCAGGAGGAACAGCCACGGTGGGGCTGGGAGAGCAGGCAGGGGCTGGGAGCTGACAGGGGTCCCCCCACGGTCCCTTCCCCTGGGCCACCCCGTCCCCACCCCTAGTGCTTACCAGCTCAGAGTCCGGGTGCAGCTCCGTGCTGCAGCCACCAGGGACTGCCCGAATCATCGAAGTTCTCTGAATCTTTTCCAAAGATTCGGAGACCTTTGAATCAATTGGGACCATTTAATTGGTCCCCTGACTTGATCCGGATTTGAAGATTCAGCTACGAAATCAAGCCAAATCTCCTCCGAATCAAATCACCACCTGAAGCTTCGCACAGCCCTACTGATGAGCGCTCCTCAGCAGCAGCCACCACGCCCCTTTTAAAGCAGTTAAAAGATACAATTGTCCTGGTGGCTGCTGACCTCTTTTTGTGTCCCACTTGTTCACAGGAGCCTTCAGTCTTAAAAGAGGAAATTTTCCCCTTGTGAGGTAAATAACCACACAGTATGATTCTTGTTTCTGAAATAGAGAACTGTGGTAGGGAATTAAGATGACTTTGCTCGAACCACAAAGCTGTTCAGTGTCAGAGCTGAAACTACAGCTCAGGGTTCCCCCATAACCATAATCCTCTAAATTATGCCCCTCTCATTCTTACCTTCTGAAAAAACTGCTGCAAATTTATCACAGTGGCCACGTCTACATGAGACACTGACTGAGTAATTGTTACTGCGCAGTCATGTAGTACTTGCACGCTGAAGTACTACATGACTGCACAGTAACTGGTATTACAGAGCAGTGCTGTCCCTGAACAGCTTCCTGGTGATGCTGACTGCGCAGTAGCTTGTTCCTACTGCACAGTAGCATCGCGTCATGGGTTTGTCCTCTGTGACACTATTATGCAGTAGTAATAAGCTGCTGCTTAGTAAGCATCTAGTGTAGACACGGCCACTGTAACTGGATTTGCATCCATCTGTGGAAAACAGTTTTGTTCCTGGGCCTTATGGTAAACTATGAGGTAAATAGTATACCACAAATGATTTATTCAACAAAACACATAACTGATGGTAACAATCACAATTTTCACGCTGTGCTAGTTAGTCATCTTATTGGGAAATAGGAAGAACATTATGGGCATGTCTAACTATGCAATTAAAGTGAAGCAATAAGCTCTATCACATATTGAACTGGAGTTTATTGCTCCCCAGAGCTGTGTTTACATATGTGCCCAGGACTGCAGCATGTTGAGCTGGGTTGGAGCAGCCCCAGCTGGCAGGGGACCCTGGGGGTAGCGAATGACAGCCTGCCATCCCGGGGCTGCTCCGACCCAGTTCAACATGGTGTGGAGGGGCTGGCTGGGGCATGAGGATGTTCCAGTGCAGGGCTAGACAGCAGGCAGCCCCAGCACTAAAGCAACCTCCTGCCCCAGCCAGCTGGGTCAGCATCTACATGTGTACTACTGCACATGAAAAAGCTTTGCAGCAGAATAGTACTTGTATTTATAAGTACTATCCTGCTGCAAAGTTAAGTCATTTATTACAGCCCAATAGGGCCACACGTGTAGATATAGAAACTTTACTGTGGCACTAATAGGCAGCTCCACAGTACACGTCGCATGTAGACATGCCCCATGTGTCTTGTATAACTAATCAATATGGGAGCAAATTGTGACTTGAAACCTGATAATGCAATGTGCCATTTTAACTTTGCTTTTGTTAGTTTTGTGAACATTTTCACTCTGTTTCATTGGTTGGCATTGATTTCCATCATCCTCATTTTACTGGAGTTACAATTATGTAAAACTTCCCCCTGTTAGTCCTAAATTTTATTTTCATGAACATTACACTCGTAAGTTAGTACGGAAGTGAACACCAGCACAGTGTGAATACAGTTGAATTGAATTTGCTTTTGAATTCAAATACATAGACATTTTTTTCGTACTGTTCACTCAGCATTATTAAAAATGCTGAGGTCTGGCACTGGCCCAGACTTGGGAGCACTGCAAGAAAGAGCTATAACTTTAACACCACAAGCAGTTGCTCTTCTGTGGTGATATAACTGACTTGCACATTCAGAGATATCTAGCGCTGAAAGACTCCATATCCCGAAAAGAAATAGAAAACGCAGCACACTACTTAAAACACAGGTATAATTGCTGATCCAGCACACTACACTACACTGTAGGCAAGTATGAAAAAAAGAATCCATTACACCTCCTACCAACTTTATTGCCAAGGGAAAGTGTGATTGCCCCCAGCTCTTGTTGCAATAAGGGATACCCAGAAAAGACCTGGATGGGATATAATCATTACAAATAAGCCCACCTACATTGAGAAAGGACCACATACGAAACAACGATTTCTAGCTAAATCTACCATGCTTCCAAAGCAAGTTAAGTATGGCTCCCAGGGGCCATGAGGGGCTGGATGGGTGAGCCATGGGCACCAAGGGGGTTTGCGAGGGAGGACTGTGGAGAAGAGGAGCGTGTGGTGAGGAGGGGCCACAGATTCATGGAGATGGAGGGTTGGGAGCAAAAGGGAATGTAAGAAATGGGGCTGGAGTGAAGTTTGGGTGCTCAGAGAGGTAGAAGAGGGCTTAACAGAGTATGAGGGAAATGGTGAGGGATGGGAGGGTATGATAGGCACATGCCTGTTTAGTGAGTTAATAGGGAGAGTGGGAGGGCAGGGTAGAGTTCACTTGCTTGTGAAGGGAATGGTGGGGTCTGATGAGATTTGAGGCATGATGGAGTGGGGTTGAGCATGTGGTAGATATAAGGGGTAATGGGGGACAGAGTGAAACCAGAGAGGATTTAAGAGAGATGGGGCAATGCCCCATAAGGTAATAAGAGCAAGGGACACTTTGAAGCCATGGTGGCATGTCTAGAGGACCCGTGAATGGCAGTTCTGGGAATAGTTCTGTCCTTGGCCAGGTTGGAGAGGCAACAGCGATTCTCCCCAGCACCTGGGGCCTACCCCTGCCCCTGGCACAGGCCATCAGGCCTTCCAAAACCCAGTTATATCTGCTTTTGATTTTGCTTGGCTCATAAACTGAATATAGCACATTAGTGAAGCTTCTAGTATTTTTTAAATTAGAAAAAGAAATGTGTTGTGTTATGTGAAGATGCACCACACCGTCTGCACCCTTCTTTTCCAAATCCCAGATCTGCCCATGCACACGTGATGAAAGAATTTTAGAGGACCTGGAAAGTATGCTTGGCACATCGGAGGTATGGAGAGATTTTACTGGGAAGGGAGGAAGGAAGGAAAATATACACATAAAATAAAACACACACAAAAGGGAAACAAAGGATAAAGTGCACGCAGAAAGGAAACCCTTTTCTGAGCTACTTGTGTCCAAAAACCACAGAACAAATTGCTGAGGCCTTTCCCCCCACTGCACAAAGTGCCTTTTAGCATCTGAGGTTCTCTCCTGGGGGGCAGGAGAGAAAGGGAGAGACAACTGGCGTCGAACTGCATATTGTCTGAAGATGCTGTCAAGAACATCATAAGGAAAGAGCTGTGTCTGAGGTCATCAGATTAGAAAAGCACCAAGGAAAGAAGCGGGGGCTGGGAATGGAGCGAGAGGAGGGAGGCGCATTGACCTGCGTGACCTCTGCTTGCACTAACTTGATATAACAAATAGTTCTGAAAAACCAAATACTGTTAACCCTTTTAAACTGGGTCATTCCCTGCTGTGGATGGCTTATAGAGTAGGAATCATTAACCCCTTCATTCTCACATGCTTTTAACAGAAAGTGCATTGTACTCTATAATTGACCACTGACAAAAATCCCATTCCACACAAATCAAAATATTTTGTGCCTTTCCCTCACATTTTCAGCCAGTTACTTCAAAGGCAAAAAGTCAGTTTCTGCAGGCATAAAATCACCCCATTGCCCCATAGACAAGTTCTTGGATCAGTGAAGAGGACAGCCACTCTCGTCTGCGACACTTTTGTCCCATGGAAAAGTGGAAATTCTCATGAAGCATTATCACATCCACAGTGAAAAGCTCTGTTCACTCATGAAAACGGAGAAAACCTCATCCAGAATCATAGCCTCGCATTCTCATGAATCATGAAAATAAGCAAAAAGTGCAACCTTTGTAAAGTCACAACTTTCAAGGCGCTGATCCTGCAGGAAGTGCTGGTTATACACAGAGTCCCAGGCACACAGCGTTAGTTGCAAAATCAGGCCTCAAGTTTGGCTCAGTTGAGCATCCACATGTTGTCTTGCTGGACACTGATGCAAACTAAGCAAATCTAACTTTGCAAAGCTGGACTACAAATCTTATATGGCTGTAATTACCACACGTGATTTTTGGTACATCTTACTTTTGCTTACAGTCACATATGCGAGAAAAAAAATAGTCATTTGCGTTGGTTGCAGTCCTTGCCACAAACTGAAAGGGAGAAAATCACCCACAAATTTCAGACCCTTAAAAAAATCTTCAGTCCCACTTTGTTTTTGAACACAGGCAGCCATTTGAACAGGGTTACTTTTTCCATAACTGTTTATGGAGTCCTAAAGAAAAACCTTAGTTTCCTCACCCTATTATTACTTTAACCTTTTTACGTGCCAGCCCCATAAATATGTCCCACATTACCACTTTGGTAGTTTAAATGAATCACTTAGAGCAAAGCCAAAGCACTAGAATTCAGAATTTAGTCAATCCTCTTTGCTACAGCTTCAAGAGCAAAGCAATATTTAGAGTAGTGAGATGGTGGCAGTGTTGAATGGGTCTGAACAGGTGATGGAGCCATTAATGGACAGGGACAGAACTAAGCAGATCTTTGCTGTAGTTGATTGAGAATGGATGATGGATGCACTGAGGCTCAGAAGGGAATATGATGGATGTATAATATCTACGGAAATGTTTTCTTCCACGTGGATAAGGCATAAAAAACTGACATTCTCAGCAACCTAAATTCATAACCATCCTTGATATAAGATAAAAACAATAAGTGCTTCATGATCAGAAATGTGGCCTTCCAAATCCATTGTGACACTTGCACAAGAACCATAAATTGTCCTCCAAATAGCATGCAAGTAGCAATGGGATACAGACCACCAGTAGTTCATTTCCAGTGGCAGCCTCCCTAGTTTAAGTATAGCTGGAATTGTTCAGTTGGCCGAGAAGCAAAGTTCTACAAACAAGACAGCAAACTGGCCTCCATTTTCCAGCAAGAAATATGACCTGCGCTTTTCTACGGTACACCTGACACTCACCTATAAGAGGAGGCAGAAGTTGAAAAGCAAGGGAGTGATAAAGCTACAAAAAGTATTCAGATTTTTCTTGGCAATGCAGGAACTGCTTTCTCTGCGCGTTCTGTGACACACTGTCCTGTGGTAGAGTTGGCTGGCGATGCATGGGTTGACACTAAAGAGTAGTTCTTGTTTTGAAGTGCTCAGATCCTTGGCTTTTCTGCTGAGCCTTCCAAAAAAGGGAGCCAATAAAAATGCTGGACAGGAAGAGATTCATAAAGAAAAAGAAGATACTCATCTGCTTTCTTGGAGACTCATTCAGTATTGGGGTAGGATGGACATGCACCACCTTGGGAGCAAAGTTTTAATACATAAGCTATTAGACAGACTCAAGATCGAGATTTTCGAGAATTAGCACTTCAATATTTCAGTAGTGCCCCTACAACCCCTACCAGGAGTAGGCAAATTCTCCCAGCCAAATTTTCAGTTCCAGTTGTTACCACAAGAGTGACAAAAATCCATCACCAATACTTCCTTTGACCCCGTCTCCATATTATGTTCATTGTGAACCCTCTTCCTTGAACACCAAAAAAAAAAAAAAAAAAAATTGAACTCAAGCTTCAGGCAAACTGCAATGTGAGCTGCACCTCCCATAGAATACATTGGCTGGGTAAGCACTATTGAGGGACTGTATTGGCATTTCACCAAGATTGCTATTGCAAGTTAATGGGACATCAAATGGTTGTTAAAAACACTAATTGACATTAAATAGGTGATGTTATCAGATAACTTACTGGCTCGACTGAAGCTCTCTAAAACTGTCTGAACCTTTTATATATCAAGTCTCTAGTATGCCCTGTGAAATCCAGTGTTTAAAGATTCCTAGGTCTTAATTTTGTGCCAAACACTGCGTAGGGTGAAAATACTGAAGCTCCATTTAATGATCTTCAAGGGAATTTTTTTTTGTTTTGTGAAAGATCTTGAAACAAGCCCTCTGGAAGGTAAGCCCAGTAGCAACCTGCACTGCCATACAGGGGATTCTGACAAGGTTTGGGGTTACAGTCTCTGATTCTGGGATCAGCAAAGGAAAGGAACCTGCAAATGGGGGAAAGAAGCATCTCCAGGCATTCAGCAGTGACCGTTCTGCCTACTAGGGTTTGCAGGCATCCAAAATTCACAGAAATATCTCAGATTTCTGGAGTGGTCCCACCATCAGGGAGAAGTCTAGTAAACCTACCAGTGGAGGGTTGTCCCAGTCCCACTACACATCCAGGCAAAAGATTATAACTCGCTCACACTTCTTCTTTGCTTTCTCATCCTCGGCTTCCTCCACTCATCAACACCACAGGATACACACAGCTGGTGATGATGTTCCTTCACCTGCCTCTCTTTGCCCTTAGCTACTCCCTTTTCTTCCTCACTTAAAACCACTGTACTTTTCTTAGGGAATATGAGACTTCATAGACCAAGCCCTCATTTCTACACACTGTAGCATAGCAGGCATAGTGGGAACTTGCCAGAACACTGAAGAGTGGCCTACCAAGCCTGATTCCTGCGCAGCAGTTCTGGGAAGAGAGACTGTGTATGCCTTCCTCCTCCTATACATACTTGCTGTGGTGGCTATAATTTGGTCTCTCATTGTAAACCTACAATTCTGCTGAGTGTGTCTTGAAACTGGGCCTGGATGAAGGTCTACAGACCTTACCAAACCCAGTCTGTTTTCAATAGGAGACAGAAGTCAAACCCTGGTGAGATCAACATTTCTGTGTAACACCAGGCTTTAGGAGTAAGAAGCATGACACTAAATGTCCCACTAAAGCCGGTGATCAGTACTTGACAGGATTAGGTCCAATCTGACTAAAACTCCTTGCAAATATTTCTAAGTTGGATACAAGAATGCTGAGCAGGCTAAATGATTCCCAGGTTAAAAGCCATAAGCATGCATTTTGCATAATAGGCTTACTCCTCCAGCAGCTAGTACGATATTAACAGGGCCCTGCTGTCTTTGATACTCATATCGGTGCAAGAGCAGCAGTAAATCTCATTGATTGCTTGGTGACTGCATTGAAGCAAAGACTGGGGGCTGTTTGTTATGGCCTTAATCCCCACCCTGCATCCTTCTCTTGCTTTCATCAAGAAATGTCTTCCAAACCTGGTATATGAGAGCATCCCTTTGGCCCTGCCTCTCCAAATAAAGGCAAAACTTTTCAGCCGCCCATAACAGGATGATTAGGAGGGAAATCTTAAGCAGCCTGATGGGAATTTACAGGTCGCCAGCTCCCTTTCCTGCTGTCGACCAGGGGACAGCGTGAGTCCTTAATGGAGTGAAATGGCTGCAGGAGACTACAGGGCTCACTCCTCAGTTCAGCTCTAATGAGGGGCCATGGTTTGGCTAGGTCAGCTTGTTAGGAGTGGAATAACGCTGGCATAGAATGAGAGCCAGGGATGCAAGCTTACAATGGTTCTTCAGGGGCCTCGTGCATGTGTACTAGAGCCCTGAGGGGGCATGGGTGACCATGTCGTTTGAGTACTCCCTGGCTCTTAAAATCCCATTACCTTCCTTTTATTTCAGAGAAGAGACTATTGGGGGAGTTTCAGTCTATTGCCTTCCATCAGCACAGGTCTGGCCCAAAGGATCAATTTTTTCCCAGTGTATGTGATTTTCCTGTCTCTCTCTCTTTTTTAATGAGAATACGGGCGCCAGGCTTACAACAGGTCCTCAAGAGCTGTCAGTCAGGGGCATGAAATATTCAGAGAGCTTAATCTTCTTAGGGGATCTGCAGAGACCCCTGATGGGGTCTGAATGCTCTTCATGAACTTGTAAAGAATGGGTAAGGGGAGAGAGGAAAATAAACATAGATGAAAAGAATGGAGAGAGAGACATCCTTAGATAGACACACTGATACTGCGATGATGGGCACAGTGTAAGAATCTAAACAGAGTAGAAAAGTCCATTTAAGATCCAATTAGCCAGACAGTCTTCCCTATGACTAGAGCAGAGCAAACACTGCCTACAAATTTTCACAAAGATGCTGTTTTCTTTCTCTCCCTTTTTTTAAGAGGCAATGTTGTACAATGATTAAAGTTCTGGACAAGTAGTCATTACACCTGGGTACTATCTCCAGCTCAGCTGTATAACCATAGGTAAGTCACTTACCCTCTCTTTTCACATCTATGTTTTGTCTCTACTTAGACTTGTCCACATACAGAGATTGTGCTGATTTCTATACTTGTCTTGTTAAAGCAGTTTAGTTAAATGAGTGCATTCCTCCTTCATTGGATACAGACGTGAAACCTAGTTCAGAAGTGAAACCAGTGCTTCGGGCACTGGCTCCAGAGCTTTGGTTTGACTTCCAGCCTCATTACCGAATCTCTGTGGGCACATCTACACATGCATTTGGTGCAGGATCAGCTTACTTACGAGTAAACTACCTGCAAGTAAACACTCCCAGGCAGGCATTTACATGTGCAGGGAAACAGGACCGTATTTGCTGCCAAAGGCAGCGAGCTGCTCCAATATGCTGGAGCCCTACTACCACTAAAGGGAGCCCCACTACCACCAAAGGGAGCCCCAGGCTTCAGCCGCAGCTACCTGTGGCTGGCAACCCTCTTGAAAAGATAGCTGTGCTCCCTGCTCCTTGGCCAGCCACTTCCCTGGTCAGGAGCAGCACGTGCAGCACAGGAGCAGCACATGGCAGTGCTCTTCTTGCCTCTGCCTCCCTGTGCTATGGCTGCCCTTGCCCCTGCCCCTGCCCCTGCCCCTGGCAGCATTGGGCAGTGTCCTGGGCTCCTGCTGGCTGCTGCACTAGCCCTGCTGACTCATCACCAGCTGTCCTACAGCTGTCTGGGCTCTCCCAGCTCCCCCATGTGGAACAACTACCATCCCCGCCACCATACACCAGCCCAGGGCCTCCACCACCAGCACTCAGCTGTCATCTGGACCTTGTCCAGATGGCTGGACCCTGGCAGGGATGCTGATGACTTGCTACTGGATGCCACCACCGGGGCCATCTTTGCCCTCCTAGATTTCCAGCCTTGCAAGGACTGGTGGCTGCATGTTGTCCAGCACACCTGGAATGACAAGCAGTGGCTGGAGGAGTTCAGGATGACTCAGGCCACCTTCTAGGATCTCCTGGAGCAGCTCCAGCCACACCTAGAGTGGCAGACCACTGGTACTGCCCCTCCCTGCAGACACCCGGGTGGCTCTCGCCCTGCTGAAGTTGCCCATGCCCACCAGCCTGCAGTATGTCAGCCATCTCTTTGGTGTGTGCAGGACCACCACTGGGAAAGCCATCTTGGAGGTGTGCAGTGCCCTCCGGGACATTGCTCTGTGTGCACATGGTGCTCTGTGTGCACATCCCCTGACAGTAGTGGTGGAGTTCTGTGCCCTGAGATTATTTCCCCAGTGAACTGGGGCCCTGGACATGGCCCACATTGCCATCTCCTGCCTGCCCTATGGCAACTGGTCCTACTACAGCCAGAGGGGCTTTCACTCGGTGGTGCTCCAGGCCATCATGGACCACCATGGGGTCTTCACACACATGAATGCTGGATGGGCAGCCAGCACCCATGATGCCCACATCTTCAGGAACTCAGCTTTGCCAGCGCAGGTGCAGAGTGGCCGCTTCACACTGGGATGCTGGGCCTGCAGCTGAGTGCTACAGTAGTCCCACCCCTCCTCATCGGGGACCCCACCTATCTGCTCCTACGGTGGCTCATATGGCTGTACATTGGCCAGCTGAATCCTTGCCAGGCGCACTTTAACTGGCACCTGGGCTGGACACACGCCATGGTGGAGTGCGCTTTCAGCCACCTCAAGGGATGCGAGGGCACCCTCACCACCCTCCTCAAATTTGCTGAGGACAACCTGCCCTGGGTCATTTACATATTACAAAAAAAGGAACCATATAAGCATGAACACTAAGGTCTCCTTGAACAAGAGAATGTCTCTTTTGTGCAATGTCCTGAATTTATTTTTAAAATTCTTTTTGGTTCTGAACTGGAATGAAAAGTCAAAAACTAACCATTTTTGCAAAATGAAAAACTATAAAAGTATCTAATCAGAAATAACTAAATGAAGAAATTTACATTCATTACTCAAATTAAAATACTTAAATACATTGAAATATTAATATTTGTATCAATTCTTCCAAACCAAAAAACTGAAAAAACATTAATTTGACATTGTCCTGACAATGTTAATTTTACCCACTGCCTTTTTATCAACAATTTTTTTATGCCAAAATTATAAGCAGCAATCAGGATTTTTCTTTCTTTTCATTTTCACCAGAGATTTTCCACAGAGAAGTACTTCTTAATAAACAAGACAAATCTTGCTTGTTTGGTTTCTAAATCAACTCCAATGGCAGTCAGTCTCACCTTCTCAATGTCACGTTGAACTAAAGCACAGATGTCAAGGTGGGGGTTTTTTGTTTTTTTAACAGACCTAGCTCTCTAATCTATCTAGGTATTAATATGTATATAGCCCCTCAATGCATGGAATGGATACAGAATATAACCTAGTTTGTTTAAAAGTCATGCATTATAATATTGCCCTCAGAGTAAATAGAAAGTGAATACAGGGTATGATGATAAGATGTGATATGCAATGAAAAACAAAAGCTTCCCATTAAAAACAGCACATTTTGGAGCTGTATTTGCAAGACACTGTTCAGCAGCAAAACCACAGCTCCCACAAGCTCTCACACATCAAGTCTTGTATAGATTAAACTGCTTAAAGCAAAGAAGAGTTTCAACTCCACTGAGGTCAGCCAGACCAAAAATGATCAGTCCAAACCATTTTCAGCCAAGGTGGCCTTTATGGGATGGACAGCATTGAGTTTCCACTATGTCCCAGGCTTCAACTATGGTCTGTAACAATTCATAACAGTATTTCACATAGGAACAGTCCAACCTGTTTTCCATTGGTGATACAGGCAGTTCTTTTGGAAAAATCCTAAGGAAATGAAGAGACCTTGAAACATTTCTCTAGAATGTTTTTATACCGACCTATGGAATTTATTACAGAAGAATGTCCCTCCTACAAAATGTTATGGGTGGTTCAAAGATGTGGCTCACAGAGGAAAGATAATCTTCTGCTTAAGACACTAGCCTAGCATTTGGGGGATGTAGGCTCAAGTCCAACCTGCCACACATTTCCAGTGAGACCTTTAGCTTAGGGCTAGATCCAGTAAGGGACAAAGGTGCCTGAAAGTCACAGTTGTATTTGGCTGCCACAGTGAAATCCAGAACCCTGAGTGGGGTACTGGGGAGGGTTAGATACATCCGAATGGCCATACAAGCAATCTATGATCTGGGCAGTCAGACACCTACCACTAGAAAAGACAGCTCACGCAAGTGCATATTAAACCCACTCCTTTGTATAGTTTAGGAGTTTGCATCAGAACTACACAGAGGTACTTCCATCCACTTGAGATCCACAGTCCTGTAACCTGTCTTGAGAGTAGGCACCTATCTCTTCTCGTATAAAGAATGGCGCACAGTTTATTGTTTTCTTTTAAAACACAGCCACTGGAAAAGGAGGAGATTATAGTGGTGATGGTGAATGAAACATTTTGTTTGACCTAAAATATTTTTTCTTCTATTTTTCATTTCAGCCAGTGAACCAGAACAAATAATTTACACATATCTAGTAGTACCATATTTAAGGTACTTATATGGCCCCCACCCACTTAGTGAATGAGCATTTTGCAGCCTTCAATGCATTTACTTGAAGGCTTGACTACTGGAAGCATGGAAGCCATGCCCAGTAAGGGACAGCGTTGGCTCTGGTGGTCAGGATGAGCAAGGTGGCCGCACTGGAAGAGAGTGGAAAAGCTTAAAGAAATAAAATACTAAAGAAGTATTGATTTTTACTGTTGGAAGAAATCAAGAACATAAGAGGAAGCTTTCTCCTCTTCCTTCCCCCAGTACCTGGGGTCATGATGTGACCTTTTAGAAAATGCGATGTTGCAGTGGCCTTTCTCAGAGGGTGACAGAGCTTTCTAGCTTGGGCTTCCATGAGCAGACATGGGAGGCCTGCAGGCAAGTGCTCCTCTCATGAGCAGAGGTCCTGACCTGCTGCAGCTCACGCAGAGCACTGTCACTGGCAGACTTGTCCTTCCCTGGCCCCTCCACACAAAGTAACACTGATTACAAGAAAAACTAATAATAGACAAGGAGTCTAGCTTTCAAACTATCCTCTCTTACCTGTGACATGAGTGGTGCTGTTTAAGGGCTCCGAGAGCAATACTTCTCTCTCCTTTCCCTTCTGAGTCCTTAAAGATCTTCATGATGATACCCCAGCCCTAATCCTTAGTCCCCTTGTGCTCCCATGCTGAAGCCACAAGCACGACTGCATCTGCCACATGGAGAGCAAAGAACAATAGAAACTACAGACTTTAACTACACTTTACACTTTAACTGCAGCTCACCAATATGCTTTAGTTAAAGCGCCCCGCAGCCATTTTTAAACATGCAGGGGCTTGATACACATGATGCTGCAGTGTTTTAGTTAGAGCAGCTCTCCAAGAACTGCTGTAATTAAAGCATGCCCCACCCCCAACCCCACACCCCGTGTGTATAGGCACCCTTTCCTCAAGCACCAAAATCACACAAAACCAACCCATACAAGAAAGAATTTGTAGTCTCTCGCACATGGCTACAATGGGATAGCCATCAGCTTCCTGCCTCTGGATTGGCTCTTTAAACCCAGCTCCACCAAAGCATCATGGACACAAGAGAGAACACACACAAGACACTGACACTGGGTCACCCCACACAAAACACAAGTGGTATGCTGACACTAACAGCAAGAGGCACTTCCTCTCACCTTGGGCCCACTTCCCGCCTCTGGGTAATACCCAGCAAATATTCTGAATAAACAGACCTCTGTTGGAAGGGGGAAGTCAGGTGCTGCGCACTCCAGCTGTGGATCTGCAGTCTCTCAGCGATGCCCTGGAGGTATGGCAGGGCAGAGGAAATGGGGCAGTCCTCCAACTCTGTCTCCTGTTCTCCTGTTGCCCCGTGACCTCTGGGCTGCCATTCTTGACCCCTGTGGGGTCACAGAAGGTTGACTAATTTGGACACATCGGGGTGATTGCTGTCACTCGCTTCCTGCTTTGTCGACCAGGGAGGTTTGTGCTGTTGGTTGGCAGCAGTCAATTATCTGGCAATTTCAGGACGATCGGAAGACACTATTAGAGCCCAGCATTTTAAGAGGAAATGGAAAGCAGCCCGCCTCTTCCCTCCCCCCCCGGCCAGTTTGTATACCACTCACTACATCCTCTGGCAAATACACATGTGCCTAACAACTGCTGCTCTTTTGCTGTATACTGCAATGTCAGTGAACTACCTCCATTAAAGCAGCTTGACTATGCTTCACAACTTACTATCGTGGAAAATAGCCCATGTGCAGCACTAGGGTGGATAGTGGTGTTCTGAATGGAGATATCATGTATCAAATATCAGTTGCTTATACTACAGTTAAACAGAAACCCATGAAGTATAAGCAGTTTTCCTTGCCTGATCTGACAATATGTGGAGCAAACATGTTCCCATCATAATGTGGAGTTATTTAGGGAATCTGAGCAGGGGAAGGGCTGTTTGACAAACCTTTGCAACTCATAACAAAAGGCTAAAATAAACTTAGACACTAGTTCAGACCCCTCCGACTTCCTAATTGAAGCTTCTTTGTGGGACGTGAGAGTTAGCCATATCCTTTGAAGATTTCTCTACAGCGATGTGCTCATTTAAACATTTGCACGTCTTGCGTTTTTTCTGAGAGAGCTCTTCGACACATCCAGAGGTACACACAGAGAGTACTATTTTCACATTTGAGCTCCTACAACAGGGTGCCCTGTGCTGTTTCTGTGGGTAAAATTTATAAAATGGTTTTATAAAGCATGGAGCATAAGCCCCATTGGCATTCAACAGGGCTTAAGTCACCTTGGTACTCTTGAAAACTTTGCCCTGTGTGTTGAAACTGGCACTTAGGTAGTTAAAAGGAACATGTAAGATTGCAAGTGCTGGTTTAAGTTTCCAGGGTGGAACTGTGGCCCCTGTTTGTAAAGAATGGACAATCGCATTTAAAAATTGATCCTTCAGAGAGAAGGTGGAGGGGGCTCCTTAGTATTGACACAGGAGAAAGGATGATGCCATACTGCATCACTCAGATCCACATACTCTCCATGAAATTAAAAGACTCTAGAGATGGGAAGATTTTTTTTCCTCTTGTCCATTGAATTTAACCTGCAAATAAGCTTGTGTATGTCCATACTGTCAGGGCAAGCCCTTTGAATGCACCTGGTCTCAGCTCACCCGATAAGCTCCCTGATCTGTTCCATCTCTCTAAGAAAATGGCTCACTGAAACAAAAATACTTCCTCATTCTTCAAGCTCTCGCTTTGTTCAGTGCAATCAAACATGGCACCTCATCATTACTGTGCTCATATCAAACAAGTTGTGAGGCTCTGACTCCTGCAGGCAGCCTGTGATTCTAACAGCTCTGCATACCCATACCTTAATGACTCCAGGATGTAGCCAGAGGCACACTTGAATGACATCTTCTATAACTGCTCCTCTCATCATGATCTTTCACGTGCAGAGGCAGCAACCAAATATGCCATACGGTGGGGTGGTTTGTGGTATGAAAAAACTTCTACCAAGTGCTAGGCAGCAACATCCAAATTTCTGACACTTGTGATATTAGTTACCAAAGTGCAGTCTGCATATATTTCTCTGGAGAGCATTAAATTATAGCAGTCACCTAACATCTCCCACAGATTTCTCCTTATATTTAATGAATGCTGCCATATAGTGAAATGCAGTCTGAAAGCACCTGGTAGGGCAGAGATATCAGACATCCTGTTACTATCTCTTTTCAGAAGGGAAAAGCATTTCAGTTGTAGATATTATATTTCAAAGGCTTTCTTGTAATAGGGGGCATTTTTGCCCATGCATGAACCTTTAAATGTGCCATAAACATTTTCCCGACGTGGCACGTTTCTGTCTGTCGGCTTTTGCTTTGTGTTGTGGCAAAGAATCAAACAGATTGAAAAAGTATCTTGCTACTTATAATAACCCTAGGATCAAATTCTGCCACTTCTGAATAAGAGGAATGCTCCCTGGTGGCAACAGGGTTTACTCATAGTTTAAGGTAGGAGGACCCTTCAGGATCTCTCAATGTCTTTACTCCTTGGCCACTGTGCTTCTGCCATATACTGTTAGCGGAACAAAAATGCAAGGTATTTATTTGCAATTATTATTTGGCAGATACGGTTAGATGTTCTAGTCAAAATTTGGGCTTAATTTTGGTACATGTTGCACAAACCTATGGAAAGCCCATTATCTTCCAACTGCTTTAATAATAATATTTGAAATCTACATGGTAAACTTCCATTTCCACAGTCCTTTGCAAATTATATCCTCACAGGCCCACTAGGAGTTAATGAACCATCATTGTTTTCTTTTTATCTAGATATTAAATGACTTTCCCAAGGCCACAAAGTAAGTCAATGGGAGAGCTGAGACTGGTGCTCTGGAGTCTTAGATGTAGACCGTCTCCCAACAGCAGAATTCACTGGCAACATCCAGCGCACCAATAAAAAGTTTCTACACCCATGCATGTACAAACCAGTTTAGTGGAGAAATTCAGCCTTCGATTTACACTCCATAAATCAGAGAGAGGAAGACAACAAAAGTTTCAGGATTTCTGATTCCTTTGCTGTCACAAGTATAAGCATTCACCTCCAAACAACGTCCTTTGTGTTGTTAAAGAATAATACACGAGAGAGTCTAAAAAGGGGTATGTTGTTGGTGATGGCTTACACTTCCCCTCCCCATTATTAATGTCAGTATCTAGTGGACCAAGCCTCCCCAGGGACTGCCCAGAGTTTGTCTGTATGCAGACAGCTCTGATGTGGCAGCAGGGCAGACTTTAAGCAGTGGTGTGATTTAATAAGCAGACACTTAAGGCAGTTTACCATGGAGTCAGTCCACTTTGGATGGCCTTCGCTAATTTAACACTGGCTGCAGCCCCCAAGCTGGCGTCTCCCTGCTCATTAGGGAGCGGAGTGGGGGGCGAGCGGGGGAACAATTCTTGCGTTACATAGATGCTCCAGAGACTTTATTACACAGGGCAGCTCGTTTCACTTGGTCCATTGTAGAGAGTTTCAGCATAGAGGGGAGGGTGTGCTTGTTAGGATTCTTCAATGTTGTTATTTTCATTAATTTTCCTTTCTTTCATTTTGGTTGGGGGGGCATGGAACAAAAGGGGACAATAATTGCTATTTGCCTCAGACTTTGAGGAGTCCTTTTCAGCCATTACAGATGAAATTGCATTCTGTACAAGTGTCCATCAGATTTCAGCTCTGGACTCCGGGCTGGTTAGAGGGCACTGAATTTAACTACAAGAGTATTTTGCTCCCCTTTTGGTCTGTCCTATTTATAACGGATGTTCCTCCTTTTAACCCCTAGACTTCTCTCTTTCCAATCAGCTAGGAATACTTCTTGGGCCAAATAAAATGACCTACATTCATTGTTACCAGTGAAGCTATGCTGCTTTTCACCCTCTGAGGCACTGGATCTTAATTTTTATTCTCTTTTCTTTTATACCAGGGTTTTGGGCTTACTTGTCTAGAGAGACACAAACAGGAATCGTTGACAGTTTGTAAATTCTTCCTAGGCAGCTATTAGATTTGCAGAACCAAATCTAGAATTAGAAAGATGTCTAAACTTTGGCTAAAAAGTAGACACACCTGAACAAACCATCAGCTAAGTAGTCTGGATATTGATATCCAGTGGCGTAATTAGGGCAGGGCAACCAACCTGGATGCTGACTTGGGAGAGTAGGGGGAATGGCTGCTGCTGGCAGCTGTGCAGTCGTGATCATGATCACATATATGGTACAGTGATAACTGGAAGTCACTGCTGCCTGTGTGACCCCATTGCCCAGCCACATCACTGCACTACTGTTGATACTAGTGACACCACAACAAGATAGAGTTCAGTCTGAGCTACATCTACCTGAAAAGCTGGGTAAATACACAGGCATTTAGCCCAGGCTGCTCTGGCTACACTGTTTTCAGCACCCAAGTTAGCCAACTTGGGATGGATACATAACGTACAGTCACATCTTCGAATGAAATGTAAGCATAGTCTAAGGATGTTTGCAGTCGTGTTCAATTATATATGAAAACCTTTAGAAGTCCTGCCCAAGGTTCAGGAATTATTTTCATTAGTGACACTGCCCTGGGCTATACTGCTGCATAATTTCATTCTAAATTAAGCTGGGAATGGCAGCTCTGGAAACTGATTCCCTCAACATACCTACAAAATGGGAGGAGCACAGACCAGGGCTGCCCAACTTTTGGGGGCTCCAGGCTACACATCACACCGGCCCCTTGGGACTCCCACTGCACAGGCAGTGTGAGCCTCCCTCCCACTCCTCCTGAATCTGCATGAGCAGCATGAGCACCCCTTCCCACCACCACTATGTAGGTAGTTGACTTACCAAGCCCCTCTGACTGTGCTGCTTTGCCCCAGAGATCCTAGCCACTACAACAGCAGGGGCCAGAAGGCAGTAGCAGCCAGGAGGGAACTCACGAGCCATTAGTTGGACAGACCTTGCATAAATTATTAAGCACACCATTAATATACTACTACATGCCACTGATAATATTAGATTAATACACATCAACCCTCATGCCTTGACCCAAACCTTGCAAGACCACGTCCATTGGTCTCAGTTCTCAAGTTACTGAACATCTGTATCTTCCCTTGGCACCTGAGACTGGCAGTTCCTCAGGATTTTTTTAAATGAAGCATCAGGATATACAAAGAGGCAAAATCTACAGTATCCACAGTTTGCTTAGTCTGCTGGGAAGAAAGCCCTTTATTGCTAACTGAGATGATGAGCTTCCCGCTATGTGGAATGGGATCTGGACTGAAAACCAAGTGTCATCTGGTAACAGGTGCTGGGTTAAAACCTCCTTTGATACGTTTTTCAGTATGTTTTGTTAGTTTTTCAGTATGTTCTGACCTTCTGCATAAAATAGGCCATCCAGCATCTCCAGGAGTGGAGGGAACTACTCTTCCCAGCTATGTAAAGTGAACATTAACAAGACTAATATCTTGCAGTTCAAATGAAGGCATACTTTAAGAAGGTTAGTTGGGTTAAGAAAGCAATATTTTGGCCAAATTGGTATTACTTCAATACAAATCTTTTGTGTTAAGTAGAATCAGTCTTGATTTACACTGGTAAATGTAAAATCAAAATTCATCCCTGTCTGGATCTGTTCTCTACAAATTATAATGGCTGTGTTCTTCACTGTTTTTTTTCTTTCCATTTTAGATCCTTCTGCCTATTTTTCATCCTCTTTTCACCTTCACTCTGAAGGTGAATAGGGAAGGTACCTATTGAAGAGTGCATTTACATGAAGCACTTTACTGTGCAGTAGCATAGTTTACTGCTCAGTAAGCATATGCATCTACACGTGCACGTGCTTACTGCACAGAAAACTTTACTAATCAATGCAATGCAATGCTAATTTGCAAGTAGCAAATTTAGACGCAATTAGTAACTGTGCAGTAGTGCTTTTGTACATGCCCAACCAGGAGCAAATCCACTCCCAGTCAGCTGGCCAGCAGGGGACGGGAGATTACTCCTTGCTGCCAGGAGCTGCTTGCTGCCAGGGTGGACTTTGCCACTGGAGCCCTAGAGCCCAGGCAGGGACTATATCCCCCTGTCCTGACAGCAGGGAGCTTCTAGTCACCTGCTCCAAGATTGTGATTTTGGGGCGGGACCTGTGAGTACTTTATCTCCCAGCTCTTTCTAATTCCCCTGTCCCAGATCAGGAAGCCAGAACCAGGAGCTCCCTGCTGCCAGGGCAGGGGACGTTGCCCCCATTCCCCCCAGCAGCAGGCTGGGAGCCTAGAGCGCCTCCTGGTGGTGGTAGGGGCCTATTATATGGTCCCAGGAAGCAGAAGCAGTTTGCTGCTACTTCTCTGAATGTGTGGATGCCTGTCTAGGAGCACTTGCTCACAGGTAGTTTACTCATGAGTAAACTGGTCCTGGATATAATGCATGTGTAGACATACCTGAAAAGATATATTATGTTGGTGCTGCCAAGGAACTCAAAAAGACACACTGGGTACATCTACACGTGATGCTATAGTAAAGGAGTGGCTAAAAATAACTGTGTACCTGGCGTATGGCGCAGTAGCAACATTGCCATATATATGTGTGTAAATGTGCCCACTGTGACTCACAGTACTCTTTCTAAGACTGCAATTATGCACACATGAAGTCAGACTGTAGCTTAGTACCACAATCTAGCAGTAAGTGTTTTCATAAATTCATAGATTTTAAGGCCAGAAGGGACCAATATGATTCACTAGTCTGACCGTCTGCATAAAATAGGCCATCCAGCATCTCCAGGAGTGGAGGGAACTACTCTTCCCAACTATGTAAAGTGAACATTAACAAGACTAATATCTTGCGGTTCAAATGAAGGCACTCTTTAAGAAAAACACAATCTCAATTTGCTGACTACAAGTGATGATGAATTAACCACATTCTGTAGAAATCTGTTCCAACAGTTGATAACCCTGCCTGCTACATTTTTGTTTTCAATTTAGGTCCGCCTAGAATACAACCAAGCTGAGTGCTCAGAAGTCTGTGCCCTTGGAGATAGTGACAGAGTCAAGCTGCTCAGACTGCGCAAGAAAAGAGGATGATTAGTTGATTATCAGTGGTAATACATACAATGGGACTGAAATGATCAGTAGATCTGGAATTCAACTGAATAGTCCCCTATTACATATTGTCAGGGATCTTGTGAGGTAACTTTGGGTTGTTTCCCAGGAAACTGGGGAGATCTCAAATGATCAATAAGCCATGACTACAAAGACTGTGGATGGAGTGCTGGGAGACTGAAGTCTTTCCCTATACCCTGTATATTATCTAGCATGGAATGAAAGAATATGGGAAGGACTGAATGCTTTATCCAGCCATTGTATTTTAAATGTGTGAGACCAGATTTCTGAAGGTAATTATATGCCTCTGACTCAAATCAGTGGGAGTTATAATTATCTGAATAATGTTAGAAATCTGCCACATGGTATCTGCACAGATCTAGTTTAGCCAGTGGTAGCAGACAGTGTAACATTTTCCATGAAGAAGCTGGCACAAGGGTTGTGCAAAGCTCTGGGTGGTGATTCGATTTGGAGGAGATTTGGCCTGATTTGGTTGTTGAATCAACAAATCCGAATCGAATCAGGGGACCAGTTGAAAGGCCTGAATCAATTCAAATCTCTCTGAATCTTGGGAAAATATTTGGAGAGCTTTGATGATTTGGGCAGTCCCTGGTGGCTGCAGCAGGGAGCTGCAGCCGACTCCGAGCTGGTAAGTACTAGGAGTGGGGAACAGGGCTGGACTCATGGGGGGGACCCCTGCCAGATCCCCCAAACCCTGCCCACTCCCCCAGGACCCCCTCGCCATGGCTGCCCCAACCCATCCCGGCTCCCTGTGCTTTAAAAAAAAGCCCCGGCTCTGGGCTTTAAAAAAAAAGCCCCAGCACACTGGGTGTGCTGGGCAGAGAGGCGATCCCTGCTGCCCCCCACGGCCCCCCACTGCATGGGGGGCTCTGCATGAGCTCCCTGACCCCCCATAACTCCCTAGCTCGGCCTGGGCCAGCTCTGGCTCTTTAAGGAAAAAAAAAAGCCAAGAAAAGCCCCAGGACTCACCACTCCTGCAGCAGCCTCAGGGCTTCAGGCGCTCATGCAGAGCCCCCAGTTTGGTGCAGGGGCAGTGAGGATCACCCCCCGCTGGCAGGAGCGGTGAGTGTAGGGGTTTTCTCTTTTTTTTTTCTTAAAGGGCTAGAGTTGGCCCAGATGGGGCACCCATGGGAGGGCTGGGGGAGTGCAGAGCCCCCCATGCAGCATAGGGAAGTGGGGGGCAGCAGGGATCACCCTCCACCCAGCAACACCCTCTGAGTCAGGGCTTTTTTTTAACAAGTGCCGGGAGCTGGGGCAGGCAGGGCAGGCATTGCCAGGCTGGGAGAGCAGGCAGGGGATGGGTCTGCCTGATTTGGATGAATTGAATCGGGACAGTGAGTTGAATCACCAAACCGAATCACTGTCCCCCAAACCAACTGAATCTAAATCCAAAGTGAATACTAGCCGCTTTACACAGGCCGAGCTGGTACCAGCCCTGTTTTGGTGAATACAGCTCCAAAAATGTAGTCACAAATCAAGAAACATATTGAGAGGCAGAGTACATATCAAGAAAATACACTAATATGTCAATCAGCATGTCACAGAGGGCTCCAACAGGGTGCTCAGCAAGTATGTTGATACTATTTGCCACAGAATAGTAGGATTTATCATTTTAATAAAAGAGTGGTGATATTCACAAACCAAACACAAGTATATTGTGAATGCCACCAAATCCCTGCAGAACGGGCATATTCACCATGGTACCCACAGTAGAAATGATGCCTGCAACCATTTCAGCTGGTTCTGTCTGTATTAAATAACTATATGACCCAAGTGTCAGAGAAGTGTTCACATAACTGCGCTGCACTCACAGATGCACAACCACTTGCGAACTCTCTAAGAGAATGCCATTTTTCTGTCACAAAGAGGTAGTGATATTTTCATGCTCTTATGTACATACTATACCAAGAAATTTGAGGTCAGACACAGGAAATGGGAGGGGCGGGGAAAGAAAGTGAAGTAATGTAGAAGAGACTGAAGAAGAAAGAGGGAGAGGAATAAAAAGGGAAATAGAAAGGAAAAGAGAAAGAGTACTTTGAGACAGAAAAGACAAAAAAAAATCTAAAAATGAAGAGAGGAATGATAAAAGCAGAATTTAGAGGAGGAAAGAGTGGCAAAGAACATAGCTGATGATGGCAATGATGAACACAGTCCTCAGATACCAATCAGTAGGGCTATGTAAATCTTCTGCAGCTGTTTCATTTCAGAGGTGTTTTGGCCCATTTCAGTGCCCAAAACACCAAATCCTAGTAGGAACGGGAGGCTCTGAACCATCTGCGAAATGAAGTGGAACCGTCCAGAATGTATCGGACATTTTGGACGTTTTGGAGGTGGGCCTGCAGGAAACAGAAACTCAGAAGAGGGAGGGGGAAGCCGGGGAGGGGGGAGAACTGCTCTGATATTGACATCTGTAGCTAGCCAGTGTCTGCAATTTGTCCTTTAGGTCCCTTCCAATCCCAGTGCTCTGGGGGAGGGACAGAGGAAGATCATCTGTGGCTGGTTGTGACCTGCTCTCTGCTTTTTGTGAGATCTCTCTCTTGCAGCACAAGCAGCAGAGCACAGCATCTGAAGGGTCAAGGCTGGTAGCAGGAGGTAGTCTGTTGCTACCAAGCTGTAGCCAGCCATTATCCAATCCTTTCTGACTTACCCTTGCCTACCATCCCTATTTTTCAGATGTTTTCATCCTGCTCTGCCTTAACACACACACACGACATAAGTTTTGCTCTGAACAGTTTGAGGTGCAGTTTCACAAAAAACCCTGCACCACTCTGCCTGAAACCTAGCAGTGTTTATGACCTCAGAAGGGGCTACCATCTCGGCAATCATCATCCAAATCAGGCTAGAAATGTCTAAGTTATAGGCATTTTAATGATTCCCATTACAGCCTATGGCTGAATCACTGACACAGCATTTAAACTCTGAAATAGATTTGGCTGAATCAAAATGGAACAGTGATCTGAAACACCAAAATGAATTACTGTCTCTCTGAAATGGCCAAATCTGAAACCAAATCAAAACATAGCTGTTTTGCACAGCCCTACCAATCAGTACTGGGATCTCCTTACGCTAGGGACTGTAGAAGGACTTACGAAGATTCATGCTATGCCCTGAAGTCTCCGTCCTTGCAATCTAATGTTTGGAGCTTGCAAGACTCATTGGCTTCAAGAGCTTAAGAAAAAAAATGTAAAAGGAGGAAGAAATGAGGGCAGTTTATTACAGAAATATCACAGGTAGAATATAAAACACAGAGAGAGAGAAAGTAGAGAGAATATCAAAGAAAGTTAAATAGCTTATTAGAGTGCATCATCAGGATGCTATGCCAAAATATTATTCATTGCCAAGAAGTTTTTGCTTCCCAAAACCTGTGTGTGCCTCCACTAAGTTCATGCCTTCCACAAACCCTATCCTTGATGGACCAGGTTGCTCTGGCTATATATCATCTATACCATGAAATGTACAAAATTCCTCCCTCAAAGGAGGAATCTTTCTTGTGAGCAGTAATAAATACAAGAAAAAAACCGCACAAGAGCGAGTAGAGTAAGAAAAGTTCGCACAGATATTCATGGAGCCATAAACAGGCATATTCTGATGCCACTGTAGAATTGCACAGAATAGGTCTGTACACTTAACTGAATAGTTCTGTTTGCAGCTATTTAATGGTATGACAATTAGAAATTGAAAACATTTTATAAATCATTGCGATTTTTAGCAAAGACAAATTGTAGGCCCTGTTGTTCACTGGAAATGAAATTTTAGAATAAATTATGGGGCAAAGAATAACAACAACAAAAAGGCAAAGAGTAAAAGAGGAATGGAAGGAGGAGGAAGATAACTATCTTCTCCAAGCCAGGACTGGACAGCTCCTGCTGAAACTAAAGTGTCATTAACAAGCAGGGCTGCCCATAGGTAAGGTGACCATATTGGCTGCTTGCAGACATGGAAAAAAAATAAACAGCGCTTTACCGGAAGAGGAAGTGTATTAGTTTGACCCAGCTCCCCAGCAACTGTATAGACTGGGTGCTTCAGAAGGGCTTGTTGGCACTTTTTTCTAAATCTGATTCAATCAGCTATTAGAGGCCTCTTCTGGGCACGTGCAGCACTTGACATGGGGACAAACCAAGGCGCTTAAGGGGCTGTGGGGGGGTGGTTCATGTCGGCAAGCAGACATTATTTTTAAGGAAATCTGGGGCGCTTACCCTCCCCGCTACCCTCCGCTAATCCCTGCCCTAGGTATGGGATCTAGTGCCCAACCCAGACCGCCCCTCACCACCAGCCGCTGCTTTGGAGGGTGCCAAAGGGCACCAAAAAAAGTTCACCCAGGGTGCCCCATGCACATGCACACACATGCTCACAGCAGTGCTCTCCCCCAACCCCAGCCCATCCCCATGCCGGCAGAAGGGGTGGTGCCCAGCCCGGCCACCCCCACCTCCAGCTGCTACTCAGGAGGAGCCAGGCCAAGCGGTGTGGGTGGGGTGGCACCACTCTGTGACGTTTTTTCCATTTTTCACCAAATGGCCAGGACAGCCTACAAAATCTGGGATTTTCCTTACCAAACCAGGACGTATGGTCACCCTACCCATAGGCCTTCTCATGTGGGCACAGGGCTTCTTTTAATGCTAATCTGTAAAAACATTGGTTGACTAGAAACATTGTAGTCACCATATTGGTTCAGACAGTAATCTAGCTTGCCCAAGAACCTCTCACCACCCGTGACCATTTCAAGATGTTTCAGAAAATGTTGCAGCATAAAATTAAGAAATACTCCTCCTGTAATTGAAGCGTCTCTCTAACTCCCACCAGTGAGTGGTTGGGTTGTGTACCAAACCAGAAGTCTGGCTTTTAAAAGAGATACTTCAAAAGTAAACAATCCTAATCTTACAGATGTCTCTTCATATGAAGAAAGGTTGAATGTTAATGGCTGGAATGGGAAAATAGAAAGAAAAGCAAAGAGTGTAAAGGACAGAGAAATGGTTGCCCACTGGAATTGGTCATGGAGCCTAGAAGAATGAAGAAGCAATTAAAAGTGAGTTAACTTGGAAGGTGGGAAAATAATAATACAGAAATCATAACTATACTTCGGGAACATCTAAGAACCCCTGTCATGGACAATTGTGCTGGGCACTACATACATAGAACATACAAAGGTGGTCCCTTAGGGACATAATTCAAGTAACTGAAAGTAACTTTTTTACTGGAGAGATTTCATCAAAACAGCACATGAAATTCTCTAAGGGTGTTTTTACACATGCTGGAGGGTCTGGGGTGGGGGCTTTAACTTGAGTGGCTCCAAGAGCTGCACTAATTAAAGTTCCCAGAGCCTCTCATGTATCAGCATCCTCCCACTTCCAAATGGCGGCAGGGGCACTTTATCGAAAGCTTGTCAAAGTGTCCTCGCTGCCATTTTGAAGTGATGGGACACTGATACACAAGATGAAGGGACTGGCTGGGGCATGCTAATTAGCACAGTCCAGTAGACTTGATTTGTTACACATCAGAGCAGCTTTCCGGCTCAAGTATAGACACCCTAATAACCTCCATCGTTTGTCACTGCCATTTCTACAAATTTGATTGGGAATTAAGTTTTTGTTTAGTTTAGATAAGTAATTTGGGCAGAAAAGATACCTATATTGAGCAGAGGAGCCTCCAATTAAAATAAGAAAATAATGACCAGACATGCAGCCATTTTGTGTAGCAGTTCCTAATGTCCTAATACTGTGTCAGTACTCAAGGTCTCCAGAGACGGTAATCTTGTGTGTTCAGAGAGGCTTTAGTTCATGCAAGGTCAGAGTAATTGTGCATGATTAATGGTTTATCTCTTCCTGAAAGCCTTACACAAAGGCTCCAAACCAAGTTAGTCGTAATTCCATACTCCTTATAGTCCGTTTAAAGGAGCAGAATCCTATTTCCTGTTGGTGGGGCCAAGAAGGTTGATTTTATCTATCAGAGCTGGCAAAAGGACATTAAAAAAAAAACACTGCCTTGGAAAAAGGTCCCCCAGCATCAGGACAGGTATGCACCATACAGCCTCCTGGTAATGTAAATATACCATCCAGGAAGTAGAAAAGATGCTGCAATACAGACTACAGTATTTTTAACTCCTAAAGCAAGCATGACAGTCCTGAAACCCTGTACCTTTTTCTTTTCCACTGCATTACTACAAATCCTAATTCAAGACTAGGACATATTCTAAATTAATTCTCCTTTCTGTAAAGTGCTAGAACTCATTTTAAGATTCTATGTTTAGTCTCTGGCCTTACTTACAGGAAGGTTAACTTTTAAGCAATTAGGGCTTCATTCATAATCATTAGTAGCCAATCATGCCAACTGAATTATTCCTTAGAGATATCTGAAATGATAACCCTTTTTTCTATTCATGCGTCATTTGCAAGTAGGCCCTAATTTCTATAAATGTTTTTTCATTTGTAACTATTCACTGGAGAATTTTGCAGATGATGGACTATTTGTAAAGTGTTCAGAGGAGAGCTATTTACATATTCATGTTGTGTAATTGGACACTTAAGTCAGATGCTATTGTTTCTCATTTCTGACTGGATGACCAAAGCCATTTAAACAGGAGAATAACGGATGTTTTTGTTTATACCCCATAACCCTTTGTTCTCGTGTGACTATAATGTGCAGATGAAGTGTAACTTTCCTGGTGGTTTTGTGTAAATGCAAATCCATTGTTCACTAATAGCAAGTAACAAGGGATCACAGACAGAGCTAAATCAAATAACAGCTTGCAAGTCAAATGCTTTTTTGCTTTTGGCAAACACTATATTCCAGCATCACACCAGAACTAGTTTCAGTCTGTGAAACAAAAGTACTCCGTATTTTATTTGGAGAAATGGCAAAAAGTTGATAGGTTTTCCAAGCTGCTCAACCTTAACAAACTAGGTTCTAGTCCCCCGATTAGACATGCAAGTAGACTTAGGTGCCTAAGTTCTTTTCATTTTCAAACTGCCTGAGATGCTGAAAAAATAAAAAAAAAATAATTAAGTGGGTGAGGCCTTCCTCTTCCTTGCTGCCTTTTGGTGACTCAATATTATGAGTCAGTGAATGGTATCTTATAAAAACAGATGTATTACAATTTTCAGGTAGTTGAGGTGATCAACTTAAATTGCCACAAATAAAATTTAGGTTACATGCTACGAAGAACTTTTTAACTATAAGTATGGGTAAGCATTGGAACAGGCTACATAGGGAGGCTGTAAAACCCCCTCCATTGGAGGATTTTGAGAACACGTTGAGTAAACATCTATCAGAAATGAGCTAAGAAAACTTATCCACCAACAGGGCAGAGGGATGATCTCTTGAAAACATGATCTCTTAAAATCTTTTCCAGTGCTACATTTCTTTTATTCCTATTTGTCTGGAAAAAAATTGCCCTGCCCTAAATAGGATAACTACATCCTATACATTCTGGTCATCTGTGGATTTAGGCCTGCTGTATAATTAACAGCTTTGGGGAAAAGATGATCTAGTAGTCATCTAGCAGTATTTCTTAGCCAAGTATCTATCACGCAGACATGCTCAGAGACCTGTACTGTGATACACTCGTGCACAATATTCTCATTACAGGTCCTGATAATGGCTGGTGCAGTCTCCTGAATTCAGCCTAATTGTAAAATGACAGTGGACGGTATGTGCTTACTTACGCCTGGTTGAAACATCCAGTAATAAGGCAAGTGCAGCATAGCTAGGTGGACCTAGACTGTCCAGCAGCAGGCAGGTACACAGGACACTAATCTGAGTGACTAAGAGATAGAGACTTGTAGACTTTGCCAGGGCTGGGAATCAGGTGTCCTGATGGCCCTAGTTTCTTGGTATCTAACTAGTTTGTTTTCTTCTGGGTCTGAAAGCACGTGACCCATGAAGTTGAACGAGATGCTGCAACTCAGCTCATCTTCCCAAAATCTGTGTTACTTCCGAGTGTCAAAACACAGCAGTGTACAGGGCAGAGTCAAACCCAAGTAAAACAGTGACCTGCTGAGTCAAATATGCCAGTCTGTGTAGCTTTTTAAACAACATAGAGTCCCAGAGCATTTCCACATTACCTACGTTTCCAGTACGCATTATCTGAAAATGACATGAGGATATAATAATCGCCCACATCAAATCCTTTGCTACAGATTTAAAACCACAGGCGCTGGTCCTGCCTGCCTGCCCAAGTCTGTTCCTGAGCAATGACTGTAACAGCAGGAAGTGGCTCTGGCTTGGGATACAGAGTCTCTGCCAGTATGGTAGCAATATATTTTTCCAAACTTTCTTTGCTGGCTCATGTTGTAACTGTAACTCGGTCTAGCTTGTGGTTGCCACGGAGCCAAAGCCCAGATTTCTTCCCTCTCAGCCGCTTTTCTCCAGAGATGGGGTGGAACTGCAGTGTCAGGTTAACCAAAATGCTGATCTACTTTGATCTGCAGCCCAGGCCACAAGCCTGACTCGGGAAGGGAAAATAATTCACAAGGTGATCCTAAAAGAGAGAGAGCCAAAAGCAGTTTGGTTTCTGAGGCTTCCCCTATTTCCTTTTCAAATGTGACATCATGAAAATGGTAACAAGTAAAAAATGTTGAAAGGTCTTTCTATTTTGCTCTTCGTTGCCTTTTGTCTCCCTGACATTTCCTCTACAAATGGTACTTGAATAAATGCTGAACTACTTAAAAGAAGCCCAGGAAAGTATCACCAAGATGCACATGTAGAAAAACCAAGTAATCCCTTAATTTTATTTTCATGGCAATCATCCCTTTCCCTGTCATCTCCAGCAATTTCTTGGGCAAGTTGTTTTTGTGTGAATGGAACTGGTAGAATCCAGGCCCTGTTACATCAAAATTAGATGTTAAATTCCTTTGGGCTTCTTACTTACCTTATTCAGGTTAGGTTATACATTGCTTATGCTAGAGGACCAACTTGCACTAGTGTGTCTTTGAAGTCAGCCTACTTGAGTGAATTTACCAGTTTTTAAGGACAAAGAGGACTGTTGTGATTATCTGCCCAGTGTGTCACCATCATAAATTCTGATTAAGTTAGTATATAGTATACCTCTTGGAAAGACAATTCCACTCTTAATTTGAAGACTGCAAATGATAGTGCATTTGCCATATTCGGGCAAGATGTTCCAGTTACCATTTTGCTTGGGTTTGACCCTCTCCCACATGTTGTTGTGTCATGACACCGATTGATGGTGTAGATTATAGAGGGAATGTTGAATTGTGACATCTCATTCAGGTTCATGGGCCACATGCTTTTGAATCCAGAAGAACACAAAGTTGGCATTCATTTACAGCTCGTGAAGCCCCACTGAATTCCACAAGATGAGATCACATATTAGAAAGGAAAGGAGAGTCGATAAGTCAGTCAAGAGTAGCTGTGTAAAGGAAAGAAAGGTAGCACTGCCTAATATTATTTAGTGTGGGCAAGTACAGTAAATGCAGGATCTTTTTCCACAGTGACCCATCAATAGTATGTCCCAGAACCTAGATGAGAGCGTGTTACTATGGGTCTGGTACCCCACTCGTCCTTCCATTGTTCTCCCAGGGAACCTCCCTTTGGATCTAGGTAACTCCTACTATTTCAGGTCTGATATACCACACAGCTTAGTCAACGTGTCTGCTGCCTAATGGTCTACTCCAATTGCCTTACAAAACACACACACACACACACTGCACATATGCACAGTTCTGTCAGCCTACCCAGTCCCAAACTGCAGTACGAGGTGCTTTTCTGGTTTTGAGCTTTCCATAGGTTGAAACTGCTGTCACTTGTTCCGTGTTCTTATGCAAAGAGGCACTGGGAGAATAGATGTATATAGTCAAATGATTTACAGCGGATTCCACTTTATATAATCACTGGTTAATAGAATCAGCTGCTTATTTGAATCAATATGAGAAAACCAAAACCATTTGTATATTATTACATGCAAAAATTGCTCATATTATCATCACAGTTTTTGTTTTTTGGAATCCTTTTACCAGAGAAGCCTGGGGATTTTGCAGTTTTATGAGGAAGGAGCCCTGTGCAAGCTGGCAGAGCTCCAGCCTGCAGGGGGCTGGGAGGGAGTAGGAGGAGGGCAGTCAGGCAGGTGGTGCCATGTGGACGTACTGTACATGCACATGGCCCCAGGCAGCCTGTAGGGGCTGTGGGGGGGAAGAGGAGGGCATGAGCAGGGCCAGGGGGCTGTGGAGAGGAATGAATATCTGTGTTTTTTAAAAAACAGGTCCCCTTTTAATGGAATCAGCTAGTTAATAGAATCAAATCACCATTTCCCAAAGTGATTCCAATAAGAGGAATCCACTGTAGTATAATTTTCTTGCCATCTGCACATAAACAAAGGATCTATTTGAAATAGGCCCACAATCAGTAATGCTGAGGTAGGGGAAAGGGCTGCATCATCTTCATAAAAAATATGTGTAAACAGGTGTGAAATGATGAGCATGCAAGGACATGAACAGGCTTTTCTTTAATGGCAAAGCAGTGTATAGAAGGAACTAAAACAAAGGTGATCATTGAGTCTAAAGATTTGACTTTTTTATCTACTTAGAAGTCAGCATAGCAGGTTTTTGAACATGTTTTCTCAATGTACAGTTAAAATAGACATACATGTAGTATAAAACATGCAATACTTAGATATGCCATGGTGAAAGGACTCACACATAGCAAGTTACAGGTAACTGAACAAGGTTCCTGAAGCATCCTTCAGTCCAAATCCCTGCTTAGTGATATACAAGCAAATACTGTGTGTACATATTGTATCTCACATTTGGTACGTGGCACAGTAATGAACTGGTAACCTCTCGTAAACTGGTAACAAAGAACAGGAAACCTCTCATAAATTGGTATTACTTTTAGTAACTTAAAGGTTGTCACTTGCTTGTTTGGACTGGTAATCTAAAACCCAGCATCTTGGTACACAATCAAGTGACTAATAACATGGATATGTAAGAACGTGAAGTATACTGGACCAGAGTCATGACATGCCTACATCTAGGAGACAGTGGGCACATCTACACGTGCATTTGATCCAGGATGAGTTTACATGGAGCTGAGCAGGGAACAGGCTCCCCAGCCTCCACCCGACAACTGCGGAGTGGGGGATGGAACTGTCCTGGTCAGAGGCAGGACCCAGCCCCATGCCCCAATCGGTGATCAAGGCACAGGCTTGGAAAGACTGCCAGGGAAGAGCAGGTCCCAGCACCCTGCCCTGAACCGCCAGTGGGACAGCTAGCAGTTAGTTGCTGCTAGTTGCCCTACTGGCAGCCCCATAACCATAGAGCTGGTGCTGGGAGATAATGGTCTCCTAGTCCCCCACTTCCCAATCACAATAGTGAAGCAGGGGCTGGAAGATAAGGATCTTCTAGCCCCCACTCCCCAGTTGCAAACACGGAGTAGGGGGCTTAGAGTTCCCTGCTGCCAGGGCAGGGGAACATAGTCCCTGTCCAAGTTCTGGTGGCAGAGCCCCCCTGGGTAGTAGGCAGCTCCTGGGGCCAGGAAACAATCTCCCGCCCCTTGGTAGTTAACTGATTGGGAGCAGATTCGCACCCATGCAAGTGTCTATACAAGCACTACTGTGCAATTACTAACTGAAAGTATATTTGCTACTTGCATTTGCAGGTAGCAGATTTACTCAGGATTAGCAAGGTTTACTTCATAGTAAGCATGTGCATGTATAGGTGCACACGCTTACTGAACAGTAAACTATACTACAGTGCAGTAAAACATCTCATGTAGACATGCCCACTGATAAATAAATACTTTTCAGACATACAAGTTTGATTTTAAGACAGCTTTGGGAAGTGCAGTGTTGAGAGGTAGTTTTAAGGGACTGGAAGTATTAGAGAAAAGCTACCAATGAGGTCAGTGGGAGTTATGTCTGGAAAAGTACAGAGCAAAAGCTACTTAAGAACTTCAGCATTTCAGAAGTTTTTCAAAAATACTTAACCACTGGACACACAACACATTTATACTACTGTAATTTGTCTTTTTGCTGTTACTGGTGTAAAAAAGGAGCAAACCCAGGATATATACTGATACAACTCACTCAATTCCAGTATAGCAATACTCCTGGAAAATTAAGGAGTATTATACACTAGCATAATTATACACTAGTATAAATTGCAATGGTATAGGTATTATCTGCTTCCCTGACACCTAGTGGCAAACCACTATGATAGTGTTTACTGGAAAGTAGATCATCGGTCTGCTTACCATCCTGATGTAAATGATATCCATGTATGAAACCCAGGTAAAATATACAGGTATCCACATGCTGTGTGTCCATGACCTTAGAACACAGGGGGAAATTTCAAAATGCACAATGCATTCAGACACCCTTTTTCTCCCTCATTGGAAAATCGGTACCTAACAATCATTTGTACCTTGGCAAATCTCCCTGCTTGCTACTTAGTCAATTAGATATTTGTTAGCATCCAAACCCTGACCTATGAAGCTTAATATAGGAGTCATTGATCAGTGCTGGACCAGTTTTTCCAAAATAATCTGTTACCCCAGGTGCAGACTGGGTGCTGAGTAAATTTGAAAATCTGACTAGCTATTCAGGGGCTAAACAGGGAACTGAGCTCTACCAAAATATCTAGCTCTGGTTATGGGTGCTGAACACTTGCTTTTCTGATACTGAGCTCCCTAGAAAACATGATTCGTATTGGGCCAAACATCCTTAATGTTAGCTCACACTGAAGTCAGAGTAAAGATAAATCAGGACCATTGCATATGGTAAAAAAAAAAACTATTTGTATTTCCCCTACTCCCCCCCCCCCATGGCACAAACAAATACAATTTTTACTGATTTCCATAGGAAACACACACACGTTTAAGGACAAAATGATTGCTTGTACATCATGGAGAAGAGGCAAGTAGGTTGAGAAGCAAGCTGGAAAATACCCTGAAAAAGCAATGCTTTAAACCAGATGCTTTCACATCACAGTTCAATATAAACCATGCAATCTGATGTCCAAGGGACAGTGTGTCATATTTCAATGTTAGATTTCCCCCCTATGGCAGTGTTTTACATTCCAACCTTACAACACAAACCCATACAGCCATTATAAATAGTAAAAGAGTGCCTGAAGTGTCTCTCAAGAGTGCTCAGAGACCCTCAAGGGAATCTCAGCATGGTTTCAATCTGGGGGACATCACTTATCTGATTAGCTGTGCCACTACTGGACATCAGCATTCACTCATGATATGATAAGGTGTACAGCTACAACAGGGAACCAACATGGCTCAACTACACTGCAATGAGACACCATGACCCATCAGTCCCTGAAAACAGCAATTATACTCACATAACTTCACTTTTACAACTCTTGCTTTTACAGGTACTTTTCTTTTTCTAAAACGAATGGATTCCCAGTTCATAAGGACATCTCTAGGATTCAGACCTCCCACTGCTTCTGCCCATTCCCATCCTAAGGAACCCACCATATACTTTCTGGAAACCCTATAACTCACATGGAAGTACCCCTAATCCACATGTACATATCAACACACAAACACAGGTGCATCCTCATACCCATAGTGCAGAACAACACAATCTGCACGGCCCCTTAATCATTCACATGGGGCACTGCTGAATGATGCTTGATACCTGGAGTAACCAATGAAAGGGTTGATTGTAGGTGCAGTCCCAACACATCTGGGGGCACAGGGATGTTTACTCTATGAATCCCTAGTGATATTCGGTGTCCTGAAAGTGGGAGGGGAAAAGCAGGACCATGGTCACAAGCCCAGCGCTTACACCCTTGTCAGGCCACACACTGTATGCACCAGGATGGTCAGTTAAAGGATTATGCCTTGATAAGCAAAATGACTTGGCTCAAGTTACAGGAGTCGGTGAAGGAGTGTAAACCATGAAGATGCCTAACTCTCATGTTAGTGCTCTCAGCACTCTCTTACGCCTATCTCTTTAGACAATGAATAATAATTTGCTATCAGGAATCATCCTGGCATACACCAATGAGGAATGCAAATACATGTGCCCTTTGTGGGGCTCTTCAGTCCAAGCACATGCCAATTTCTCTCAAAGGTTAAAACCCATGCACAATCAGAACCAGGAAAAATATGGCTGTTACTCTTACATGGGATATGGGTGAACATTTTGGCTTGTGGAATCAACCTTTGAGCTCATATGGAAGCTCAAGGGACTGAAGCTCATATGGAAGCACCGTGTCTTACTTGCTTTTGTTGGGTGACAACACATGTAGCCAATAATTGACACAGAGGGCAGAATCCTGTTTCACTTTCAGTGCCCAAATGGCATGTACACAGCCCACAACTGAAACTGTAGGCACTAAAGCACAGTTTTCAATCCTATTCCACATGCAGTGTCCACACAGCTACTGAGCATGCACAGCTCTTTTTGAACATGCCCCTGGAAGCCATGAGAGGGAGATAAGGGGGTCCAGGAGGAAGAGAACCAGCTGGAGGGTATGTAGATCAGTCAGCAGGGCTTCTGCTTTGCAAAGGAGGGGACCCTGAATTCTAGTTTTGACACTGATTCCCAAGAAGCAGAAACATCCCCACTGGTTTATATTAATTTTATTGAATGAATCATAAATGCAAGGTGTAGCAGCCCAGCTTCAAGAGGGTAGCTGAGGAAGGCACTGGGCATGTCCACACAGGACACTTCAAGCTCAGTAGACTAATTTTACTGTGCATTAGAGAAGCAGGCAAAACCTGTGCTAATGCACTAATGCACAGTAGAATTAGTCTACTGCACACTAGCATCACTTAAATGGATGTGCCAGCACTACTGCACTGGTGCTACTAAGTTAGTAAATGTTATTACGGATACATACTAAACTAAATGCTCATTAACCACTGAGTATTAATGCACCTGAAATGTACCCACTAAGTGCCTAACCTGTGGTCTAGTAGGCTGAGCACTTTGTTGGGAAGTCAGAGGTTCAAGCCATCTCCAGGTGAGACAGGCCTAGAACTTAGGTCTTCTGTTTCTTGAGCAAGTAAGCATTCTCACCATTCAGCTAAAACACAAAAGGATCTTCCTCTGGTGTCTAACATCTGCTAGTAATGTTTTTTTGCCAAACAACAGCTTTGGGGACTTATACTTGCCCGGGTATACACATACAGAGCCATGTACCTGCTCAGCCAGAATACTGCTTATTGCACATGCTCAGTAGTGAACCCTGAATGGAACTAAGGTCACAAAGTGTGCTTAAGTGATATAAACAGCAACTAGGTTGGGTAAGTGTCTAATTAAATTGGATTCTACCTATATCTTCCATCCACAGCAGGAAACCTATACTTAGTACTATAAACCAAGTCCAGGGCTTCCCCAAAACTGGGCCCACATTGTGCTGAAAATCCTTCCATGATGCTTGCATGGATCTCTCTGAAAACTGAAACTAATAACCGCTGAGGCTTTCTGGATTCTCCACCAGCTCTACTCAGTGGTTTGACTTAACTTTTAGGCTTGCAAAAACCCCCCAAGCCATAAATTTCAGGTATATCAGTTTTCTGCAGGTTTCAAACAGGCTCAAAAAGTGCTAATTGTGCTATGTAAGCAATACATTGAGTAAGATACAATGTGGGGTACAGCTACTGTAGGTAGGAGCTCTTCTTTAGGAAAAATAACCTTCTTCTGACCACCAAGTTCCTTGACATATAGCCCTGTGTAAGTCTGTATATTTCCCTACCAAGCTTGGCTTATGACTTGGACTTTACAGAACGTAACAGCACATTAAGTGCAGTTTCCTTCTCACCTCTTTAGCACAATTTTTCCTCCTCAGGCAAATATAGGGAGAAAATCCTGACGTCTCCCAGAAAGCAAACAACAACTATCCTTGCACTTTCATCATGGGATTCTGTGACCCATCTTTCTCCAAGTTCTTAAAAAAAATTCAAATAAATGTGTGCAATTGCTTTTAAAAAAAGTCTAAATAGATTAAGCAAGTGAAAGATGTAAGAGGAAAGAAAACGAAATGCTCATAAGCCTAAGAGAATTTTCCACATCGGAGCTTTACCTTTAGATTTTAGTTCTGTGTTAAAGAAAGACTGAATGAAGATGAAGCGATAATTTGATGCACCAAAGACACTAAAATTTTATTTGCTCAAGGTTTAAATTAATCATCCATTTGCACCAATATTCCCTCCTCTCCATCCCAGTCATTCTGGAGGCAGCTAAGACTTTCCTTAAAATCAGGAGTAAAAGGGAAAGTTGTTTGCCTGTTGCTCCTGCTCCCTCCCCTTTCCTCCAGGCTCTTTGCCTTTCATGTCTTTGTTTGACATGTAAGAAAGAATCATGAGGTGCTGAGTATTATTAACTTCTAAACACCTAAGAAATCAGTAGGAAATCGCAAACATTTCGGCCCCCTGACAGTCTCCATAAATGACCTGTCCGAAATCTCTCCCCTTCTGAGATGAAACGAGGGAGCCAGGCAGAATGGAGGTGAGAACAGGGAGAACCTGGGAGTAAGAGGAACACAAAAATAAATGAGAAATATGATTAACTTACTTCCTCAGCTGGGTCTACAGCTGGTTCTGGGTATTTAATAAACAGGTTGACACTCCAGGTTCCCCTCATTAGGTGATCACTAAGGCCTAGGCTGTCATAAATCAAAGAGCCAGGTTATCAAGGCCTGTGATCTTTAACTGTACAGGGGCGCCCAACTGTCTGCTATAATGAGGGCTAAAAAGTGCAAGCTGTAAAGAATTAGCTGGCTGCGGCACTTTAATACACACATGCAGAGGCATGGATGTCTATGAAAAAGTTATCCAGGTATATATGCAGGCTCTTAACCATGGGCAGGGAGCAGTCTCAGCCCTGGTACATACATGAGATGTGGTATAGGAGGTTAAATGCAGGGGAAATTATGAAATAGGTCATAAACCTTGTAGGCCATGGGAAGAGAAGATTTCATAGATTTCATAGACATTAGGGCTGGAAGGGACCTTGGAAGATCATCCAGTCCAGCCCCCTGCCCAAAGGGCAGGAAGTCAGCTGGGGTTATAGGATCCCAGCAAGATAAGCATCCAGTTTCCTCTTGAAGGTGAAGATATTAGGTATTATTCTAATATTAAGCATAATTTCAGTCTGACCCACTTGGAAAATTGGAGCTAGATTTTGATCTGGGCTGTGTGGCCCAGAGAAACTTCATTTATGTTTGTATTAATCCATCGGTAGGAGCCTTGTTTTCATTAAAAATAAATACAGCCATCACAAAAGGTACATTTAAAACTCTGCATCCCCAGTCCCCAAACGTGGGTCCAGATTCAATGCCCACTGAAATCAGCAGAAGTCTTTGCTTCCACTATGGTGTATCAGTTTCCTGATCTGGAAGAGTTTCACCAAATAAATGTACCTTACACACTAGAGTTCATTCATGCCAGGTCCTGGTAGCTCACAAAAAGGTCCAGGAACTGGACTGCAACTGAAAATGCTCATCTTCCAGATTCACATGGTCGAGTCCAAGAAAGAACATCACAGGTGACCCAGATTGTACCCATTTCAGTAGAGAAGGCACATAAGAAGCAATGTGCTCACCCAGATAAACTAGTCTCAGACCATTAAAAACTTATAGATCAGACCCAATGCACTGGATGCTATTTAGAAGAGAGCAGGCAGCTACTGCAGAGCACTTGCTGTTATGATTGTAAAGTTTTGCTCTACTGAAGAAATGATTCACTGCATTTTGCAGCAGCATGTTTTTTAAATGCCACCCCCATCAAAGTGCTTGGCTGGAAGCTAGCCTTGACATCTCAGAGCTGCAGATTCCAGTGGACAGGGCCACAGCACCCAGGGGCACTCACATTCTGTGGGCTAGCTATGAATGAAAAAGTATAAAGTGCCAGTGCTTTCAATCAGTGCTGTAATGTTAGCACCCAGGAGCAATAACGTATGTAGTATGAACCTCAGCCTTTGGGTGGAACAAAACTCAGATATGTGTCTTCAAAGAGAGATACCAGTAAACTTCCAGCCTCTCAGCATCATCCTACGTAATCTTAAACCACTTCGCTCCCTTTTGTGACCTGCTTCTTTCAGACGCTGGAAAAGGAGTATCTGGCTTGGTGGAAAGCAGACACAAGTCTGAGTGTCATCTGCATACTGATTTGTCTGTCGTATATTAGTATTTTGACTTCGGATTTGTCATATTTTAGTATTTTGTCTTTGAAAGCCTGCAAGCAGTATGCCTCACTGTCTCCTCTAGTAGCTCTATACACACACTGAACAAGAAGAAAGACTACGGATGGAGCCCTGTAGGCCCCGACATGGAAGAGATCATGGAAGGAGGAATATGCAGACTAGGTACCCAGCACCCCTCTTCAATGTCTCTCAGTGTGGAAGGTGCATACCTCCTGAAATGGCATCCCATCTACTTCACAAGGTTGGGTAAGTGTCACATTAAATTGGATTCTACCTATATCTACCTGATTCTACCATAAGTAAGTCACCAAAACCTCTAGGATGTTGACAACAGTACAGGCTGTTGTCAGCTCTCTTCATTTATCCCTTTTTCTTGAAAAAAGAAAGAGGTCAAAGATTTGGGGTTCCTACATTTGTGGCTGCTTAACCTGAAACACCTTCCAGGCAGATTTTCAGGGATGGTGAATACCTGCAAACCATACTGGTTTTTAATTGGGACTATAAAACTTGAGTAATATTGCAATTTGGATCCAGTGTCCTCCAAAGTCAAGGCATGCCAAAATACCATACATCAAACAATGCTGGCCAAAGGCTGTGAGCACCTCAGCTCGGGATTGTATCTCCAAAAATGTTTGTGAGCATCCAGCACACTTAAGAAAGAAATAATGTTATAACAAAATCAGAAAGCACCAGTCACTAGAAAATCATGAACTATAGACATCATCTCCAATCTGTACCAGACAGACATCAAGGACTGTGATATTAGTATGTATACAGTATGGAGCTGATGTCACATAACCTTCTCTCTCACCTTCACTCCAGTAGAAGAAAGGATGTGAAATCCACTGTTCTGCCTCCAGGCAGGCATCCCAGTCAAAGAAGCCACTTGTCCCTCCTCATCCTGGCTCAGGAGTTGTTGTGGACAAGTCTCAGATGGCAGACCGCTTTGGCACTGTAAAGCACACAGGACGTTTCAGAGCTCAGAGTCTTAAACAAGCAAATATCCAAGGGCAGCAATTCCACTGTGAACCATTCCTCACAACATGAAAAATGAAATCAGTGATCCAAACCTTTTCAGCATCCCTGAGTGACAAGTTCACCAGTTAAAACCTAGGGCCTGGCTACTACCATAGTTGAAGGCCCTGAGTAGCTAAATTTCTGCTCTAGACTGCACAAGATCTGCCTGAAGCTCCACTACATCTTAAAGGTTTTTCTGGCCTGCATGTGAACTAGGGCCAGCCCTGAGTGCACATTCCCTTATAATTTATCCAGACCAGTGAGAAATAATGGGGAAACCCATTTGGCAGCAGCAGAACAACTTGATTTTAGCTTTACAGAGTTTTATCCTTTGCTTGGTTTCCTTTTACATGACTCTATCTATTTACATTTAGCCTGCTTCTTATATGCTGTTTCTAAGTCTGAGCTAATATCTGTTACCCAGCACCCAAAGGGGAATCTTTCAGTGCCACAATCCTTCTTCCTTTAGGCTTTGCTCATGCTCTCTGGCTCCCCTCCTCTGAAACAGCTACCCCTCTGGCTGCTGCCACCACTGGAGGTAAGATATCTTGAACACATTACATCAAGCAGTGCTGCAGAAAATAGAAGCGCATCCTGAAGGATGCCTGTGTCTTTATATTTATTTAATTGATATGCTCTTCACTTTCTGTTAATAGAAATTGTCAGCAGCAGCAAGTGAAATTGCCTCTTGCAGTTTTCAGGGTCTGCTGAAGCAGGCAGGTAGCAGATGGGAATGGGAGGAAATTGCTAACCAGCCTCATTGTGTTGAAGCGGCCCTGTGAGCACTTGCAGAAGGAATATTTCAAGGCTCAGCTAAAAAATAATATTCTGGGCATTGTTGCAGGCAGCTGAAGTGGGAAGCAGGAGAGGTTTGCATTCAGAAGGAACTTGAAAGGAAGAGAATGTACCAAGGAGCCGCTCACATCTGGAGATAGGACATGTGGGTGCCCAGCTTGGTGCGTAGTGACCAGGGAAATGTTTTGCTTTTCTCTGATGACCCTGCAGCCAACATGATTGGCACCTGCCACTCAACCGCATGTCCACTGTACTCTCTTTCACTCAGACGCCCTCATTGGCATTGAAAAGAGCAGACTGTAAGCAAGCCACTCAGGGCAGCCACTGCCGCAGATCTCCTCAACCCTTAAGGCAATGGAGAGAGAGAAAGAACAAGCACAACACAGAGCTGTCGCTGGCCTGTTGTCAGCCGGACAATCACGGCTCTGAAAAGGCTGTCAGATCATGGTGGCTCAAAAGGGGCAGCAAGAATGAGCCTCCCCCACCCCTCAGTCATGTTCCCTGTCTTTAATGTTTTTGACTGGGGTGTAGCCACTGAGGAAGGAAGGGCCTTGTGGCTACTTATCCCACACCCCTACCACAGTGCAAGGTAGGTGGAGGAGACCAGTCTAAAAGTAACCCCCATGCCTTTAGGTTTGAAGCAAACCCACGTGACTAATTCATTGTGTGATGAAGCCTTCCTGTATAGTATGCTTTACAGACCATCATTCTTCCTGATTCTGACCCCTCAGCAGGCCCTAGGGGGAGAGGATTTTCCATACCAGATTAAGCTCTGGGTCTATTTCGTCTAATCTCCAGTGGCTGGAACGAAGAATAAAAGCAAACCAGTTAGGATAACTGGTCACTACTGGAATCTAGAGCTGAGCCCTTCCCCCCACCACAACCATTTTCCATGCCTCCAGCAATCTGGCTCAGGCAGGACTGATGGCAGACCACCCAGATGCCACATTGGATAAGTCTATTCTTGTGATAATGATTTTGTAAAATAGCTGGATACTCCTCACAAGAAAAGGCTGTTCCTGTAAAATGCACAGCCCACTGGTACAGATCTGGGGCTTCATACACAACCCATGCAGACAGTCACTACTTGCAGCCAAGGCCTCCTGCTGCTAGGAGGAGAGCGTGCTGAAGGAAGTATTTAATCTTTCACAAAGTACTGCCCTACCTGCCTCTCCAGTCTCATATCTTATTAACACCCTTCTTTCTCCTTGCCCCATCATTGAGTTCTGCCTCATCTTTCCCTATATTCTTTTTCCCATAGGGCTTGTCAACACTACAAATCCTCTGTCACTTTAACTATTCCAGCATAGCTATGTCAGTGGAGTCCTCCAGTAAAGAAGCAGCATCTACTAACTGGAGGAGCCTGGAAGGTGCAGGTAGGGTAGTTTCACCATGGACCAAAGCCAAGGAAAATGCTCCTGTGGTGAGTAACTATCTATAGCTAAATCCATACCAATGGTTTTGCCAGCATGGTTACATTAACTAATGGTTATGATCTTTCCAGGCCAATGCAATCCTGTCATCTAGACTTTGTAGTGTAGACCTGGCCTCACTGTCATCCATGCGACTTCCACAGTAATCTTCATACCTTTCCTTTCATATCCTCCTACACTGTACTAAGCATCTTATCTTACCACATTTAATTTAATGCCTTTACTCCAGACTAAAGGCAGGGATCCTGTTTTTTTCTGTCTGTTTCAGTGCTGTGTATGTTGTCATAACCTAGTAAATAATAAAGGTCCCAGTCTAGCAAGACAAGGTTCCTTGGGTGAATTTGATATGTTTTATTAGACCAACCCAAATGGTTGAAGAATAGTTATTAAGCAAGCTTTTGAGTTCAAAAACCCTTCGTCAGGCTAAGGAAGTTTCGGCAGTCGGTCTGTGCTCGGAACCTTGTCTGCCTATGTCCTTAAACCAACACGGCTACAGCCTACACCCCAGTCTAGCAATGCACTTAAGCATGGCCTCATTTTCAGCCAGTGAGTAATCCCTATTACTATGAAACCCCTCTATCCCACTTGCCCCGTTTGCTAACTGGAGATAAAGATGCAGACATCCACAGTCACGGTGGAGCTAAACTGCAGAAACATTTATCCATGAAGATAGAGATACCTAGAGGCCAGATTTACAAAAGCGTTTATGCACCTAAAGATGCAAATAGTTGCTTAGTAGGGATTATAAAGGTACCTGAGCATATTAGGTGCCAAATTCCCACTGAAGACAACATCAGTTGTACACCTACCATTACAACACTTTCATCAATCCCATCAGTTACCTAAATTCATCGTTAGATGCTTGAATGCCTTTTTAAAATTGGCCTTAAGGTCCAGATCTTCAACAGGTTAGGATCTTGAGCTCCTAACTCTCATTGACCTTCACAGGAGTGAAGCACCTAACCATTCTGGTAAATATGATCTTTAGGCCATGCCCACAAGAGCAGGAGCAAGAGTTTCCAGCAGCACAAATAGTAGAGGCACAAATTTATGCTGCTGCTTTGTGCTGCAGTGCACACCCCTGCTCATGCAATTTGCAGCAGGACACATTGTCCTGCTCCTTCATGTGCCTCAGAGGAGCCCGGCTGGGGCACAGGGTGCCTCAGTGTGGGGCTAGCCAGAAGCTCTCTGAGGTGCCTGCTCCCCCGTCTCCAGGCACACTGTGCCCCAGCCAGCCGGGTGAGGTTGGGTCTCCACATGCCTCAGCACTGAGGACCCCTCGTACTGAGGCATGCAGAGATAGGGGAGCAGCCAGCCCAGGGAGCTGGCTGGGGCGCAGGGAGGCCTCAGCATGGGGACACAGCAGCACACAGAGAGAGGAGAGCTTTGAGCTGCCTGCTTCCCCATCTCCACATTTGTCCCACCACACAGCACTTTGGCATGCTTTAAGACACATTTTTTTCTCAAAGGTTTTCATTGCTACCAGGAAATCCTGGTCCCAAGTTTTGTCCCAACGCTATAAATTGTCAGGACCGTGCATGATTTAACACACAGCACATGCAGTTAGTGATGCTGCAGAGGTTTGCAGTGCCACAGACTGGATGTACCTGCACATCTGGATCCAGCCTTAGTGCATAAGTCACTTTTGAAAATGAGTCTTGGGTTCCTATGTCATTCAGGTGCTTTACATTGGGTGTCTATCCAGGGGCAGCATCCCAGCACTGAAAAATGGCAGTGGGGCGCTTTAACTAAAACTTGTTCAACAAGCTTTAGTTAAAGTGCCCCTGCCACCATTTTTCAGTGTGGAGACACCGATACACAAGATTCTCTAGGGGCTGTAATTAGAGCCGCTCTAATTAAAGAATCCCCCTCCACTTGTCGAGCACATTTATAAAGGCTCATTTACCTCTTGGCTAAATCCAGCACACAAGTAAATCTAAACACATTTATGCACTCTGCAGCTTGCTTCTTGGTAAACATTTGCGTAACCAGGATTTGCTCATACAAACATTTGAGGGAGTTTTTATTCCTGAAAATGTGGATATTAGCCAAGGTAATTGCCAACAAAACACTCCCCTGCCCAACTTGTATATACACACAATTACTTGAGGGAGTTGTGACAACAGAAAATTATATATAAAGCCTATTAGGCAGCTAATAAATCTAGTTCTTTTCTATTTCTCTCCCTCAGTCAGGAAGGAACCCAGCTATTTTTAAATCTGGACTCCATGTACACAGCCAAATATAATGCTCTTTCTTCTGCAAAAGGGAACAGGAAAAGATTTTAAATGTTCTAACATTTCATGGGCTTCCTTATCTTTATGTTACTCTCCCTGAGAGAGTCAATGCTCACCCTCTGCTTTACTTACTTATCTTGTAAGCTCTTTGGGGCACCTGCTGTGTCTTACTGGGCACATCTATACAAGATGTTTTCTGTGGAGCTGACTAATTGCTGTGGAACTGACTATACATGTGCCCCTATTTGGGCACAGGAAACTAATAAACTCCACAACAGAGCAGTACTTGTAAATACAAGTGCTCTCCTGCTGCAGAGTCTTTTTCATGCGGAGCAGCACGTGTAGGCACTGATCTGGCTGGCTGGGGAATGGGGGTGCATCAGTTTGGGTGATACCTGCCAGCCAGCCCTGTACTGAAGCACCCTTCTGCCCCAGCCAGACCTTCCACAGCACAATGAGCCCAGCTGAAGCAGCCCCAGGCTGATCAGCTGATCTCTGTGACCCTCTGCCAGCTAGGGCTGCTCCAACCGGGCTCCACATGCTGTGCAGGAAAAAACTCTGGAGCTGATTGCTTGAGTATCAGTTGCTCCCAGGCTCACATTCAAACAGCACACCTGGGAGCAAAAAATTCAGGAGCAATAAGCTCCAGAGTTTATTCATGTGCGCTAATTGCACATATAGACATACCCACTGTGTGTTTGTACAGAACCTAGTACAATGGGGATAGTGTTGTTTGGGATACTACTGTAATAGAAATCATTCTGTTCTGAGAATGGATCCCATTTGGTGACGGACAGGGGGGAACAAGGCTGAACTCCTCGATGAGTTCTTTGTCTCAGTGTTTCTAAGCGAGGGGCAGGACAAGGATCTCACTGGGGTTGTAGAGAGGCAGCACCAGGGCGCCAGACCACCATGCATAGACCCTGAGATGGTGCAGAGGCACTTGGAGGAACTGGATGCCTTTAAGTCGGCAGGCCCGGATGAGCTCCATCCGAGGGTACTGAAGGCACTGGCAGACATCATTGCACAGCCACTGGCGGGAATATTTGAACACTCATGGCACACAGGCCAGGTCCTGGAGGACTGGAAAAGGGCCACTGTGGTTCCCATTTTCAAGAAGGAGAGGAAGGAGGACCTGGGCAACTATAGGCCAGTCAGTCTCACCTCCATCCTAGGCAAAGTCTTCGAAAAAATTATTAAAGCTTACATTTGAGAGAGCCCAGCAAGACAAATTATGCTGAAGGGAAACCAGCACAGGTTTGTAGCAGGTAGATCATGTCTGATTAATCTAGTCTCTTTTTATGACCAGGTTACAAATTGCCTGGACGCAGGAGTAGGATTTGATGTCGTATACTTAGACTTCAGGAAGGCCTTTGATACAGTATTCCACCCCATACTTGTGAAAAAGTTAAGAGATTGCGACTTGGATGACTACACAGTCCGGTGGGTGGCAAATTGACTAGAGGGTCATACCCAGAGGGTTGTAGTGGATGGGTCGGTATCAACCTGGAAGGGTGTGGGCAGTGGGGTCCCGCTGGGCTCGGTTGTTGGACTGATACTCTTCAATGTCTTCATCAGCGACTTGGATGAGGGAGTGAAGTGTACTCTGTCCAAGTTTCCGGATGACACAAAACTGTGGGGAGAAGCGGACACACTGGAGGGCAGGGAACAACTACAAGCAGCCCTGGACAGGTTGGACATATCGGCGGAAAACAACAGAATGTAATTCAACAAGGAGAAATGCAAAGTGCTGCACCTAGGGAGGAAAAATGTCCAGTGTACCTACAGCCTAGGAAATGACCTGCTGAGTGGAACAGAAATGGAAAGGGATCTTGGAGTCCTAGTGGACTCCAGGATGAACATGAGTCGTCAGTGTGGCGAAGCCATCAGAAAAGCCAATGGCACTTCATCGTGCATCAGCAGATGCATGACGAACAGATCCAAGGAGGTGATACTTCCCCTCTATCAGGCGCTGGTCAGACCGCAGTTGGAATGCTGCATCCAGTGTTGGGCGCCGCACTTAAAGAGGGATGTGGGTAACCTGGAGAGAGTCCAGAGAAGGGCCGTTTGTATTGTTAAGGGCTTGCAGGCCAAGCCCTACGAGGAGAGGGCCTCCACAGGAGAAGGTTGAGAGGCGACCTTGTGGCTGCCTAGAAGTTCATCATGGAGGCACAGAAGGGAATTAGTGAGGTTTTATTCACCAGGGTGCCCTGGGGGTTACAAGAAATAATGGCGAGAAGCTAGCAGAGACCAGATTTAGACTAGACATTAGGAAGAACTTCTTCACAGTCAGAGTGGCCAAAGTCTGGAATGGGCATCCAAGGGAGGTGGTGCTCTCCCCTACCCTGAGGGTCTTCAAGAGGAGGTTAGATAAGCATCTACTTGGGGTCATCTGAACCCAGCACTCTTTCCTGCCTATGCAGGGGGTCAGACTTGATGATCTATTGAGATCCCTTCCGACCCTAGCATCTATGAATCTATGAATTTCCATCAAGCAGGAACAGACAGACAGACAGCCTATATCCAAAAAGTGTCCGAATAAGGTCAACAGTGATGGAGCTTGCCCAGATTGATCAAGGGAACCTTGCAAGCACACAGTTACAGCATGCTGGGAGCCCAACATAGCAGTGTGAGAGAGCATCAGCACCATGCCTGAAAACAGAGCCCACTTTCCGAGCACCTTCCGTTCTCTTATCTCTCCTTGCTGAATATGGAAGGAAGGTTGAAGACAACTGTGCCACTCATAGCACATAACATAGCATTTAAGTACATGCTGTACTATTGACTTCTGTGGTGCTATTCACATGCTTAAAAGTATTTACTTCAATGCTTTGCTGGACTGACAGACTGATAATTACCAATGCTGATGAGTACTGAGCATGGTCTGAAAAGCTAGACATGCAGGCAGCCAAATACAGGGGTTTTGAAACACAGCCCTGTATGTGGAGGTGTGGTGGGAGGGGAATTAATATCAGAAAGACACACCCAAGCTTACCACATTGTGTTCTAATTTTAACACTTACTATGACCCCGCAGCAGCAGCCCCTTGGCTCTAGCTCAGAATATCCCCAAATCCAGGAAGCCATTATGATTTGCTAGGGTCAAAGGTTGCTCCCATTGTAACCCACTTCCTCCTTCAGCAATTTAAATTTGGAAATATTTCTAATTGCCATTGTATATGACATCACCTCTCAGATAACCTCCAAATAATTTTAATTTGTCTGCTCTGACTTCAACAGCCAAGACAAGAGAAAAATAGCCAGCACACAACCTTCCTCAGAACAATTGGTTAATAGCAGCCCTCTATGTAAGGGCCTATGCAATACAATTAACATTTGGCTTCGCAGAGTCGAAGGGCAGTGTCTCTAATACCCTATAGACCTCTGAGCAAAATTCCATTTAACTCTATTTTTAAAACAGCATATTCAGGGGCGTCTCTGTAAAGTTTGCAGTAGGATGGAAAACTCTGTAAGAAAGACATTTCCTGAAAAAAACAAACCAGGTGGCACTCAGCAG
>JAGPOW010001167.1:1366820-1385087 GCA_030014935.1 Caiman crocodilus | reverse complement strand
AAAAAAAAAAGTGTTAGGCAGAGAAGCAGACTCTGCTGGTGAAAGTGTGAATGAGCCAATTAAATCCTGGCACTTCTGGACAAAGAGATCTCTTAGACACAAAGAGATTAGCACCTCCTGTTCATCAACAAAGGGCAGCCAGCCCAGCATATGCAGGCATGGAAGTATTTCAGGGGGTTGTAGAACTGGCTAATATATCTGAAGTAGTAATGTAGAGGAATGCCTGCCCTGCTGTAAGTATTATGTGAATGCACTCACTGCCTCTCGCAGTGGAAGGACTGTTAGTATCATAAGCAGCCAGAGTTTGCCATTCACAGCTAATGCGCATGTAAAGGAAAGCAGGCTAGAAAAGATATTTCTTTAGATGCTGTCATTCTGTGTTGTGGTTAGGTCATTTCCAACTTTATTCCAAATTTTCCTTCCATTAATTATTTGTATTCCTTTCATCTGCCTGTCTTTTCCTCAGCCTCACAGTCAGCAAAATCAGGACATTATAAAGTCCTATATATACATTTCAAAGGATTTTGGATTGGTATGTTTGGCTCACAATGATCACAGGAGTCATTTGCAAATTCTGAATCTGGGTTCAGATGCTGCCACAATGATCACATAATAGTTGTGGTGGGCCATGATTTTCAAAAGTACCAGATGATTTTAGATGTCCATAGGTTTTTGGTTTTGGGGGGTTTTTGGAGGGGGGGTTTTGGGAGTGGGGGAGTTGTTTGTTTTGGGGTTTTTTGGTGCCTGGCTTAAGACAGCTTAAAGGGACTTGACTCCGAAAGAACAGGCCCTCAGCATTTCTATAAGTTTGAGGCCTTTTGAAAAGTCTTACTTACAGTACAAAAAAAATTGAGCCAGCCAAGAGCAGAAATCACTATTTAAACAAGGATTTTAAACTCTCTCTCCATTTAGCATTTATGGTATATCCAAGGGTTTGATTTCCAGCATTAGTGTAAGTGACACCACAGTGGTACTCTCCTTTTTCTCTAGGAAACTTTCTCTCCATTGCCCTTGCAACTTAGCTGTCTTTTATACACAACCACTTTCCAGATACCAGATGTTTTCACAGGGGCACTTGCAAATCTAGCCAGTTGTTTAAACAAGCCCCAGCTAATCCTGTGTTCCAGACTTCAAGAAAAACGGTCCCGCATTTACACAACCAGTACAGTCACAAAAACTTGAGATGGTGATGTGACTTTTGGAACTTAAATCACAAACACAAACTCACACAATTTTAATTTTGCAATGGGTGCTGACAAGGTATCTTTAAAACACCTGGTAACCATATAATGTATTACATGTCCCTTCCTCCTCTCTGATGCCATACCACTGATACCAACAGGATTCTGTAGAATTTAAAAGAGGGAACATGTGGCCCCATTTCCCTACCGTCAGCTCCCACTGTACAAAGTAGGTTGCCAACCAGGTGAAACCTAAATTGGGTATTGCTAAGTAAATGCAACAGTTATTAACCTTTGATTTCATTCAGCTTAATACAAACAGTGCATTGTCCTTCAATGTCTTGCTCCAGATACTGTGTTGATTTGTAAGACATGTTCAAATTCTGGTTTAGATCGTAAGTGAAAAGAACTTTCTGCCAGTGTGACATGCACTATTTTATAATTTCCTTAAGCCCTTTCCCACTGTGTTCTTCTCAAGACATGTTATTAGGGAAAGCACAAGGAATGAAGGTAGGTTATTAATTTGTGTAATCAGTGTGAAGCAAGAAGGCTGAGCCTTAAGTTACTAATTAGCTAGCTGAATACTTCAGATTTTCTGTGGATATTCAAACTGTGAATTCACTCTGCTGGTGTTTGTGTTCCTTTGGGGTTCACTTTCCATGAATATTCAGGCCGACAAGCTTCTTGGCAGAAATGTACTCAGAAGCAGCCAAGTTCTAAGGAAACATTCACAGAATATTTGTGGAAACAGAAATTTCAAATTCAAAGACATTACTTTTGAACCTAGCAGCCAGATTCTGAGGGTCATATTAATCCAATCAAGGGACAGGAAGATGCTGTGTGAACTGTATGTTCAATAAAAATGAGTTAATGTCTCTGAATAGTGATTATGCACTTTCAGTTGTTCAACTAACAGACATTCAGAAAAGACTGATCAAATTCACAGAAATTGCCCAGCAAATATTTTGAAAAAACAAAATTAAAAACTACACACCATATACAAAAAAAGGAGAAACTAAACAGATCAAAGTCTTCCTTTAAGATATTAACTCTGATTTACTCACCAAGCTTGAAAACTCTGGTCCAAAGCCCAGTAAAATCATCAGACAGAAATCTATTAACTTCAAAAGGCTTTGAGTCACACTAAAAGAACTTGTCTTAACTGTACGGTTAACTTAAGTAGTAAATTGACTGTTATCCCTAACTTGAATTGCATCCACACACAAAAACTCTTACCTTAAGCATAGTTACGCTTTTAATTTAAATGGGCCTGTCCATCAGAGCTAGGGATAGAAGTTACACATAAACTGGTTTAAGTGATCAGAAACTGGTTTAAACTTGTAACACAAAAGAAGTTCAGTGCACATAAACCAGTTTCAAAATGGCCAAAACTGATTAAGATAAACCTGGTTGAAAGTAGTATCAAACAACTGATTTGGGTCCACAAACCAGTTTATGCAACTTCTGTCCCAGACTCTTTCCTGGTTTAAGTTAAACCAGAGCCCTCCAGCATCCCAGCATGCTCTACAGCCCTGGGCTGGGCTGTGTCTCTGCTCTACAGAGCAGGGCTGGCCCTGCCCCTCTGCTCTGTAGCCCAAGCAGGTGCCGGGCATGGCCAGATACTAGCCTGCCATGGCCCCCTGAGGAAAAGGGAGCAGGGAGGGGATTTATTCCTCTCTCTCTCCTCTCTCCCCCCAGGGGACCCCAGCCAAGGTCTGCAGGCCCCAACTACCTCCTCCACTGCTCACTCACAACCAGGCAGGGAGGGGGTTAATTTCTCCCTCCACCCCCTCTGCCCCACAGGACTGCAGTTGGAGTCTGCCAGCCCTGGCCCCTGCCTCTGCCAATTGCTCCCTGCTCAGGCCAAGTGGCAGAATAAGCTCCCCCTCCCTGCCCCCTTTACCAGACACCAGAGGGAGGAAATAAACCTCCTCTCTGCCCCCTTTGCCCAAGGTGGCCATACCGGCTGGCCTCTGGCCATGTCCCCACCCCTGCTGCTGGAGCAGCAATGGGGCAGGAACCCTGATGGGGGAAGCAGCCCCTTTCATGGCGTCCCAGGGAACGCAACCTCTTCCCGGTGTGGGGGCTGCACTGTGGGCTGGAACAGGGTGAGCAGAGTTGCCACAGTATACGCGGGGCAACCAGTGGCACTGGGGCACAGAGGGATGGCCATAGCCCCCCAGACCGTTCCTAGCATGCCACCTCTGCTTGCCCCATGCAGTCTGCAGCAGCTCTGCCTGCCCTGCTCTGACCCCTGCCCAATGCATGTGCCTGCATTTCCTGGGTCAAAAGGGAATGTCTATTCACTTGCAAATTGATTCAATCTGGGCAGTTTAGACTAGTCTGTGAAAATTGAATCAATTCAGGCTCCAGCTTTTTGAATTTCTGTACCTAGCCCAACAGAGCTAAGCCACAGCTCAGGTTAGCAGAACTCATCAACTGCTAACACAACCAAACTCTGGTGGGAATTAGGCTAGTCTTACTTGAACCTGTAAAACTCCAGTGTTGTTTCACTGTCCCAACCATCTGCCCAGAAAGGACAAGAGTTCTCCCATAATCCAGTAAGAAGGAGTTCACACAACAGCCCAGCTTACTGCAATACAAAGAATCATGGGATGTGCCTCCCTTATCTTTAGTGCAAATACAGCATTGTTGTTAACGCAGTAATTTGTACATTGCTCTCTCTCAAGCTAAGATAACTTTAAAGAAATAACTGATGTGTGTATAACTTAAGGGAAATTTGTTCAGTGAACAAATTTTAGTCCTGTAGATCTATCCTTGCAACCTCTTAAGGGATCTGATTTAAACTCCATCAAAGTAAAAGACTTTCCAAACACCTGGTGGACTTTGGATCAAGTGAGTACAGGGAAAGGGTACAAGGCATCCTTTAATACTTGCAAGGACTTCACTAAGGAAACTTTTTCTGCTTTTGAGCTGAACCAATGAACTATTATATCAGAGGTTATTAAGTAAAAACTGAGTTGGTCTGGAGCTGCTCAACCACTCTATCCCATTACTAATGATAGTATACTGATTTAAACTCTTTCAAGTCATTCTTCTTTAAAGCGTGTAATCAGTGGAGCTTCTGGTTTGGTTCCTTTTTTTTCTTTCCATTTAATACTAACATTGCCACTTTTTTTGTCTTTTCTAATGAAAACAAAAAAGAAACACAAGCTGGGCCTTGCATGAATTAGGGACCAAGTAAACAGTACTTAACAGTTCTAATTGAAGGTCAGTAAATCCCCAAGAGATTAAATGAATCCTGCAGTGAGATGTGTAAATCTCACTGCCTTTTATGGTGTCCCAGCCAAGCCCCTGCACTCAGTTGTGCAAGACTTAATAAACATGGTATGCGCTTAATCAAAACCATTTTGCCACCAAAGGGGTAAGGGGTGTAAATCACAATTACTCTTGGCACTAAACCACTGGCACAAAGAGGCCCAGCAATGCCAAATACCATCGGGGCTGACTTCTAGCGCCTAGTTAGCTGTCTGGCACTGCTCTCAGAGTCTAAACGCCCATTTTGCTGCTCTGCAGGGGAAATCCAGATGGGGAAAATAAAACACTAAAGAGGATAGCAAATGCATAAGGGTCTTGCTTCTCTCCTTCTCTCTCTGCTTGCCCTCTGCCAGATCTCACCCCAATTTAGTGACTATTAATAAGCTCAATCATCGAGCTCTGGCAACATCCTAGGCTTTTGCAACTAAACCTTGTAGATTTAATAATCCCATCAAAGTTTATGTTCCAAACTGTATTTCAAGGTTTAATGGCCAGTGCACAGAGAATACTTCAGAAAAAGTCTTTGAAAGCTCAGTTTCCATTTCAGCCAGTTGGGAATCTGGAACAGGCAAGGGCAAAACAACCCAGTGATGAGGAGATGGTCACCTTTCACCTGCAGACAGTTCTACTTCAATTGATGATCTATGGTGAAAAGTGTATGGTGGTCACCCTTGAGAGAGAAGGCATAAAAATGAGAGAAATAGAGAAGGTGAAAGACATAATATTCAGACCAAGTAGTAAAGCTCATAACAGCAAGAGGGAAATGTTATCCAGAGAGGCTGCACACAGGGAAGCTTATGAAGAACACAAGCAACTGGGAAAAAAGAAGAGAGGAAAACCCCAAACAAGGTCAGCAAGCAGCAAAACCTATGGCTTCAGTTCCTGGCTCTGCCATAGACCCCTTGTGTGACCCTGAGTAGCTCATATAATCTATCTAAACCTATTTCCCACAAGGATAATACTATTTCCTTTGTATTTCTTGATTCCTCTCCTGTAAGAACAATTATTTTCACTATCACCTTGTCCTGCAGCATAAACCTGTCCCTTACAATACTGTGATTTCTGTATCAGATCAATAAGCATTATAGCATTGCTTTACCATGTTTCTATACAGCATCATGTACATGCAATGTCAACATGCCCTAGAGCAATGGAGGCTAAGGTTTTTGGCAGGTGTGCCACAAAACTATGCATCACAACCCATGGTATGTATACCCTTGGGGGTACATGAGACACTGGTAGGGGGTACACAGATGCTGCATTTTGGTCTTTGCCTGCTCATGCCGAAGTTCCAGATGCTGCCCCTCCTGCCGTGTCCAGTACACCGGGGCTTTCACTCCCCAGCGTCAGTGTGCCTGGGGATAGGGAGAGAAGTCCAGCACAGGCTGCTTTGCCCTGGGCCACGGTGGAAAAAGTGGGACTTGGCTCTCAGCGGCAAAACCAGAAGTGCCACAGTGGGACTTCCAGTTTCACTTTTGCTGCGTCAATCGGCAGGGAGTATGTAAGGTACCAAATGTTGAGAATCACTGCAGCACAAAACACCCTTGCAGTCCCCATTCCCCCTTTTCCCCAAGTGCCATTCAGGTTCCCTTCTCCTTCCTCTGCCCGATCTGCTGCTCTGGTTTGTTCCCTGCCCTGTGCACTCTGCCCAATCTATTGCTCTGTTTTGTGCTTTCTGATGTTCCCTGCCTGATCTGCTGATCTGCTTTCTGCTTCCTGCCCTATCTGCTGCTATGCTACTTGTCCCATCCACAATCTGCCATGTGCCACGCAGAGAGGCTGCCATACTGCCTCCAACTCCTACCCTAGAGCAGCATTGTTAGTATCACATGACACTGTCCATTCAAAGTGAATGCACTATCATACTCAGGAAAATAGGTTTACAAAAAAGGGACACAGTGGGTGCATTTACACATGCATTTCCTGCAGCACCAGTTTATTCATGAGTTAATTACTAGTAAGTAAATGGTGCTGGGCAAGCATCTACATGTGCAGGGAAGTGGGAGTAGATTTGGTGCAGTAGGCCTCTGCTGCAACCAGAAGGAGCTCCAGGCTCTAGCTGCAGCTGCTAGCAGCTCTCTTGAAAAGGCAGCCCTGCTCACTGCCCTCTGGCCAGCCACTTCTTTGGTCACGAGCAATATGTGCAGCGCAGAGACAGCACACAGCAGTGCTCTCCTCATTGCCTCTGCTTTCCTGTGCTATGGTTCTGCCCCTGCCCCTGGCAGCAATGACCAGCATCCCGTGCTCCTGCTGGCCTGCTGTGCTGACCACTGCCTGACCCACAGCCTTCTTGCCCCTCCTGGCTTCCCCACATGCAATGACTGTCTGCCAGGCTGCTGTACACCAGCTCAGGGCTACTGCCACATACCTGCTGCCTCCACCCTGTCTACCTAATTGGACGTTGGCAGGGATGCTGACAACAGGCTCCAGGATGCCACTACCAGGGTCACCATTGCCCTTTGTGGGGACACTGTATTCCACATGCATGACCCCCTGGCAGTGATGGCAGGGCCCTCAACAGGACCTACATCCCCGTCACCTGCCTGGCCCATGGAGACAACCCCTACTACAGCCATAGAGGCTTTCATTCCATGACGCTCCAAGGCGTTATGGACCACACTGAGGCCTTCATGAATGTGAGTGCCAACTGGGTAGGCACTGCCCAGGGTTTCCAGAACTCCAGCCTATGGAGCCTCCTGAAGAGTGGATGACAACCACTGGGTGCTGGAACCTGTCCTGGCCCTGGCAGTTGCCTTTATGTCACCTTCATGCCGGGGGTGCTGTACCTGCAGCTGGGCACCATGATGTTCCTGCCACTCCCCATCAGGAACCCCAGCTACTTGCTCCTGCCCTATATCATGTGGCCCTACACCAGACACCTGGACCCCTGCCAGTCCCACTTCAGCTGCTGCCTGGACTGGACCCATGCCCTGGTGGAGTGTGCCTTTGGCCACCTCAAGGGACACTGGTGTACCCTTACTGTCTACCTTGAGTTCTTCACCAAGGACAACCTACCCTGGGTCATCATTGCAACCTGCTTAACATCTGTGAGGCCCATGGGGAGCCCTCCCATGAGGCCCTTGGGGAGCTCTTTCACAAGGCCCGGGCAGAGAAGGTACAGTGGGTGGAGGACACCTGGCAGTAGAAGTACCACCTGTGGCAGCAGCAAAAGTGGCAGACCACACCTCCCCCACATCTGCCAAAACCCCAGGAGAGGAGGCACTGGCTGACCACCTCCTCCAGCGCTCCTCACTCTATCCTGCCTGTGCTGCCACCCACGGACCACCTCCCCCCACCCCCAGCACCATGCTTAGTACAAACACTTCTCACAAGCTTTTATTCCCCTCACATCAACCACAGCCCCCTCCTTCCCCAATAAACAGAGCCCCTCCACCACCCACTCCACCCACCAACAATAAAATACCTTCTTCCTCATGAAACCTTTGTTCAATGTCCTTTGTGTGCCATCCCAGGGTGGGGGACCATGGGGTGGAGATGCCTAGGGGCCAGAGCCAGGGCATAGGTGGCCAGAACCCCAGCCTCTGGCCTCTCCCCTGTGGGTGCACATGCCACAGTGAGTCTGGTGGGAAGGGGGCTTGCCCAGGGACAACATCAGCAGGTCATCCTCCTGTGCAGGTGGATCCCCTTCTAGCAACAGGAGGTGTCCAGGGTCAGTAGGGCCAGATTGTGGTCCTGGCCCTGCTGCAAGCAGCTCCAGCTATGCACCCTTGTGGAGTCAGGGTGAGCAGCCAGCCTGGGCCCAGGCAGGAAGCCAGTGTGGTGGGAGAACCAGGGTGGGGACAGGGACAGGGGCTCCTGGCAGGCAGAGGTGGTGTCCAGGCCCAGTGAGGGGCATGTCGGGTAGTGAGCACCTGCCAGGGGGGCAGTCAGGGCTAGGGTCGGGGGCCAGGCAACAGGTGACATAAAGGCAACTGCCAGGGCCAGGACAGGTTCCAGCACCCAGTGGTTGTCATCCATGGCCTATACTGTCCTTCCCAGGACTGTGGCCCACTTCTGCAGGGCCTCTACCCACTTGCACACCAGGGCCAGAAGCTGCACCTGGAATTCCCAGTCTGCCTGGTCCTGCACGTCCTCACAGGCCATGTCCTCTTCCCATCAGGCCTGTTCACCTGCCATTCAGTCCTTCAACACCATCATCAGTTGGTTCAGGAGGAGAATGCAGTATTGGTCCTCCTCAAGTGAAGCAGGCACATCTTCAGGGTCCTAGCTGTGGGTAACATCAATCCTGAGCCCGCATCCCACTTTCAACTTCAGCCTCTCTCCCACCTGCAGTTGCAAGGCCTGCAGAACCATAAGAAAGAAGCGGTGAGAGTTTGCAACATTTCTGAGATAAGATGCTCTGTACCAGGGGGCCATGTGCTACCTGGCTTCAGATCAGGGGTTGGGCATGCATGGGCACCCAAGGACCGTGGTAAATCATCTGGGCAGGCCCAGGTGGGCGCCAGCCAAGCCCCCTGTCCCTACTTGCTCCACTGGGGCAGGTTGGCCATTGGGTGCTGGGACACACCAGGTTTCTGGCAGCACCTGCTGCTGTGGCTCCAGACCCTGCTTCCCCCCACACTCCTCCTACAAGCCATCCTGACTCCTGTGCTGCTGCCTAGCCCACTGACCCCAGGCTCAGGGGGCAAGGATGACTAGGTGCCCCATACTCCCCGCATGGGGCCTTTCTGGGAAAGTGCCCCAGGGCCAGACCCCACCCCGCTAAGCCAGCTCTGCATCCCAAGCAGGCCCCCGCTGCATGTGTCCCAGGTGCTGCGCAAGGAGCTGTCTGTGTGGACCAAGAGGGTATGACTCACTACACCCTGCTGCTGATGATTGCCATGGTGCCCCAGCATATTTGCATAACCAGCATGGGACCCTAAGCTTTGATGGCATGGCAAGCAGCTCAAGCTGCCCCGCAGCCTCCACCACTACCTGGAGAGCAACCTGTTACTGCACTTCACATCTTTGCCTCCCATAGCCGAGGAGGACATCACTGCCGGCACTGATGGGTTCCTCATCATGTGAGAGGCCCATGCCTGCCTAGCTGTGGAGGCATAGGCTACTACAAGTTTTGCACTGTCTCCCACCTCCATGTGTGCTATGGGAGAGAAAACCAGGGGCCAGAGGATTGCAGGCAGGCTGGGCAGGGAAGGGAGAAAGAGGCAGGGGCCAAGGACAAGGCCCAGGCCTGGGGCAGGGGCAGAGGCTGAGGCAGGGAGGGCCCTCCCACCACTGCTCACCCCATGCTGCCCCAGCAGCAAGGTGACCCCGGCATGGATCTCTGCTCCGTGCAGAGCCAGGCTGATGGCAGGGAACAGCACTGCTCTGCCACGTGACATGGCTCTGCTGGGAGTACAGATCCATGCCAGGGGTCTCCTCGCCACTGCTCCCTGCCCTGTACAGCCCCACATCACTGGGCCAGAGCAAGGTAGGCAGCAGAGGAGAAGGCCCCTGGTGTGGAACTCTGCTCCCTGTGGAGCCGAGTCGTGCAGCAGGGCAATTGTTTCCCTGAAAGCCCAGCTCCAAAACTCCAAAATTTTCCGAAACATTTCCAAAATGTTTCAGATGCTTCTTTTTGTTTCAGAGATGTTTCAGGCCCTCTGTTTTGATTTGGATTCACTGTTTTGGGCACCAAAACATCCTGAAACACCTCCAGAATGAAACAGCTGTCAAAATTTCACACAGCCCTGAAAGGCATGGACTTGCCAGTACTCCCCAACCAATGATTGTGGTCAGCGATGGCAATCCACTATGCCCCCAAGGCCTTGACCTTTATGCAGCACTGCAATGCTAACCAGTTGTGCTGACACTCCCACATCCAGCCTGAGAGCCCCTCATACACATGAGTGTTGGAGTGCCCACTCTGCACAAACTGGCACTATACATCTGCCTCACCCCATAGCAGGGTGCTTGGGGTGGGCTGTGAGTAGCTGGAGCTGTTCCCAGTGGCTAGAAGCTGCCTTCAGCTGGGCCTGGGTCCGGGCAGGCCTAGCTGGAACCTGCAGCACCCTGCAGGCCTGGATAGCACTGTGGTGCCAGGCAAAGGCACCAGGGTGCAGGCAGCAGGCAGGCTAGTGAAGCTGCCCAGGGAGACACAAGAGGCATGGAGTGGCCCCAGGCTTTTAAGGGCCTGAAGCTGGGAATGCCATAGAGCCAGCCCAGACCTGGCACAGAAGAGGTTCTATGCCCCAGAGCCCCATTTGCAGGTATCAAATTTGCTTGTGAGTGGCATCATTTCTGTGCTGTAAGCTTGTGCACATGTAGAGTAAACTATGCTACTGTGCAGTAAAGCATTTTATGTGGGTGCACCCATTATCTTTAAGTTACGTGAAAGTATTTCCATATGTATGCATAATTAAATTAGGGAAAGGGAATGTTATTTGGGTGCTCTGTATACAAGTTAAGGTACTTGGGAATCCTCATTTCCTCTGAACATGTTAAATATTCAAGATGGAATAGGGGTCATTTAGGCTAGCAATTAGGAGAAACTTTCTGACTCTAAGGGTGACCAGGCACTGGAACAGGCTACCTAAAGAAGCTTTGAAATCTCTATTGCTTGAAATTTTCAAAAGCAGGTTAGACAGACACTTAGCTGGAATGGTTTAGTCAGGGCTGATCCAAGGAGCTGGACTAGATGACCTCATGAGGTCCTTCCAGCTCTACTTTCCTAAGATCCTATGAAATAGGATACACCCAGAATATTTTTCCCTTTTCCACAGAGAAAATGATTAGTTCACAGTTAAATACCATATATTTACAAGTAAATATGGACTCTGATTAGTATAATGGAGGTTTTTAAGTAATTATTTTGGTAGGATAAAAATGCTTCGCATAATGCAAGGTTGTGTATAAACTCCTAACCAAGTCAATGATCTACAGCTGAAGCAAAAGATTTCCTTTTGATCAACAAAGCCTATTAAATAAGTCTTGCAGGAAAACCTGTAAGAATATAGTTTTATAGTTTTAGTTGCTGACAGGGGAGTTGTTTTTTCTTATCTTGTTTGCTATTATAAGCCACTATGAGCCTTTCTGGATTGGGCAGGATATAAATCTAAATCTAAATAACAACCACAACTAATACTATCGCTGTAGTTGTTATTGTTGTTGTATGACAGAATCATTATTTTCCTCTTTTTCTTATGCTCTTTAGTCACTTATAAAGCCCTTTTTATTATGCCTGTGTTTTCTGTCCTTCTTCATGTCCAGTGCAGAGTACCATACAGTGTTTTACCTTTTATGCCCTGTGTGCTTTATGACCTGAAATCTCTTATCTTGCCTCTTTTCTTAATTACGGCATCCTTTCCTAGAACCTGCACACAGAAATAATTGGAGCATAAAGGCTTTGTAGAGCTTTGCATACCCTTCACTGGTACTTGCAAAACACTTAGGAAAGTTCTGCAAAATCCTTGAATCCTTCTAGTGACAGCTCCACCCTCTCTGTCTCAGCTCCTGTTCAGCACAACATTAGGACTTGGCAGTCTAGAAAAAGCTTCTCTTCTCGGCCTTATGCATACCAAGTGTTTAAACCAGAACCAATTTGCATTGGGTGATCTTTGGAAATCAGGGGCCAAATGAACCTCTAGCTCTCCCTTTTGTATGTATGGACACCACTCGCCTGTTCCCTTTAGCCAATTTTTAGGTAGCTCAAAGGGCAATTGGCTGTTCCAGCTTCCTCCTTGCCTTGCCTTACTTCCTCTCTTGCATTCTCTTTCCTCTCTCCCTTCACCGCTCTGCTCTTTTCTTCCTTTCTTCTTCCTTATGCCTTTTCCATTGTATGTCTTCCCTTCTATTTCATTCTTGCATTTCTTCTGTGCACTCTCCCACACCTCCACTTCATCCCTTTTAGTCTCTCTCCCATATTTCTCTTCTTTCCTGTCTTGATTTCCCTTTCATTTATATCCCCTTTCCTTCCTCCTCATCTTGCTCTCACCTGCCTGCTTTTAACTCTCCTTTTTCTTACACCTACTGTCTCTCTGTTTTCTCCCCTAGTGTGCCTGGAGCCTGAGAAGGAAGAGTCGGCTGGAGCCTTAATTGCTGCTCCCCTGCCTGATGTCAATTGGAGGTGACATCTTCTGAACACAGAGCTGCAGCCATCCTGCTGCATATTCCCTCTGTCTGAGTGCATCAAGGGAAATGTCACAACCAGAAAGCTAGAAGCCATAGGAAGAGCAGGGAGCCACAGAGATCATTGTGAAGCTAGCATGAAACATCGAAGAGGTTGATAAACCTCGCTTCCACAACGGGTTCTTCCAGAGCTTTCTGCACTGTTGGTCTCAGGCTCAGAGCATTTATATGAACTGATATTTCAGGGGTTACACAGCAATGTTACACCAGGGTTTTTAAACAAAACAAATGTTTGTATTCAAGCTTCCCATGGGAAGGTCACTTTCCAATAACTGAGCACAGATGGTGTTTGATAGAATAGAAGGGACCAGATATTTATACCAGAAAGGTGTAAACCTTGTCTTTTTTCATGAAAGTGAGAAACTCAGCATTTGCTGAAAGGACAGAGCAAGCAGGAGCTGTGCAAAATCCCTCACTCTGCTGTCAACCAGCCCATTCCTAAACTAAATTGCAATTGCTAATCCCCATGTGGGCAGCTCAGAGCTCTGCAAGCACACATCAAACCATACCTGTAGCTAGGAAAATGTGGACCATGAAAGGTTCAGATCCAAGTCCGGTTCAGGGAATAAAGTTCAGATGCTTAATTGAAGCCGGGGAGAACTTTTGGGCTAGGGACAGACATTACACATAAACTGGTTTAAGTAATCAGAAATTAGTTTAAACCTGTAACAGAATATAAATTCAGAGCACATAAATCAGATTCAAAATAGCTGAAACTGGTTTAAGATAAACTTGGTTGAATGTAGTATCAGACTTAATTGATTTGGGTTAAACCAGTTTATGCAAAGTCTGTCCCAGACCATTTCCTAGTTTAAGTTAAACCAGAGTCCCCCAGTATCTCAGATGCTTTGCAGCCCTGGGCTGGGCTGCCTGCTCCAGAGAACAGAGGTAGCCCCATCCTTCTGCTCACTAACCAGAGCTCTGGCAGAGACTGCAGGCAGAGCAGGGTCTGCCTCACTTCCCCCTTCTCCCTTGCTGCTCACTCCTCAAGCAGGGATCCACCCCCTCCCTCTCTCCCATCTCCCACAGCATGGACCCTAGCCCCTAGGCACATGGTGTGCTAGCTAATGCTGAGAGGTGTCTGTGTGTGTGTCTCCAATTTCACTGGAACAGGCAGACAGAACAGTGTCCACTTAGGGATTTTTGGAACTAATCAACTGGCCAGCTGGTAATGGCCCTCCATTCCTTCCTTGGGTAAAGCTGTTTAAGAAGAATTTCAACTAGTGACAGGGGCTTTGTTTTGTTGATGGGCTGATAAATTCTGTGTTATCAGCTCCCTGCTGGCTCCCTCATCTGTCAGGTTTGCAGACATTGTAAAGACTCAGGGAAAAGGAGATTGAAAAGCTCAACATCATCAACAGATGCATGCACTGCACACTGCCCCCCTCCAAGGCTAGCACATTGCCTCAGAGTGTTAGCCAGGGGCTGGAGTCTGGCAACAGTTCTGGTCCTTGAACAGCAAATGGGGAAAAGCCTGGGCCTGTGCAGGCAGGGTGGGGCTTTAAAACCCTCCCTAATCAGAGGTCCTGCTGGGGCCTGGCCATCCCCCCACCCCTCATCTCAGCACTATGGAAGGAAAGGGAGGGCTGCACTAGCACACCCCCTAACCCCGGCTTCTAGCCTGAGCCACTCCAGGCATGTGCCTGCATTTCTTCAGTCCAAAGGGAATGTCTGTGTAGTTGTAAACTGATTCAATCCAGACAGGTTAAACTAACCTGCAAAGATTGAATCAATTCAGGCTTAGGCTTTTTGAATATCTGTCCCTAGCCCTGGAAACCTTTTCAATCAACCCTTCTTCTAGTGAGCACTCTTAACTACCCCAGCAGTCTCTAACAGCACCACCATTTTAGTTAATAGATGGTAGGCAAGGCAGGGGCTCAGGAAGTCTGGAGCCACAGAAAAAAAACATTCAGCTTTCTAAACTAGAGGATATGGATACAATATAGCACTGTGGATGCAAGGCCGGGAGTAAAGCTAAGAAAAGGGGTGATTTGATTGGGCATGAGGATTAGTCAGTGCTAAGACGGGAAGGTAACAGAATGGCAGGCTGCAATAACTATTCTAGAATTTGATTCATTCAGTGAAACAGTACTATTGAATTCTTTTAATTGATATTAGTATATGAAAGCATGTAACTGTGTGATGAAGTTGGAAAGTACTTGGAGTGGGATTCTACACAGGCCAGGGTAAATCAAAACTTACTTTGAAAGAATATGATTTTACATACATACACACAAGAAGATGAAACTGGATAGTCATCCTTGCCTCTGGAGCCAATATTTGAGGTTAATTTTGGGGTGCAAGCCAAGGTTCATTTGAATTTAAAACAAGAAATCCCTTTTATTTGTTGTCTAAAATATTTGACCTAAACTCTTAAACTAGCACTGGCAGTAATTTTCCAAAGCCATTGTTTTAATACTATTTCATAACAATGCATTAAGTTTTGACTAAAAAAACCCGAATGCTTTTCACTAACTGGACAATTCACTAACTGTGGACACTTTCTTTATTTTTTCTTAATCCTTTTATTTATATCTATCTATCTATAGACGTATATGTATACATACACATACACACACACACACACACACACACTGCTGATTTTTGACATTACCATTTTTCAACCCATTCAGATATTAACCTTTTTATTTATCCATGCATTATCTTTCCATACCAGAGACAATATACTTAATATATTAATACTCTGGTATTCATTATATTAATATATAATTATTATTATATTACTCTGGTATTAATTATATATATGTGGAGATAATAATAGTTAGCTTTTACACGGTACTTTTCATTTCCAGATCATGAATGGCTTTGTAAATCAAACTAAGTGTCCCAACCTCATTTTACATACGAGGAAACCAAGGCACAGCAAGGGGAAATAACTTGCCCAGCATCACACAGCAGGAAATAGAACCTATTCCTCCCGACTCACAGCTTGGAGTTTTGTCCACATTATTGGACCACTGAATTACTCCATTCAGCAGAGGCCCAGGGCTGGTGGTTTAGATCTCAGCTGAAGTGTTTTGCTGGAGCTGTGTGAGGGAAGCTTGCATAGTGCCTGTTTCTAAATCCCAGCTCCCCACTTACTTTTATAAGTAAAAAAAAAATAAAATAAAATTTACCTAAATAAAATTAAAACATTTTCAAAGCATCAGAAACAAACCTAGTTATTAAGTCACAGTTTGGGGGCTAGTGATTTGCTCATTTTTCCCCAGCTCCATTCTGCTCTTTCCAGTATCAGCTGGATTTTATTATTAATAATAAAATCAGCGGCAGATTTATGGAGCTCTGCATTGCTAACAGGCTTAGGCTCCGTCCGTTATCAATATAAAAATCAAACCAGCTACCTGAAACCCAGGCAGCTTGGCAAGGCAGAAAGGGAGAAGAAAAATGACTGGGAGCTACAGCAAATCACCACCTCTAAGGGAAGTGGTTAAAGAAAGAGCTGATGCATTAGTAATGTTTAGACTCCCCGTAGCCCCATAAAGCCATACAGGTTAAAGTAATGTGTATTGGTAGCACACGTAACGTGGATCCTTCAGCAGAGGGTTGAGGTCAAGCCCTGCATCCTTTGTGGGAGACAGCAAGAATCAAAATCAGAGGAAGATTTGAAGCACTGAGTCTCTAGGCTCAAAATTATAGAAGATGGTCACCAAAGCTGAAGTTTCCTAAAGCATCGCCCATGTTTGCATACAAACATGGGCAATGCTTTTTCTGGGAAACTCATTTAACTTTCGGAGTGGAAAGTTCTAGGAAACTAGGCATAAAAGAGCTAGGAAACTAGGCAGGACTGACATACCACTAGGGAACACGGGGCTTAAAATGCTGTTGAAATGCTTGTGCTTTCAAGTTATATCATTGGCAGCTCTGACAATGGCAACTTGGAATTCACTAAAGAATGAAGATTACTTATTTCAGGGACTGAAACTTGTAAAATACTGAGTAATTCCTGTGAGATTAGAAACCGCCCATGAATCTCAGTGGCTCCATGGTTTAGAAATTATAGCATAGTTTTAAAATTGTCATGCAGACAAAAAATCCCTCTACCTACTTTTAAATCATGTCATTCAGGACAAGGGTTCCCAGATTGTGAGTTGTGTCTGTTTGTTAACACGATATCAGACAAGCAAGGAAGGATTTCCACAGCCTGATTAGTTACTGGAATAAAAGTGGGCAAGAAAACAGGGGCAAAGAATGTTTAAGCTAACTTCCTATAGTCTGCTGCAATGGATCCCAAGATTGCCTGGAAGGAGAGTGCCTCAGTTTTGAGTATTTGAGATAAAGAGATCAAGTGAAAAACAGTATGAAAACAAACCAGTATTATATGAGCCGGATTTGGAGGACACACTGGGTGCAAAGGAAGACAGACTTGGTTGATTTAATTGAAAAAAAAGTTATACTAATTATATTTATTATCAATAAAGATCATAAAAAGATATGATCTAACATGAAGGAAGGAATTCACCCATCACTGAAATGCAGCTGTTTCTAACAGTGCAATAAGGCAGATGCTGCACATGCGCACACACACATTTCAGACTATAGTTACATGAAAATGCAGAAGCAATTTAAGGAGATTTGAGTTTGGGTAAGAATCCAACAGTTTTCTCATCCTGGAGGAAGTTTTTACAATTTCAATTTTTTCTCACACTCATACAGGATGAGAAGTTGAAACACTAAAACACAAACATTTTGCAAACTAGTCATTAGAAAAGACTTCAGATGATCAGTTGAAACAAACTTAAAGAAAATTTTCAAATGTTTAGACTAGATTTTGAACATTTTTATTCTTAAGTTGTTTAGGTACATTAATGTCAAAATGTCAAACGATGTTATTTTGAACCAGAAAATGAAATGTTTCACTATGAAAATGTCAAAATGGGACAGTTTAAAACTTTTTTCAGATTTTTTTCTTATTGGGAGATTCCTCCAAACCAGCCCCATCCCAAGATCCTTCACTGTCAACAAACCAAGATTTTCCAACAAAATCTGCTTAATCAAAAAATGCCAACCAAACCTTACCTGATACTTTCTAGGTGCATCTACATGTACTGCTGAGTTGACTAATTAGCTCTGCAGTAAAGCATCACATGTGTACCAGTAGTAGGGTGCAGTAAATTAATTAACTCCACTGTAAGATACTACTGTCAGGGAGCACTTATCATATGGCAGAGTACTTAACTGCGACAAACTGCACATGTAGATGGTGACAGGGGCTGACTGGGGCACAAGGGTGCTAAAGTGCAGGGGTTGCCTTCCACCAAGCCCTGCACTGTAGCACCCTCGTGCCCCAGAAAGCCTGTCTACTGCCCAGTGCCACCACCAGGAGCCCAAGACTGACCACCCATGTCCCCTGCCATCCCAGGGCTGCTCTGCCCCAGCTCAAAAGGCTGCAGTCCTGGCCACACATGTAGATGCCGTGCCCAGGAGCTGCTGACTCTGGCACAAACTGCACTGGAGCGTTTTTATCACCTTAACAGCATGTGTTAGTACCAGAATCACAACATCAGGATCTTTGCATTTTCACAGTTTCATAGTAGCTAGGGTCAGGAGGGACCTGAACAGTTCATCTAGCCTGACCCCCTGCCACAGGCAGGAATGAATGCTGGGTTCACAAGACCCCAGACAGGTGATCATCCAACCTCCTCTTGAATTTGTCCAAGGT
>JAGPOW010001167.1:1347476-1366720 GCA_030014935.1 Caiman crocodilus | reverse complement strand
TGCCACAGGCAGGAATGAATGCTGGGTTCACAAGACCCCAGACAGGTGATCATCCAACCTCCTCTTGAATTTGTCCAAGGTAGGGGCAAGGACCACTTCGCTGGGAAGTTGGTTCCAGATTTTGGCCACCCTAACTGTAAAATATTGCCTTCTGACCTCTAACCTAAACCTATTCTCCATCAGCTTATGACCATTGTTCCTTGTCACCCAGGTGGTGCTGGGGAGAAAAAGGCTTTGCCTATTTGCTGTTGATCCCCCCTGATGAGCTTGTAGGCAGCTAAAAAGCAGCACCAACAGCATCTTAACTAAAAAACAGCACCAACACCATGTTGGGAAATGGATTCCATACAGATCCACAGGAAAACAGGCCAACCACCCCCTTTTGTTTTGGTATTGAACTCTCATCTTCATCTAGTCACCAGACTGCTGTGGAGGCTGCCTGTCTATAAATAAGACCTTATTTACTCCACTATTCCATGGCTATGCCATTTGCAGAAGAAACCAAAGCTTTCTCATACTTTCACTGCAAATATGAGGACCGCATAAAATAAGTGGAATTTAATATCAACATCCATAGTAGAGGGGTTACACCAAGTATGTTCCATTTCATATTTAATTCACCAAATCTCTGCATTTCTAATTTAAATGGATCTCCCAAAATTTTCCCATATGCTATATCTGAATGCTGTACAAGCCAGAAACATTGTTACAGAGTTTAAAGCCAACATGACAGAAAACTGACAAGCTTTCAACCTAAGGTAAATGCCTGTAACATTCATGCATCAAGAACAAGTGATCTGCATTTGATATATGGGGCCTGATCCAAACCCAGGGATGTCAATGAGAATCTTAGTGCTGACATAAAGAGGCTTTGAATTGGACCCTTATGTGGTTATTAGTTCACGTGCTCAAACTGCCCTGCAAAGTCCATTAATAAAAGGAACTAATCACAAAGCTGGTAAGTTCTCTAGCGGTTATTTGGGGTGATTTGGGCCAGATGTCCCAGTTCAAGCCTATAAACAAGATCATTTCAGTTGCGAACAGAGCAGTCAAAAAAACCCAAAGAAGTGTTGCTCTTTGAAATGGAAACTGGTTCCTCTTGCCTTTCATAACCTTGCAGCCTCTGCACAATGCACTGCATTGCCAAGGCACTAGGTAAAATATGCTATGCTGTGGAATGATTATCTGGCCCCTGAGCTGAAAGATAGTATTAAAAAATGAAAGGCATTGTTAATTCTGGCTGATTGTTCTTGCCCGCTGTCTGTTTCATGGCAAGAATTAAACCTGCCTGTGGCAGATCCAGCTTGGTCTGGCCAATGGACTTGCTTGAACTTCTGACAGGATCCAGATCACTGCATACCAGGTATGCTCTCTGGCTTGGTTTCTCAGTGGAGAATCCATTAAATACAGCATGGTTGATTGCTGGAATGAGGCCTTCTCCTTCTCTTCTAAGGAGAAAAGAAAGCCAGAGAAAAGCAGAAACAGATTTTTTTTCTTTTTTTAATATAACTTCCTAAGAAGGGAAGAGGACGCTTTGCTTCTTAGTGAAGGAAGCATTTTAGCACCTTTTACATGGATATGAAACATCTGAGAGTGGGTAAAGGAAGAGGAAGAGTATCCCAAGGTCTGACAACTCAATGTCAAGACAAGACAGTTTGAAGATTAGGGGTACAGACCAGTATATTCTTGAATCAGGAAGAGGATGCAGGCAGCTGTCTGAAAGTGTCTTGGAAATAGGTCTGGGTGAATAATTAAGTTAACCCAACTGGCTGGATTAGCAAGACCACAGAAAAGAATGGTTGTTTGGGATCCAGGATCAACTTCTTGATCTACAGGCATGTTGCAAATGCTCTGGAGGTAACATGCAGCATTACAAAAGAGACCCCCATCACTTGTAAGAGACCCTTTTTTTTGGTTAACTGAGATGACATCTTTGAATAGGGGCAAGGCAAAGCCCTCCTGGTTTCAGAGACAATCAATGAGCACACACCGTGTAAGACTGCGGAGTAAGAGGGGGGAAAATATACACGTGGCTACAAGGAAAAAAAGAAAATTCTGAACTTAGTCAACATAAAGGGAATGTTTTTAAATTGACTTATTTTAATGGTTTATATCAGGATTTGAAGAGATGCACTGGAAGATTCACCTTCTCAACCACAGTTAAAATACTTTCTGCATAAAAGAAAAGAAATTTTAAAAATTGTTGTATTCCAACAGTAGTCCATCTAACCAAGGCTCTTGCCTGTAGCAATGACCAATATCTAGTACTTCCAAGGCAAAAAATTAATTAACTAAATAAAACTGTTATTCCTGACCTGTGCTATAACAAGACTCAGTGAACTTTACTAGATGATGTCTTGAGGTCCCTTCCAGCCTTACATCTCTATGAAATGGTCTATGAAATAATTCCAGGCCTGTGCCTAGAACTTTTAATTTATTGCCATGATGAAGTGATTCCTTAGTCTTCAGCATTTATAGCTCCATTACCACCACATCTCAGTTATAGGGAGTACTTCTGCCAGCAGCACTGGGTTTCTGTTCCTCTCTATACATGATAACAAGCACTGCCATATAGCAGCTCAGGCAAGTAAGGGGGAAAGTACAATCAGTGCAATCCCAGCTTCCATCCCTATATGACTTCGCATCAGGAAGGATTGGGAATCTTTTATATAATGGTCAAAAGTACCTTAAAAATAATGAGCCTATGTAAAGCCAAGATTGATTAGACCCTCATGTAATACATACTAACACTGTGCATCACCCTGTTCCCACAGCTGTGCCCTCCCACAGTCTGAATCCTCTGCTCACTGTTACTGTAACCATCACTGTTACTGTAACCTCTGCTGCTAACAAACCCATCCAGATAGCCTTCCATATACCTGGGCTAAGGCCCCAACACAGGCACAGGAACTATTCTTGTTCCACAGTGCTCTAGTCACAGTTAGGAAGAGCGTGTGCATTCTGTGTTACTTCCTATTTTGTTTCTTTTCTTTAGGCCCTGCCTGCCAGTTTTGGGAACCAGGTAAAGCACTACTGGAGAACAATTCTGCACTGGCATGGCTGGTTCAGGCCCTTTCCATCTCTAAACCAGTCAGTATGCAATAGGTCTTCAGAGTTATACCTTCTTGAGTAGCATGTGCAGAGCAGATTACTGTTGGGCCTAGGAACCAGACATCTCTTCAGAAATGTCACTTGCATTACATTACAGGGCCTACCATGCAGCCATCCATCCATATCAGGCAAAATGCCAGCATCTTCTCCATCCCCCTCCACACACAGACACACACACACACAAACACACACACACACACACACACACCCTGTCTCCTTTCTCAGCTCCCACTGTCCCAGACAGAGAAGCTAAAGACATTAGCTGACAGACACAAAAGGCGGCAGAAATCAAATAAAAGGCAAATGCAGCAGCCGCAGGTCAGCCTTGTATAAATATTTATGCTGGAGGAAGGCTCAGTGCCTGAGTAATGACCTTGTGGCTGGTATTAATAGAGATAATGTGAGTCTGTAAGACATGCTGGCAGAGTGAGGGAGAGTTTGGAAAGCTATAAATCTCTGCGCCGGGCTGCGATGTTAGCTGACCTTTACACTCCTCTCTCTCCCTCCCTCCCTCTTCTTCCTTTCTTGTCAGGAAGAGAAATAGTGGCATATATTAGGTAGGAGAGAAGTTCACACTCAAAACCTTTTGCTTAGGAGAATTTGTATATGGATCAGGATGGTTATAACAAGGAAAGCCAGAGCTAGATGAATTCAACATGTATGTACACACGTATGCACTCACAAGCGTATTCATGCACTCACACATAGACATGAACACACATGTGCACTCATATATACATACATACCCAGGTACAGACATAACCACTCACAAGCACATGCATGAATAGAAATAGGCATTTATCCCCATGTACTTTTGCACATAAACATAGCCAAATAGGCACCCACAAATGTACATGCATATAATCAGACAATGTCATATACAATTTAGGGAGGACTATGAAAGGAAGAGAAAAAATTTAAGGAAAACTATCATCTAAATTGAAATCTACAAGTCTCCTCTGTGTGTCTATCAAGCAAGGCTCTGTAGGAAGCATCAGTTAATAGACCTAAAAGTCCAATAAAATGAACAAATTTAGTTGGCTCAGCTCATTCTGAACCCAAGGCAGCTATAGAGATTTTCTTGAAGCATTTGCAGCAGTAGCACTTGGAACCAAATACCTCTTATGCCACCTACTAGGACTGGAAATGAAGTCACTTGAAGCAGAGGAGGAAAAGCAAGCCAGAAGTTACCAAAGAGTAGCTCAGGGTGATAAAGGTTCTGTGATCACAGCAAAGATGGACAGTTTCATTAACCATTAAGTATTTTTCTATTGAAAGTCAATGCCCAAAGCGCATATTTAATTTCTACACTACCTTCTTTAGAAGAAAGAAATCAAATGAAACATACTTGCATGAGGCCTGTGTTGAGAAATTTGCACTAGGTACATCAAGCCCCCTCAAGAGTGAATTATTCTAGCAGGGGGAAAAGAAGAGTCAGAAAGAGGGACTTGGGTTGCATGCTGCAATATAGTAGATTCATGCTAACATTAACCTCTGCTGTCCCTTATACAAGACTAACCCTGGTGCTGTTGAAGTTAACCAGAAAACTCTAAATGATATTAATGCAACTAGGAATGGGCCCAAAGCAGTCATAATAATTCCCTCTTGGGTGTGCGTTATTGAGCCATTAGTCCATTTGAGTCACTAGAAAGATGTGGCCTTTGGCCCTTGTACATCACATGGGTCTGAGTCATGCATCCAGGGACACACACCCCAGAACATCACAGTGTTTAATTAAAATGGATTGGCTGATTTGGGTATTACAAAAAAAGGGGGTAATGTTATTTGATGGTTTTAAGCTGCTTTCCTCTACAACAATGGAGTAAAAAGAGAGAGAAACCATAGCAAATTTGAACAACATTTCATTTGGTAGGTACTTAGTCTTTATTATGGATTTATGCCTCTTGGTGGGGTTTTTTCTTTAACACAAGCCTAGTTATTAATATTTGAAGCGATCAGGCCTTGCAAACTGACCTATTCATAATGTTTTTAATTTAACACTCAGAATAATACTTGTTATTTTATTACAGACTGACTTAGAGCTGGATCCAGGTTTTCTCGGGTCACATGTGAAATAAGACATGGGAAGTCTCAGTCAGAAGTTCAGACCATGTACAGCACATGGTTCTGCTGCCAGGGGGTTTGGTAGCTGAAGAAGGATCAGGTGACACTTGTGAATTAGGAACAAGGTTGCAGAAGCTTGTAGACTATGAGGTTGGTAAGTGCACTTGTCACTGAGGCCCCTGTAAAGGATTACCTATCTGCAACAATCTTTCAAGGTGAGGGCAGGCTAGGGAGATCAGACATACAAGCTGAGAAAGGCTGTTGACAGAATAGAGCAGAAGAACCAAACTATGTAAAGATGTTCAAAAAGCCGCAGGTGGAATCAATCAAACATATGCAGCTTTCTGTAAGTGGCATTAAAGTAGTTCGGAAGTGAATAAAACACACGGTCACCCTTGGGAGGGAGTGGGGAGCAGGAACAGGAGAGGGGGGCATGCAGGCTGCCTACACTGCTTAAGGCCAGCAGGTTGGGGGTGCTCCTGCATACTTTCCGGTGGACTTCCCAGGCTGCCAGAGACTGCTGAGTACATCTGGGCAGCTGGGCCACCTCTAATTGGCTCCCAGGCATGGGTGGGCATGCCTACCATTTCTCCCTCACCCCCATCACCATCAGCCACAGGCATCCAGCAACTGTAGGCAGGCAGTGGAGACAACTATGCTTATGCTTACTCATCCCCTGCACTCTAGTCATCCTCCCTGCTCACTTGCAGGCACATGAATCTCCCTAGGTGGGCTGCTGCACAACCACCCAAGGACCCCTATGCTCCCATGACAGAGTGCAGCCCCAGGGAGCCCAACCAGGCTGCGGGGCATGGCCGAGCACCCCTCCCCCCATTGCCACATCATCATCATCCGCTGTGCTGACTCGTCTCTGGGAGAGTCTAAATTCGTGGGAGATCTGAATATGCAAAATGTCCTGTCATATTCCTAGATATTCCTGGCTTTTGTGTTTCAGGAAGCTACTACTTACGTTGATGGCTGTGATAGATCTGATTTTGTAGTTGATGGATAATATATAGTTAATGCCTAATTAGCCTATTCATGGATAATTCATTATTAGTTATTAACAAAAGCAAGAACAAACAGGAGTGGGATGTTAAAGCTCTAAATCATGGAACTGAACACATCATACAGAAAGGAGAGTGCGTGAATTATTCAGGGGGGCAAATGTGAGGCCAGGCCACCTCTGGAAAGCATAAAGCACCTTCACTGAAAGATGTTAAATACACGAAGTGCCTGTGATAACTAAGCCTTCATCCTTGCTATATACATACACACACACATTTTTCACAGTATAACCATCCAGGACAGGTGGCTGTGTCAGAATAATGGGGACATGCAGGCTCAATTCTGGCTCTTTCTCCTAGATACTCATAGAGGGAAACGCTGCTGAAATGGACAAATAGAGAACCTATGAGCCACTCCGAGCCAACCTGTCTTAGGAGATCCTGGAGACTGTGTACTGAGAAGCGTTACTTAGAATCCATGTATATTAACCCTAATGTCTCAATTCCAGCATTTGTGCAGGTAGATAGGACATGGTCACATTCCCAATCTGCCTTGGGATCAAGCAGCATTAATGGATATATTATGTCAATACCTGTTCACAGCTTCACAAAAACATTTTACCTAGCTAAAGCACTGTATGTAGCCCTTTGCATCTGCACCATTCTAAGAGAACAGTTTATCCACAAGGCAACTTGAAGCAACATGCACAACCTAGACATGGCTCATAATGCATCATACAAACACTAATCTGTAACAAAGAATATCTCTGTACTATCCAGGAGATAGCTGATGCTGACAGAAGCTGTTCTGCATATTTGTAAAATGAAGAATAAATGAGTGTGTGGGGGAGAAGTTGCTTCGTTTGGTGCTGGCTCGTCATAACGCATCTGGGTTTTATCAGTCATTCTTCTCAGGACATTCCATCCTCTGTCTATGGCCATCTCCTTTCTTCTACCTATGGCACAATGTAGCTACAGCTGGAAGTAAATCTGGGTGAAATATTTTTGGCAAATAGTTTACCAAACCAAATAGTTTCAGATGTTCAGATACAGTCAAGTTCAGAGTTAACGTGCCAAATAGCTCAGGGCAGAAAAAATGTGCAAATGTGGTGTGGGGCGGGGAGGAGATGGAATCTCCTCCATTATCTCAATAGCTCACCATTCAGAGTATTCCTCCCAAAGGTAAGAGGACAATTCTCCAGGAAATTCAGGTATTTGCAATATGTTCTGGATAAAACTCACTTCTTTATAAAGTTTCAAGCAACCATTAGAAGCACAACTGTCTGATTTTAGTAACCAATCATAGAATACAAAAGCAAATGGCAAATAATGTCAAAAGCACATAAGGTGGCAGGATCCCCCAGAAAATGAAATGTACTCATACAAATCTGCCCTGAAGTTGCTGAACAATTTCAAGTAATAAATACATTCCTAAAACTGAAATTTGTTTATAGATCATTCATAAAAAGAATAAGTACTACACCCATTGGATAAATTGTGGGCTATTAATTATTCCCTTAATCTTAATTATAATTTCATCTCCTCTTGTTATACTACCATAAAAAAAACACATTTCAGCTTTGCGGTTAATTGCCTCATTAGCTCTCCTTTGAAATAATTCATGATTTGTCAATGTACCTGCACAGAGTTTCCATGGTGGCTAAGAGTCAGATTCTGTAGCTCTAAAGGACCAAGAACTCTCACTAAAATCAATAGGGTGTGTGCTGGACCAGAGACTTCAAAACTGTAAGCTCTTTGGGAAAGAACTTTTTTAAATATCTTATCTGTATGATATCTGTTAGAATAAGACTACTGTCTTTGACTGGAGCCTCTAGGTACTACAATAAAGTATGTAAGGATATGAATAAATATAAAATGAAGATGAAGGGGGTGGTATCAGGGTTATTTTTTATGCCTATCCCCGCCAACTACAAAGATAGCCACCTATACACCTGCATATCTCTTTACATTAATAATGAGCGTATAGAGTCAGTGCAGAATAGGTCAAAGTTCATGTTGTAAAGACAGATTTGTTGGAGATAGTTTCTCTATATCTTTCACCCTTCCCTTTTACTGAAACCAAAAGGCGAGCTTCCCATTCTGTTCCATAAAGAGGGGAATCCTAAGGCTGGCTCTCGAAAGCTTAGCCAAACCCATCATTGGACTCAAAATGGACCACACGCGAGAAATTAAATAAACATCATTTGTCAAAAGCCTTTGTTGGCTCACAGCTGTATTTATTTATAGGCTCACTTGTTATTTATAGGCCCTTGTGCTCTATATAAAAGCTTTGCTTGAGTAAAAGTGGTGATGATTGGGGGCTAAGTGTTTTACTGCTTATACCAACACTGGAGTTCATTTCCAAAGAGATCAAACAGCAGAGTGTCTGTCTACCTCATTTCCCTTCCCCTTTGTATAGCCCAGCAAAGCAGTAACTGCCAAAAATTAACCAAGCTACACTCCATTTAGTTACCAAAAACACTGGTTTAAGGGTTTTCATATGCTGTCATAGTGTAGACCATTTCTTATTGCAAAGGCCTTCTTGTTGACACTGTGTCCTAGCTGCCTTCTCCCATTTAATTTACAGTTCTCATACTAGTCTAATAATTATTTACACTGTATTCATCACAGTTCCATTCTGACTCCCAAACCTTCCCTGTGACAAATATAGGGCTTAGCCTGGAACAGTGAGTTTAGAACAATACTGAAGATACAAGGTGAAGCTAATGTGAAATGTACAGCTACTTAGTTGCAGCTCTTCATATTTTATTCTTTCCTTTGATTTGGGGACTTACATTTGTTATTAGCGGATCACCTCTACAACCCCTGCTGCTCTCACTTCCAGGGGTCACTTACCAACATTGTTCTACACCTTTATCTATTTGTTGCTAAAAAAATAATCCAAACCTAAACCCGAGATTGCAATGCAAAATGGAATGAACACTACTCAATTTTTCCCACCCCTGAGTTGGACTGATCCTCCTGACCCAACAAGATGTCAGCTGTTGGGTCAGAAAGGCTAGGGATTAAGCTCCAATTTGCAGCCAATCCAGGGAGAGAGGCTGCATCTCTGCAGCATCTGCAGGATAGGAGGAGGAGAAGTCAGGGGAAGAAAGTCTGTTCTAGGGTTTCTCCAGCATACACTGGAGTGGGTGTGGGGGTTGGATTGGAGTCCTGCCTCAGGGAGGCTCCAATCCACCTGCCCAACCCTCCAGTGCTGGCTGGACAACTGCCAGAATGAGCTCCCTCCCCCCTCTCCATCCCCCCTGCTGAAAACAGTACTGAGAGCTGGGCTAGGCTGCATCAACCCAGCCCTGTTCCCAGTGCACACAGACACAAGTTAACAAAGGTGGTTCACTTTGGAACGCCTTTATCTAAACCCTCATGTAATAATTGCCGAGGATCCAGCCCTCTTAAATCCCCCTGGAGATATGCGCTTGTGTTAGGTCATGGCTGTAGAGTGCTTTCAGTGGCCAGATCAGGTGAACATTGTCACTTCTGCCTGCACCTACAGGTTCTTGTTCACCCTCTGATAAAGATGCACAATTGGGATGCTGATTTCAACGTCATAGGCAGCCTTTTTAAACCCACTTTGAACAATGTTTTGTAAAGACGAAAAATACTATAATGATCTTTTGCTAGTTTTGTAATTATGTGAAAAATAGGCACTTCATATTTTACATTCATGGAACTCAGAAACATCCTTGTGGTTTCAAACAACAGTGTGTGGGAGATTTGGTCCCAAGAGGGTTGAATGTATGCTGTTCTTTGAGAGTAAAAGATAAGACTATTTCACCAGAAGTTTCCATCATTTTTAGCATATGACCTCGTCTTGAGTGTGCTCAGTTGTCACGCTGATTCAGCATGGCTCCAGGGGAACAGGCCAAGGATATACAAACTAAAAAATATGTTGCAAGCAACTTTTGTTTCAACAGACTGTAATGACTACATTGGAGACAGCCTAAGAAGTGTTTGAGTGGGGCACTAGTACACATAAATAAAAACCATTCTAATGAGTCCCTAATTAGGAATTTACATGACAATCCAATTACATTTCTGAAAGAGCGGTTATAGACTATTGGTTAATTAGACAGATTTTTGAAATACATTTTCAACCACAAAAAATGATGTTTATGTGATGTTAAGGGATTGACTTAAAACCACAAAAGCATTCAGCTAAGTCAGGTCTGATACATCATCATTAGCTCAAGGCAAGGCACCATGGCTGTTGGGATGCCTTTCTGCAGTACAAGAGCACAGGGTTTTCAGCCTTTTCTAGCAGTTCCCTGCTCTTTTGTAAATTTTAATCTTTTTTCTTAAAGTACACAGAATGAGGAGCTTCTGATTTAACTAATATATTTGGTAGCTAAATTGATAGGAAGGACAGATGAACATAAGTACATTCAGTCTTCTTTTCAGCTTCACCTCTTCTCACTACTCCTTAACCCAACCAAACCATCCTTACTGTGTTTTTCTGTCTGTAGCATGCTAACTATGTATGGCATTTATAAAGTAGCCAATCCCATAATATTTAGATTCCCGTAGGTCAAAGGTGCCAAACTCAACAAGCCCGTGGGCTGAAAGAATAATGGAGGGCTGGTCCATAGGCCAGATGAATGACACATGGCTGACCCTGTGAGCTGAATCAAGCACATGAACCCATCCCTCCCATTTCCACATGCCAAGTCCAGCACATGTGACACTTGTCTTCAGCCAGTCTGGGACTTCACTGTATGTAGCACTTGTGCAGGACCAGTTTGGGACATTTACTGCAAGCAGCACCCACTTCAGCCAATCCAGGACTCATGCTGTATGCAGTGCCCATCCTGACATAGCTGGGGGAGGGTATGGGCACTGCATTTAATACAAGTCCTAGACTGGCCAGAGCAGGTGCTGTATGCAGCATATGTCTCAGATTGGCTGGGGCAGGTAGTAACATGTGTGGCGTACATGTTGGGCCCTGTGCCAGTCTGGCATGTGCCACATGAAACATGGGGGTCAGTTCCAGAGCCAGGGGCAGCACTGGGGCCTGATGACAGGGCTCTGCTGCAGGCCAAATCTAGTCCACAGACCATAGCTTTGACAACCTTGCCCTAAACTGTCAAAGTACAATGGCTTTAATAAAGGTGATCATCTGTGGTGATTAGGATTAGGACAAGGCTTAAAGAGACAATTTACTTCAGTGCTTGCCCTTCTGAAAGACATCAACACTAGCATCAACCAACACAGATCTGCTAGTTCTGTAAAATGGTGTTGCAGAGCAATTCAGAGAGATAAAATCCCTAATCAAAGCAAGTTTCAGATTAAAACAATCTGTCAGGATAGAGTGAAGCTTGCAAATAATCTAATGTAAGATGTTTTGCCTCTAAAGCATCCATCCACCCCTGCCACTGTTAGAAGCCAGATACTGAGCTAGATGATGGACTGCTGGACTGACCCATTATGGCATTTTTTTTAATCAGTTATTGAATGGGGGAAATAAGATACCTTTTAAAGCTTGCAACTTAAAAATCAAAACAAAAAAAGCACATGGGTGAAAGCCAGAACGTAAAATTTAATGACACTTTAAAAAAAACCCATGCATTGTAAAATACGAAAGTACAGTGAAAATAATACTGAAATCTTAAATACACACTGAAATCTAAGTCATAATATGCCCTTATATTTCTATTGTTTCTACTCCTAAAATCCCACCTTGACCACCAGGTATACACCTTTAATATTGACAAGAGAGACTACATAATGCAGCTGGCCAAAATATTTTAACCAAAAATGTTTTTCACTGAAATTAACCTATCACCATCTTTTAAGAAAACAGGTGTTTTCAGCAGATGGAGTTTTTCCCATTATTCATTCTGCTAGTTTTTTTCTATAGGAAGTTTGACAACAGACAACAAAAACATAAATAAAAGCATGACATTTATTTTAATTGTCATACATTCCATCATCTTGTTTGGTTTAGTTCTAACTTCAAGCTAATTATTCATGGGTAAGGCCATATATTAGACAGTTGGCTTCTGATACATGCTTGGCATGTCTACACATATATATTTACTGTGCAGTAACTGAAATTACTGCATGGTACAGGCACATGTCTACATGTGCATGCCTGCACAGCACAATAAATATGGCAGCTTATGCCAATTTGAGCATAATTTGATATCTGCATCATGCAGGTATCAAATTTATACCTAATCGGTTACTGCACAGTAACACATGTGTAGATTTCTTACTGCGCAGAAACACTGGTTGTGTGGATTAACTTTAGTCCCAAACTAGTCTACACACAGCATTAATGCACCTTAACACCTGCACATGTAGACACCAGTCTATTCCTGCTTACTCCGCAGTAATTCACTGCAGAGTAAATTTAAACCAGTGTAAATGCACATGTAGACTTGCCCACTGGCTTCTGTTAGAACTTTGAAATGAAAGGACAGTGGAAAATTAGAATTACCAATCCCTATGGACAGAATCAATTCATGTCCCTTCATAATATCCAATTTTCTGAAACAAATACTGTCACCTGAAAATTGTAGGAGTTGTGGGATCCAGAGTTTCCATATGCTGTGCTGCATAGAGGATAGGACCATAAAAGATTATATGCAAAATGAAGGGAATATATCTTCTTTAAACCACCTCCACATGGTCGGACCAGTTTCTGATATCTATTAAAATTTTACATTTCACAAACTAAGGTATACATTTCAAACAACTGTATAAACTGGCTTCAAATTGCATTTTTAGATGTCACTAAGGTCTGCCCATATTAATATCATAATTGTTTCCATAGAAACTGGTATACTTCAAAGGGCAAAAAGCAGAGGGAGACTTAAAACAAGGAGACAAGAAAAATATTACTAATGAATTATTAGATGGAACAGATGAGAGATGGGTGAGGTTCACTACCTATTGTTTTGGAAGAGGGACAACTCATATATGGCTCCACCATTCATGACTAATGCAGTCACTCCTAATTTTGAGTAATAAATAATATACTTCCCCCACTATGCCTGATATATTAGATATAACAGAGTGTTTGCACTGATTTAGAATGAAATTATCTAACCAAAGGGAATGCTAGTGATAGGTTGATAAGTGCAAAGCTAAGCTTGACCCTAAGGTGGACTTAATTCTACATAGCTCTAAGATCACATTTGCTTCTTTCCTAGTTTAACATATGGGACCAATACCTCATATAAATTTCAAAATGGTATCATATACATTGGTTTAGGAAGAGTTTTAAACAACTGAACTATTAGCAAGCAGTTGTTACTACAAGGAAAATAAAGGAATTTCAACTGAGCAAGGGTCCAGTTTCTAGATTTTCTAGTATAATTTGCACCAACACATGAACTGTAGGTGCTAATGTGCAGAGCTGCTTCTCTTATTAGCTCGTCTGGTCAGGGTCAGGTAGTTGCTACAAATACCCCAGTTGGTACATGTAGCTAAACTGAGAGGGGGGAAAGCAGATGGCTCATTTTAGTTCCCTTCAAAATAAGGGTTTAATCAAGGTAATTTAAATCACATTTACCAGAATGCTCCTAGGACTGATATCTTTCAGTCAGATTTTAAAGGTATTTAGTCAACTATGGATAAGTGCTTTTCAAATTTTCACTGGCCACATGTTACATTAATGGTGTGTTAGGAATGAGCTACAAACATATACAATTTTGTGGAACAACTTTGTGGCTTGTTCCTCATTTTATCATACAATTAATTGATTGAACATGTGGCTGGGTCACAACTTAAGGTGTGATTAACTGGTTAATTAATATCTATGTCCTTTCATTAGTAATGCACAACTCTCTCTAGCTGCCATTCCACTACTATAAACTGTCAAAAAGAAGGATTTGTGTGTAGAGAAGGCATTGGCTGGAGATTGACGGGATCTGAATTCTAGTCTCAACTCTGCCACATGTTCTGTGTCTGACCTTGAACAGGACGACTGAGAGCCAGTTACACAAAGGAATCTAAATCAATACAAGTCCAGCCCTAAATACTCTTTAAGAATCTGCTGCCTATAAAACAGGGATAATACTACTGTCTTGTCTCTCTTGTCCATTTATACCAGGGCTGTCCAACTTCAGAGTGGCTGGGAGATGCACACTACAAGGGCTCCCTGGGACCCCACTGCTCAGGCAGTGCAAGCCACCTCTGCCCTTGCCTGCCACTGGGCAAGCACCCTCCAACCACTCAGACCTCACTGCTGCTGCTGGTACAGGTGCATGAGCCCATACCATTGGCTGACCCTACCATGCTGCCCTGCCCCAGGAGCAATGTAGGGAGCAGCAGCCAGATGGGACACTGTGGGCTGCCAGGTATGGCCTGCAGGCCACCAGCTGGACAGGCTGGATTGAGTCTCTTTAACACAGAGACTGAGAGCTAATTCCTATTTCCCTTCATGCACTTAAGTGGCCTGTACACAGAGCCATAGTTTACATGATGTTTGTAATTCAGCTCTTTGCAGGAAACTCACCAGATGTTCACTGAGCTGCAAGTTGAAGGAATATGGCAAATATTCAACTTTGGGCACTTGTCCAGGGAGGAAGAGACCTGGAACCTACATTTCCTATATCTCGCAAAATACTCCAACTACTAGGTCACAAGCTAAGTATTACAAAGACCCTTTTCCAGCTCTCTTCTTGAAGACGGCCTCCTAGGCAGCCAAGAGAGGGTGAAATGAGGGGACAGGAGATCAAGCCAGTGATCATGTGACATAGTGCAATGGATGGCACTCTGGAAGAGAGAGGAACATAGAATCTATCTTAGACACCTGTTCCTCACAGGGCAGAAACTTTCCCAGAGATATTTACCTAAAAAATGTTAACTGTGGAGTGGGCCAGGTTCAAGAAAAGGGCTAGAGAGCACTTTGGTGTTTAGAGTCTTTTGCTGAGAAGCAGAACACAAAGGTTCAAACCCCCTTTGGATAGAGTGGGAAGTCTAGACCACAGGTTTCCTGCTCTCTGGGCAAGTGCCCTAACTAATAAGCTTTTGTCAAGTCAAGCCAAGTTAATCCTGAAGCCTCTGCAATTGTTGGGGCACCGTAAATGTTGTGCATCCTTGGTGATTCTTTGGACAAAGTAACCTAGTGGCACCCATCTCCTCTCCAGGTATGGATGGCTGTTGGCCCACAGGAAGCTTTGACAGGTCTTGTTTTCGGTCCTTCTGGGTGTCCACACACCCTCCTCACCCAGGCTAGTCCAGGTGGGGGCAACAGTTTAGTTGCTGATAACCTGACCATGGATGGGAATTACTCTTACGTAAATCCAAAGTTATTTCTACCAAGACATATTCTGATCTCTGTGATGATAGTGCAAATCCAGGCCGGATCCAGAAATGCAGGCCTGTGTGGTTTGTGGCACTGCAAACCTCTTTGTGGTGCCACAACTTCACGCTCAGCATGTTAAAATACTGCAAATTTGGACCAGGGGGGCAAAATTTTTAGAATCATAAAGGAACCCACCTGTGCTTAACAAAAGCCTGGCCTTAAAGCATGCACTGTTAAATCGTTTATGGGGATATAGTTGTACTGATGAGCAAATAAGTCTTAAGGAATTAGCTACTTTGGCTCAACCACCTAGTGCACAAGTCCTGCAGTGGTGCAAACCCTATTTTACATGTACATGTATTACATCAGTAGAAATCATCCTCAGTATAAACAGATAATTCCCCTGAAGGTAGCTTCCAAAACTAGCTTCCAGAAGCTTCTCAGAATTATTTTTTCTTCCAGATTAAACACACTGGACATGTCTACATGTGCATTAATGCACTTTTCCTAATGCGCATTAAGTTTAGTACCTCCAATGTGAGGGCATTTGTACAAACGTTTGCACCACAGCACTTTTAAAAGTGCCTGGTATTGTGGTGCATGCAGTTAGATAAGTAGAGAAATGCACATCAGGGCTGAGAAAATGGCAGTGACATGCTTTTAAACTAAAACAGCTTGAACGAAAGAAAGTAAAGAGACTGTGTCCCAAGAAGCTCATGAGAACTGGAGACGAAAGAAAAGGGCTGTGAGAAACAAAGGGAACAAAATCAAGAAGTAGATTGGCATGTGCTTGAAGGAAATGCAAACTGAGAGTATGGCGGCAAAGAGGCCAGCTGGGGAAATCTGACAAAATAGGATGAAAAATGTGGGGGCCAAGATGAAGAGGAAATGAGTCAATGAAAAGCAATAGAGAGAGAGAGGAAGAAAAGGAGCTGAAGTACATGGGATGGAGGAAAGGACATGAATAAATAGAAGAGGTTAAAGGCAAAGTACAAACATGACAGGTTCTAAATACAAGGTTAAGAAATATAGGTTATATTTTTTTACATTTTCCAAACCAGAAACAAGAACAAGAAACAAGAAGAATCCAACAAAAGCTCAGTGCACTGAAAGGGGAATTTCTTTGCTCCAAAGCAGTGAACCCAAAGAATTTTAAAGACTTATAGTCCTGGAATGGCCTCATTTGTTCAAAAAAGTTATCAGAGACTCCACCTGGTCCATTGAGAACCACGGCAACCAAAAACCATGAGAGATGTAGACTGTTGTGTACTTTTGCAAAAGTCTGTTTTAATGTGTTGTTTCTGGGTGCATCTACATACCCACTGTATAGCAAAGTTTCTGTGGCACTATGATTTAGTATTTCTGTTTGGAAGTACTAAAATGCAGCGCAGTAACTGCCCATACTGCGCTGTGTGCGTGGCACATGGTTGGATTTCTGCTGTCACTGTAGCGGCATGCTAAAATGAGGGAGCCTGCCATATGATGACATAGTGCACCACTACACTGCAGTAGGGCAACATGTAGACACACCCTCTGTGATACAAACCTGCTGTAGGAAATAAGTCCAAGGCAGGGCACAGAGCAGCAAAAGACCAAGACCCTGAGGAGTCAGAGGAGCCAGAGTTAATAAGTACGGGAACTCAGGCGGGAGCGGGACTAAAGACCCAAACGCGGGGGTGGGGGGTCTGGAAGCATTGTAAGAGGCATTAGAAGAGCAGAAGCAGGTCCTGGAGACAGCGGTAAAAACTAAAACAGAGGAGTGTATAGCAGGCCCAGTGGAAAAGCGGGGGAAGAGAAGTTGGAGACCAAGCTGAGAGAGAATGAGGAGTTACAATCCCTGCTGGAAAAGGGGGCAGTGGAAAAGGATCTCCTTGAAGAACAGATATGGGCCCTTAAAGCCCACCTAGAGCACAACGCAGCCAAAGAGGCAAGGGCTAAGGCTGAAAAGGAGCAGTTGCAGCTCCAAAGACAGGTGCTAGAGCAGCAAGTCCAGACCCTGGAAACAGAGAACCAAACGCTACAGGTAATGAGTGAGCAGAGAGCTGGGAAAGGCCAAAAGTCTGAGGAGTTGGAGTTAATAAGCACCACGACCCAGACTGAAGCGGGACTGAAGGCTCAAGCAGGGGAGTGTGTGGAAATAATGCACGGAGCATCGCTAGAGAGGGTTGGACCACAACGCGGGCAGGCTGTGCAGATGCAACACAAAAGACTGGTCGCAATAAGCAGCAGGTTGGAGGAGCATGCCTTTACAATTAAGGCAGAATATGAGGAACACCTGAAAGAGTCTGAAGGCTTGAAAGAAATTTTATTAAACACCCAGGAAAGAATATGAGAGCAGGTGCAGCCCATGTTCAGGGAAGTCATAAAGAGTCGGGAACCACCTGAGACCAAAAGCTTAGAGATACTTAGAAAAGAAGGGGAGATGGAGGCACTCTTAGGGGTGAACCTCACAAAGTTGAAAAAGGAAATCACCACTATAGTGATGGAGGGCCTGAATCGGAGATGGGGGCAGTGGACGAACCAATACATTGCAGAGATGAATGATCTCAGGAGAAAACTAGAGAAAGTTGCTGGCTGGTGTGAGGTGGGAATAGTGACAGCACCAAAACAAGGGCAACAGAAGGAACTGGGCCAGGGAAAGGTGGCTATTACACAAAAGACTGAGCCGGCTAGTAGGGAAGATGGGAACAGTAATTTGAATGACCTTGTCCACATCCGAAAGGGGGGCCAAATAGAGCAGGAAGGCCAGGAACCAAAGATGGCACAGGCTCAGGCACATAGTAAACAAAGAGCAGCACCTAAAAGAGAAAAAGCAGCAGAATCTCCCAGTAGAAAAGAGGTTTGTAGGCCTGAGGTGGACTGGAGAAGCCGAAACCTCAAGGGATGTGAGGGGGAAGGAGAAGGATGCCACAAGTACCATCTCCAGGATGAGATATCCAGCCCTATACAGTGGTCCTGACCAGACCAAGTGCAGGCCGTAGGCCAAGCCAAAGACACAAATGGTCCAGCAACAACTAGGGTAATTCGGGTGGAGAGAGAGCAGGGAGGAAAGAGGCCCTGTGTTTATGTTAATATAATCTCCCAGGGCAAGTCCAGTGGTGGACTGTAAGGAGGCTCGTGGATGCTAGAATTGGTGGTGTAACTCACGTGAAAGTCTATAACGGGCCTAAAGGAAGGCCCACCAGCCAAAGAGAAATACAGTTCTGGGGAGAGAAGTACGCCCAAAAGGCACTGAGGAAACAGTGGGAGCTTTGGGGAAAACTCATGGATTGGCAAGAGACCTCAGGGAGGAGAGGCTCATTGCAGGGGGTCCGAAGCAGGAGAGATTTGGGACATAGATGGCAGGATGGACAAGAAACCCAAATAATAGAAGGCAGATCTACTAGTAGAAGAGAAGAAGCTCGGTCTCCATAGTCATGAGGCGGCGAAGAAGAAGAGAGAGAGGCCTAGGTAGCACCCTACCAGGGAGGCTAATGTGGGGGGATTACCTTTGGCAGGGTAACTCCCAAGAAATCCCACGTGGTGCACCCTGGGTAAAAGGTGAGGAGGGGGCGCCTTAAAACCCCTGCCGCTTGTACATGAGATGCTGGGTACGTGAAGAGAGGCCAGGAAGAAGCGCTGAAGCCGGTGACACCTATGAAGATTTGCTTCGGTGAGTCGGGGCCTTAGGGGTGGTGACGTGAGGTGACGTGGCTGGCCACTGGGCGTGCCCGCCACTTGTACAGATCAGGGCAGGGCACTGGGGGTGCCTGCTCTGCTCCCAGAGAAGGGAAAAGCTGCCGGGTGGGGAA
>JAGPOW010001167.1:1299334-1339535 GCA_030014935.1 Caiman crocodilus | reverse complement strand
AGACAGTCAGCAAGGTCTTTTCCTCATGGCAAAACCTTTATAACCAGAAAGGTAAGCTGACATAAGTAGAAAAAAGAAATAAATGATTTCCCAAGGTTGGGGTTCAAAAACACTTACCAAGCTGAGTGTGAAGCCCATCCTTCCTAAAGGCAACATACTGACCTTCAACCTCCCAAGCAACCAATTGTTGTTCTTTCCTTGCACACCTATTGTAAGAGGGGAAGAGGCAAAACTCAATTTAACCCCTCTACATCACTGCTTCTGGCCCCTGTCACAAGCACTTGACTACCATAACTCCTTGCAAGATATCTGTACTGCAATCATACTCGAGAGGAATAAGCTGCATTAGAGGGTGAAAACAGCACCTTGCTTGCCAGCATTACTGTATACTTACTACTAGTAAGTGCTCTTTGTAAAGGGCGCTCAGACCAATAAGGAGAAGAAGAAAAAAAAAAAAAAATGGAGGATGAGGCAACAATGACTACTATACCATCATTAAAAAAAAAAAAATAAATAGTTCTGGGGATAGAAATATTATGACGTATAGCAACAGAAAAAACAAAACTATAATGTTAAGAAATATTCTTAAATCATGACCGTGCTCTGCACCACATGTACAGTCGAATGTACCACGCAGCTGGAAAACACAGGCAGAAATTGCTGCTATTATTGAAATGGAATCTCTTTCTTCCTTTCCAGTGTAGCTCATTTAACAAGCACTTGTTGCTGGAGAAAAGCAGATGAAAGAATTTATTTACCTCCATGTCAAGCTAGAATCAAGTACACATTAAAGTGAGAGCTTTGTGAAAACAAAATAAATTCAACAACAGAATAAACTGTCACCCAGCACAACAGGGTGTCATGGTATCTCAGGCAGTAGCAGGTTTGTCAGAAGCCTCTAATAAAGCACAGGACTTTCTTGTTAGTTGGACCAAAAGAAAAAAAAAGGTAAACTTTTCAAAATTACTTAAGTGCCTTGAGATCCTAAGCTCCATTTTAGAAAATCCCTGGGGATCTAAGTCTAGATGAACAAGGTATGGAGGCACGTAATGCCCATAGAAATCAATGGGAGTTACATGCCTTTGAAAATCCACACTTTAGTACCATAAATCCTACTGACTTTCCATGAAACTTAGGTTCTTAAGGGTTCATCTATACCAAGGCAGTAGCATAGCCCAGCTAGGCAGGTCCCATTGCTTTCAACCTACCTATGCTTGCTGATACCCTCCAAACTAGAGAACAGGCTCTAAAGACACTCCAGGATTTTCCCCTTTGGCTGCTGCTGAGAACTCAGGCTCTGATTTCCTTATTAGCAGCCACTAGAGTGGACCCCAGAGTGGCATCACAGATGTATTTCCAGGTTAGAGCAAGAAAACAGGCAGGGGGCTCAGGAACAGCCCAAGGTGGCAACAGCACATCCCCCACTGTAGAGGGCCCCTAAGTAACTTTTAATAATAGGGCTGATGTTCCTAAACATAAATAAATTGCTTTGAAAATGTGACCCTAATTATTCTTGCTGACAGGAGTGACAAGTTCATGGAGTTTATCTGCACAGATACTTGGGTCAACACTGAGGGTTGCCCTCTACTAGCCAGAGCCATGTGAGCTGCCTCTCCCTGTCTAAATCTTACTTTGAGGTCCACATTGTACAGGGAGTCCCTTGAGCCATGCCTTTTCTAGCAAGCAGCTGCTCACTGCTGTTCTCTGCGTCTCTGCTTGACCACTTGCAGGCAGTCAAGACAGGAAGATCAACCAGGGAGCCATGGGATTGGTGCTCTCTGACTTCTAGTACTAGAGACTGACAGCGCCTTGGTGAGTTCAACTGTTATGGCAGGCTCCTCCAGGGAGGGCCATGAGCTCCCCGACATCCCTCTCGCCACATCTAGCCTGGGGCAAGGCACCCTCAAATTCTTGCCCACCACATTTTGATCTTAAATATATATGGGAGGCTGCCTTATACCACCTTGGGCACAGCATATCAGGACCTCTGTCCCCGTGGTCTTCCAGACTGTCTGATAGGTGCTCCCTAGGCACCCTAGCCCTAGGGCTACGCGTGGCTCCGACCAACCCTTAATACCATGCCCAAAGCCTTGCAGATGTGAAAGACGTTGTCCGGTCCAAACTACATACGCCCACTTTCTTGGGCCTTCTCTATCATCTAGCCTGCTCTCAGGCCTTCTCCATATGCTCTGTGGTAATGCCCTCTCCGGGCTCTTCTCGTCAGTGCCTCCTTCTCTAGGGCTTCTCTTAACAAGCCACCGGTCTTCTCAGCCCACCGCACAGCTACCTTCCTCTCAGGCCGGGCGTACCGTGCTGCTATCCCTTCTAACCGAGGACCACAGCAGCAGTTGCCCTTCTTTAGGGGATGCTATGCTGCTAACCCCACCCCCCCAAATCTCCCAGGGTCCACCGCAGCATCCAGCCCCTGGCCAGGGTCTAATGCTGCACTAGCCCGATGCCGGGCTCATTCCTCAACCTGCCCGTCCCAGGCTTCTCAATGCCACCCCTCTTGGGCTTCTACGTGCTACCCCTCTTGGGCTCCTTAAAATACTGTCTCCTGTCTGGGTTTTCTCAAAGTGGCATTCACCTCTCTGGGCTCACCATGCCCCCACAGGGCTTCTCAATTATGCTGCCCCTCATGGGCTCCTTAAAATACTGCCCCCTGTCTGGGGCTCACCATGCCCATGCCTGGGCCCTTTTAATGCCCCTATCTGGGCCTGGGGTTTCTGCACCCTGTGCTGCACCCCTCACTGGCACTAGTTGCACCCACACTGGGCTTCTTCAAAGGTTGCCCCCTCTCTGGGGCTTTCTGTGCCCAAACTGGTGCTGGTGTCCCTTTATGAGGCCTCCTCCTTTCCCTAACAGCCTCACCCAAACCATTAACACTAACTCAAGCCTCTGGCTATAACTGAAAACATAAGGTACCTGGCCATAATAACATACACCCCCAGGCTACCACTCCAGATCATTGCTCCAGCCTCTAGAGCACTCATGAGCTGCACTCACATATCTGTCTCCCAGAAGTCCTACCCCTCCAGCTGCTGGCAGGGAACTACCAACCTGACTCTGGCTCTGGGCTGTATAAGGGCCAAGCCCTGCCCCTTTGGTCAGCTGACTCTCATCAGTTGCCTCAACAACCCTCAGCTGTGCTGCCTCAGCTGTGCAGCATTCTCACACAGGGAGCGGTGTAGCGGTACCCGCAACATCAACACTTGCTGGAAAAAGGGACTGGTGAAAGATCAAGGAGGGTTAACACAGGGATAGGCAAAGTCCAGCTTGTGCACAAGCAAGAGATCACAGCTCTGCCCCAGCTCCACACCAGGCTGTCACTAGTGACCGGCCACCGGATCAGCCATTTTGCCCAACCCTCGTGTTAACATCACTCCTGGAAGTCCAGCAGAGCTTCTGGGGTCAGGCCAGTCTGCTGCTGGCAGCTGAATTTAGGGTGCTACTGGGTAGATGGTCAGTGGTGTGAGAGGGCTATTGAGAGTGACCTTAAAGCTGACCTTCATTAAAAGCAGAGCTATAATCCTCTCTATACAGGGCAGTCTGGGCATGGAGACAAGGACTCACCCTGTTCTAACATGAGTTACATGAAGGCAAATAAAGTACGGACAAATGCTGTGAAAAGCTGATAGCCATCAAACAGGTCTAGTCCATCAAGGCAATCCAAGTGGCTTGGGAAATATGTCCTACTTAGTAGGCAGCCAATGAAGATGGATTTGTTTTTTTAACTGGCTCAATCTCTGTCTTTAATTGTTTCCTTATACCCACAGAGAGCTGATATTCTCTGGCACTAGAAAGCTGGATGCTGGAAGACTCCTAGGTGCCAGTTCAACTGCTAGGAGTCTGTGCTTTTGATGTGCTGTTGATATGTCAGTGCCAACATAAGAAAGCATTCACTTAACACAAGCTCCCAGAACCAAGATCCTAATCTCTGCCCCTGTCTAGGCCCATTCTTCCTGCTTTTTTATGGCTAGGGGCAGAAGTTACACATAAACTGGCTTAAGTGATAGAAAACTGGTTTAAACCTGTAACAGAACAGAAGTTCAGGGCACATAAACTGCTTTCAAAAGGGCCAAAACTCATTTAAGATAAACCTGGTCGGATGTAGTAGCAGACTTAACTGATTTAGGTCAAACCGGTTCATGGAACTTCTGTCCCTGATCTCTTCCTGGTTCAAGTTAACTCACAGTCCCTTAGCATCCCAGCATGCTTTGCAGCCCTGGGTTATGCTGCCTGCCCCAGCAAAGCAAAGACTGCCTTGCCCCTCTGCTCTCTAGCCTGCTTCCTGCCTGTGTCTGTCAGACCATAGGGATGGGGGTAGGGCAGGGGAACAAACCCCCAGGCCCTCCTAGCCAGGGTCTACATAGCACATGGAGGGAGGGAAATCCCCTGTGGCAGGGGCTTTTTAACCCTCTACAGCCCTTTCCTCTCATTCTTCAGCAGCTGCCACAGGAGGGAGAGAGGAGTCCTCTCAGCAGGGTTCCTGCCCATGTAGCCCAGCATGGATGCATCAGGGAGCCCACACCTTGGGGGCTTCCTCCCATCCCAGCCCATGGTCCCCCAGCCTGGGGCAGCCCCAGGGAGCTAAGGGGAACTCTTCCCTTCCTGAACCCCAGAGTTGCTTGCCTTGGCCCCTAAGAGGCTCGGGCAACCTCAGGGAGCAGAGGGAAATTCTGCTCCTCTGAAGCCAGTTTTGCCTCAGCTGCTGCAAGTCTGAGGCAAAACTAGTTGTGGAGGAATAGGAAACTTCCCCTTTGCTCCCTGAGGCTTCCCTGGGCTATTTCTGATACTAACAGCAACTAAGGCAAACAGCTCTGGGGCTTGGGAGTGGAAGATTTCCCCTCAGCTCTCTGGGAAACCCAGGCTGGGGAAAACCTCCCTGCCTTTCCCAATTGAAAATTGAACATCATTTCAGTTGGTTATCAGTTCAACTTACGTAGCTTAGAAGAAGCTGCCTAGATTGAATCAATTCTCCCTTGGGCTTTTTGACTGTCTGTACTTAGCCTATGAGAACAGCTCCTTTTCACCAGCAAGCAAGAGACATCACCCTTCTTAGGGCCTAATCCCAAATCTACTGCATTCACAGAACGATTCCCGTTTACATCAGCAGGCTTTAAATTTGGGAAGTATGAGAATTGCCATTTTGGATCACACCTGTGGTCCAGCTATTTTAATACCCTATCTTTATTAATGGCCATGCTTGATATAACATTTGATGCTGTAGGAAGACAGAGTAATTCTGTCCCTTGAAGTTCTCATCCTAACCCCTAATCAATAAAAATTATCATAAACTATATATCATGAAGTTTTATTTCCCTTTCAAGGTATTTTTATTTGTTAGCGATCAGATCTTTGGCTCTCTGCAGGGAAAAGTTGTCTTTTGCAATACTAAGAGGAAGTTCAACAGCTATTCTAAGTAAGGAAAGGAACGCAAAGCCTGGGGAACCACTCAGGCAACAGATATTTGGCAAACTCTGGCTTTTCCCTGTATTGGGATATTTCCTTTGTCAGAGGCAAGATGGAGATAATGCTGTTTTTGTACTTCATAGGGGTGCTGTACTGGTTAGTTGAAAGTAAATGCTATTATTATTGGAGCATGCAGTCACCTACTACTGAGTTGTCTTTCTTGGTAGAATCCATAATGCTAAGTGGTAAATTGCAAATGTTACATTTAATAGGCTTATCCACTTTACAAGTTACTTCACTGTTTTTCTTTTCAGCTGTCAAGCGCCTTCATAAAAAGGAGTTCATCTACCCTCACCCTTTTCCAATGTGGTTTTGTTTGCTTCCTAACCTAGTTGAAATAGGTCTCTCTTTTCTCTGTTTCATTTCCAAGCCAAGTCTGAAAAAATATGTATGCAGAAAATCCCATAATTACCGGATCTGATTTTTATTTGAACTTTGCTTCTTTCTTACGCCACCAACAACTTTCAAAATTCAATGGAACTAATGTGACTCTAGTTTATGTGCAAAAGAGGAAATATTTGGCAAAGCGCATTCATGTGATAAAGTGTGCGTGGGATAGAAAATGTAACTATATGATACTTTTTCTGAGTTTGTAATGTATGGGCCAGATTTTTAAAAGAGCTCAGCTTCCACTTAGGTGCCAAAATAAGTGGCTTGATTTTCAGAATTCCTCGGCTCCCAGCATGCTGTGCTATTTTGAATTTCTGACCATAAAAATGTCACAATGGGAACAACTGGGTGCCAAGTACTCTTGGAAATCTGGGCTCAATTGTGGGTACCAAACATTTGAAAAACTGCCTCTTAATGTAAACAGGGATTGTATGAATGCTTAAGTGGTGGGGAATGTTTGTCAAATGAGAGAATATATGTGAAAACGTGCTTGTGTTTGTGAAAGATAGTATGTACATCTTTAATCTTTCAGTGCAATTTGTAATCTGACCCATCTCCTGTTTCCGTTTCACATACTCACAAATGCACAGTCACACAAACACGCTTTCAAATTTTTCTTTAAAAAAAAAAGGAACCCACAAATGAAGCAAAATGCCTATACATACTCAGTCTTTAAGAGGAAAAATTTGGTGATACTCCTTAATAAATCATACAGGATGGTGCCAGCACTGGATACACTTAAATTACCATAGGATCCAGAAAGCCAATAAGAGCCAGATTATGATGGAGAGAGTGGCACTGGCTTCCTAGCCCACTGGGAAAACAAAGGCTTAAGGAAAGAATATATATGATTTGCCATGATAAACAACTCTGCATGTTGAACTGGAGCTACTAAGTACCTGGTGCATGCTCAGAAGGCAATACAGGGACTCATGTTCAGAATGTAGTTGTCTTTTATTGTAATTATAAAACCAAGGATGGATTTGCACTGCTCATAAAGCAATGGTGCCTATTCACCACAGCCTCTTCAACAAATAGTTCTGCTGATGCTATACAGTCCTCTGTTGACATCTGTGGATTGCCCCCCAGAGAGTCTTAGACAAAACATTGTAGCTCATCACTTGACACTATTCAGGGAGCTTTTATAGCACACTAATCTCTATTGTGCAGTCTGAGCCCAATTTTGTACAGGTGCATGAGATACTAAGAGAGTATACATTTATCTAGTTCACACTGGTGCCTTGCGCCTAAGACTCACCCAAGTTACCGCTCCAAGCCCTAGCTCCTGTAAAATGAATATAGGCTCATGAGCTCACTCTGACCAGCAGAGTTTTCTGAGTTTGCTGAACTCCTGCAAAAGGTATTTGTGAGCAAACCACAAATTCAGCTCAACAGTAATCACAAATCCTTTGACTCATTTTCCACAAACATTTATGCCAGATATATTTTGTTTGTGGGAAAGGAAAATGTTATGAGAACACATGCAAATGTCTTTGCACAAGGATTTGAGCTTGAAACATTCATGTGGCCTTACTAAAGGTACTTTGTGAACTAAGGGTCCAGCTAATCTTAGAGCAGAAATAATATCATGTGACCCAGATGGCCAATCACATAGCATATTATGAACACTCAAAGGATTAGCCCTGGCAAATTGTTAGTAAACAACCCACAAGCTGGAATATGTTTTCATAAAGCATTCCTTGAATAATTTCCAATGATGAACAAAACAGTATAAATCAAAATCTGTTTATAGAATATTTGCAAACAAAAGGAAACTAGAGTTATCACAAATTGTTGTCTGCAAATACTTTTCTAGCTCAATTTGCACTTACATACAAGAATATTATGCTACTGTCATGGTCTTTATTCATACAAACATAGGTTCAACTGCAAGGAAATGAATCATTACTACCAACAGATCCAGAAAGGTTCAGGGTAACCAGTCAGTAGCTATGTCACTAATATAAAGATGATATGATATACTTAGGTTGTCTCTTTGTCAATGCCCAGTGAGATCTGTTTACTTTGTATGTGCATAGCCGAGTTCAATTTCTAAGCTGGGATCAGCGCAAGAAATCAAATGTCCCATTCAAACACAGTTTCATTAGCTATTACTTTGTGCTAGCATAAGTTAGAAAAATGTAGGGGAGCAAACCATTGAGAAAGACAGACGGATGGGTTGAATGAAAGGAGGCAAAACAGGAAGTCATAAAGAAAAATACATGGAGGGAGGGAAACAGAAAGAAGGAAAAAGTTTGAGAAAGAAACACAAAAAAGATTAGCATACAATCTTACATACGATTTTCCTTCAGTCATTTTCCATGTTTTTCAAGAAGGAATACACAATTCATTCAAATAACATTTGGAAAAAGAGCATTTTTCGTTCCAATAAATGCTTCAATTCCTTCAAATCTGGATAGCAATGTTTCTTCTTTCAAAAGTGCCTCCTGTTGATTCATAATAGATAATCCCCTCATTTCTGAGTTGGCTTTCTCTCCCTCTTTACTGAAAAATTGAAGCAAAAGTTTTTGTTTCTTGCTTTGCTTCTCCAACAATGCTTGGAGAGCTTGTGGAAAGTACATTCCTAAGGGTAACAAGGTTTGTAATAACTGCAATTTAAATGTGCTAATGGAAATGCCAAAACAAATTGCATTTCATACAGATGAGGCTTGTTCTAAATTAAAACAAAGAAACTTCTGCAGCAGAGGCTTAGGAAAGGGAGGGGTTCTTTGCTTTTTCTCTCCCTTCTTGTTAGATGCTTAAGAAATCAGGCGGCTGTTTTGTGCTTCAGTGCAACAGCCTGTAACGTGGATGGATCAGATAGTACAGACTCTGCCCTTCAGGCCTTAATAACCCAGAGCAATTTTTCCTTGTTAACAGTATAAAATGAACATTTTGTCAAAGCACAAATAGTATTAAGTTCCTCCAAAGCCCTTTTGCCTATATTAGTCAGAAACAACCACATCTGCCTGAAGAAGAATGGTGCTTTCCCATTCGCATCCTCTTATTAGGATGAGGAATGAGTCTAAAGTTTAAGTGTTCAGATAGTTTAAAAACTCTCTGTAAGCAAGGCTTATTTATGTTATGTAACTGTTGACAATATTGAGTATTATTTTAGTAAACTATGGGCTACAGGTTATAAATGATTACCAGCTAAGCTCCAGAGGGCACTTTGCATCCTGGAACTTGTAGTTTTTGTGGTCTGTATAGTCTTGTCAAAGGTAAGGCTGTGCCCATTTTGTTTGGCTTTTAGAAGGGCTCAGCTCTCATTTAACTATCCACATCTTGAAATAAGCTCAGTCTGTTGGATGACTTGGTACTGAGCATCTTTGAAACTCAGCTACCTATGTGAAAGCTAAGGTCTTTAGAAAATCTGATCCCATGACACCAAAAGTGAATCCGGTGCTTTGTTTTTGCCAAAAACTAAGTGACTTCTTTTGGTAAGGCCTGTTTAAGTTTAGTTTAGCTTCCAGTTTTTACTCGAGTGGAATACTGCATAAAATGAACCTACTACTTTAAAAATTTGATTGTTAGGAACATTAATACTAGTGCCTTTCTAAGGTGACGTTGCCCCACAACGCTAAATTGTATTTGTAGTTCCTTTTAAATGCAACAGTCTATTTTATGCCCTGCCCGAAGCTGCTGAAAAGCTGTGCTTAGCCCCACACATGGTTGCATTTAAGCAGTGGAAGAAGTGGACCTCAAACACTAGTATTCTCCAAACAGCACCACTTGCTACGATAGCTTTCCATAGAGTCCCTGTCCCCCGTCCCACATAAATCATTGAGACAAAACTCAGTGGTTATCTTCACCGCTTGTCAGGAAGGAAGACTATGGGTCAGCACAAAGCAGGGAAGGGATCATGAGTGGTGAAATCAGTTTATGTAGTGGCAAATATGCACAGATTACTGCCCATCCAGGTGGATAGCCCAGCTGACTGGAATCCATTTCCCTTTCATAATGTGTCTTAAAATATGCTGGGGAGCCGTTGCCTGCCATCCCTGTGCCCCCTTCTCTGAGGAGGAGAACGTTGGCATAAAAGAACCATTGTCACCAGTATCTGACACAGATTCCCAGTAAATATCTGGGCACAGCAGAGAAGAGAGCATCACTAACCCTACCTATTTCCCATTTTACTGCCTGGGTGTGATTGCCCTAGAGCCAATCACAAGCTTGTGCCTCAAGTTCCCTCATTCGCTCGCTGACAGTCTTTTCCTGTGCTTTCTGCCAGGCCCTGCTGACTGCCACTGATGTCTGGGAGTTTTCTCTGGCCTGTTTGATTCCTCTCTGCATTGCACAGCAGAAAGTAGCATGAGGTCAATCATGCAAATATAGTCAATCAGTGTCTGTGCTCGTTGATATGAATGATTCCAACAAACTTAGGAGAGTGACTCGCAAGTAGTAGGTACTATGTTTGCAAGCCTGGACCTACAGTTTTTAAATCACTAGAAGAAATCAATTCTGTGGGAAAGGTGATATATTCTCATTACTATTACTATTGTGGTAGTGGCGGTTTGGTTTGGTTTGTTTTGGTTTTCATGCTAAGAGCATTAAGAAAGGCACTTATCTTTTCCATTTATTTGTTATGACATTGTGTCAGAGTCAAAAACTCGAGAGTGGTTCCAGATTTTTTTTAATGTATTAATAAGTATTATTAATAATGAACTTTATGGAATGACCATTATGCAGTATTAATTAGAACATCACTGTGGGCCCAAAGGGGTTTTACTGGATTTATGACATTTAAGCACACACAAAATTACTGGGCAAAGTTGTAAAAGCAAAGCTGTTTCCACATATCATCATCAGTGGGTAAAAAGTGTATGTGTGTGTGCACATACATATGTAGGATTTTTAAAAGTGATCTTTTGGGAATCACTCAGAAAAAGTGAGTCCCACCTCCGTGGGACACTCAGAAAAAGTGCTGAATGCTTTTGAAAGCCAAGCCCTTTATGGTGTCTCAAATTCACCACCTGGAAACTAGGGAACTCCAAGTCACCAAGTTACTTTTGCAAATCTAAGCATGTAGATTGGTGTGCATATAATTAATTTATTTTCAGTGTGTAGTATGCTATTCTATCTTCTATACACAGTTTCAATTCTACATCACACTATACATCCTCTTGCTGTGCCTCATTTTTCATTAATTACATAATAATAAAAACGCAGTCTTTACTTAGAAGTATTTCAAGAAGAATCTGCCCAAACAAAATATAAATTAAAGAAACAAGATTGGCACTGCACAGGAAAAGGTTAACAAAAATATTTTAGAAATTGAATTTGCAGTAAGTCTAAGGTGTGCGTTTTGTTTGTTCATTTGTTTTTTCTTTTGTCTCAAGTGGATTGTTTTAAGCTATGCTTTCCAAACATCCTGGTTTCTTTTTATCACGCACTTCTCCAAAGCATGATTTACAGGACTGGATTAGTTCTGGAAAAAAAAAAATTACAATATTAATTTTATATAAAATCATCCACGGTGGATAGCTATAGAAGCACTTTGTTCACCAAATAAATAAGTATTGCAGTTACCCAAGTAGCACTGTACATATTTATTTTTAAATAAATTGATATGCACAGGACCAGATTTTGCACCCAGAGACTTCTTGGGAGCAGCATCAGGCTCATTCACTAGCTAGCTAACAGGAGATAGTCAAGATGGATTTTTAGTCTATATTTATTTGCATCTATTTTTGCACACTGTAAACACTGATGCTGCTTTTGAATTTGATTTCCTCTCTGTCACTAGCTTTTAACCTGAGAGAGAAAGCAATATGAGCCCTTGTCTCTTGTGTACTTTCATGATTCCTAAACCCATTCAGATCTGAGATACATGGAGGCAGAGGGTCTGCTTAATAGGAAATTATTTCCTAGTATTTTCTGCCTGGCTTGGATTTCCTTTCTTTCTAGTATTTTTAGTTCCTGAGATAAAAAAGCCCTTCGTTTATTTGTGTTGTAAGACAATCCACCAAATAAAGCATGGATCACTGGGAGACTTTTTTCAATGAAAGGTCCAGTTTAACTGGTTCACTCTTAATTTAATGAATGGCTTTTTCCTTCAGACAGGGGGAGACAGCCACAGATATTTAAAAAGACACAAAAGCCAATACAGGGCTGTTTTATGTTAGTTTCTTTTCTTAAAACATTTGTTTTTAACTTGAAATGTTCAAGGCAGAACTTGCAGAGCACAAATCCTTCCTTTATAGAAACAGAAGTGTTTATATAACCCATGATAAATAATGAAATGTATCCATCAACTCTACTTCTTTTCTTTCATTTATTATTTGTATCTAGAATCTAACATGCTATTATTTGATTAGGACTCAAAATTAAATCTTTATTATATATTGAATTTCTTTCTTCCTTTTTTTCTTCCTTCCTTTCTACAGAAAGCTGTAAAATCTAACCTGTTTCTCTATTTCTGTTATATAAAGAGCTCCATACTACCAGTTTTAGTACAATTTTCTGCCCTGCTTGAAAGTATTTCGACATAAAACATGACCATTTTCTGCCATCAGTTTCTGCCTACAGTTTCAGACCAACTGGTAATTGCTGTGTATTTCTACCAAAGACTATTTCCTCTCTTCCTCATTCTCCGACATTAATTTTAAACAAACAAAGCAAAGAACATTAAAAAAAAGGGGGAAGGCGGGAACCAAAAAAACAAGTAATCTAATATAGTTCAGAATTTTAAAAAAAAACAACAGCAAAAAAAGCTTTACAGTGAAAAAAAGGAAGGGAAATTTCATATTTTGTTTTCTGCCTTTCTAGTGGTTTATCCTTGTTGTAGAAATAAAATATTACAAATGGCAAACAGAGAGAAAAAAAGCTTGTTTGATTTCCCCTTTTCATTTCCTTTGCTGAAATACTGGTTTGGAACATCTGAAGAGAGAAAGGTTTGCAAAGTCAAATATTTGTTGTTGTTGTTTAAATGATGAATTAAACTAGTGCTGGTTATGTAGGAGTTTGTGGTATAACAGTGCCCCCTGGAGCTCAGGATGGAACAGTTCTGTCTTTCTTTGATTTGCCTCTTTTTAAATTGTTTTTCTTACAGCACTGGAGAGAGAAGGAAAGGGAACTTTTCAAACACTCTCAGGACCTTTGCTGCTTAGTGCTGGCCTGGAAAGAGGAGGTTGTAAGAATAACTTCCTAGTTATTTCAGTTAGTTTAAAAAAAATTCCCCAGTGAGTGAGTGAGTGTGCATGCATGTGTGTATTATTTGGATTTTTGTGATAGTGACTTCCAGACCTCAATTAAAAAAAAAATCTCTTTTCTGCAGAAAAGTAATTTTATCTTTAAAACTCAGCCAAAAAAGTGTGTCATGTAATGAATCTAGTCTGCCAGAAGCTGTGAGCAAAAAATGTGTTGTTGTTTTTAAATGTGTTGCTTTGCAATAGAATCCAGTATTTTTATATAATTCTCACTTTTAAAAAGTAGTAAGAAACAAGTTAATACTTATATTCCACTCTATGTACATTGTTATAACTCCAAATATACATTGTTATAACTCCAAATATTTCAGTGGCATTTCAGACTTGTAAAACAGAGTTAGATTTTATTTTATCTTATTTTATTCTAATAGTATTTCTCAAATTTAGAGTGTAAGATTCTATTTTATTGCTTCATTAAAACCAGTCTGATCTTTAAGTGCAAATCAAACAATAGGCTATGCTTGTTACTTAGATTGAGACCACATATTTTGCTTATTTGATTAAAAAGGGTACAGGGGTAACATTAATTAATTTTCTATCTTATATCTGTTCAAATCCATTATCACATATTTGGTTAATTAAGCATTTTAGAATATGTCAGATTGATGTTAGTCCTGCAGTATGTATAATTCTAGTGTTACTGTCCTCGTTGCATTTTACTAAGTATTACATAAGTATTCTTCCTTTATAAACCAATTTTTTTCATGGGAGCCTGGGTGGCAAAAATTTACTTCAGCATGAAACGTGAGTATATATAAAATCTTATACTGCTAGTATGCACATTATTGTTGGTAAAAGGAAATGCTGATTTACCAGTTCTTAAGTTATTAATGCAAGATGTTTATTTGCATTTTATTTTTTTTATTTTAGTTCTGAGCACTTTTCCCCCATTGTGTAAAACTCAAACTTTACATTAAAAAAACCCTTGAAACATCTCAAATGATCCCAGTACTTTGCAGTTTAATTTGTTTTAGTATTTCAGCTCCTTGAATGAAATGCACCTAAGAAACCCAACATCTGCATAATAATAATGGTTTAGAATGGAAATGTGTGTGTGGATATCCTATACAGTGAAATATATGATTATTACTGAAGACAGAGGCGTGATGAAAAACAAAGAACAAAAAAAAAAGCAACCAAACAAAGACTCTTTTCTTAGAGGAAGATACAGGCTTCACCCCCAAGGGGTAAAAAAGAAGTCAAAATTCTCATGCTAAGAATTTTTCAAATCACTTTTCAGAAGGATTCTTACTGAGAGTTTACTACCCCATTGGTGAGGAAGGTTACTTTTGAGTAAATAAGAAATATTTGTCAAATGTGCAGGGAAACGTATATAGAACACTTTTCGACTTTTAGTGAGGATACAGCAGCATAACATGCATCAGGCAAAAGGAATTGCAGTTTATAGATTACACACAAGCACACATACACAGGAATACACATAGATTACATGCACACATAAAGATTAGGCAGCCTGACAATTTTATCTGGAATATTTCTTCATGCTCTCTATGAAGTAAGAGCCTTTCAGTCAGCACACAAACAGGGCCTTAGCCAATGCTTGTGAAAACCTTTCCATTGACTTTCATAGAAGTGGGATCTAATTCCACATAATGGCTCCTGCTAGGAAGCATGAGGCCTGATTCTGATCTCTCTCACACTCATTTTATACAAACTCACTCCACTGACTTCAAGTGAATTACTCCTAAATTCTGATCTGAGACAAGAAACTGGCTAACTGGCTCCAGAGTCAGTCTCTAAAATGCTGCACTGTCAATGACATTTGAAAAATGATCCTATGTATTTAGTCCAACGAGATTCCTCTATGGGGGCAAAGGCAGTTCTTGGTCCAAAACCATAGATAATATTAGCTGGAAATTGTAAACCGAAATAGTTTTATTTAAAGCTGCCTGGAAACCATAGTAGATTTTCCTAAGAAAAATTCTTCTCAAACACAGATTGTATTTCTCCAGTAGCTGATGTCCTGGCTGCAAAAATAAATAAACTTTGTGCATCTTACAGCATTCTGGGAAAGATATCTTACTATTCTTTTTAAGGAAATTAAATACAATTATTAAGATTGTGGCACAAACCAACAAAAGTCAGGAAATGTAGACTTAGGGCTGACAGTCCAACCTTACCGCTCTCATGATTATGCTTTTTCCCACAAACTCACTCACAATAGTGTAAGGCAAGGAGGGAATATCAGCCCTAACTTACATTTCCTGGCTTCTGCCAACTGATGTCCTAAACCTCATTGTTATTTAAGCATAGGCTGGACTGTTTTGTGTTTTAGGTCTCTATTGTGCATGCATGAACACAGAATATATTTAATTATGAAGAGTATTTTAAGATACTAAGCAATGAGTCTTGCATGATTAAAAAAAAGATGATGTTTTCACTTCTACATTACGAAAGTAAAGATAAATTAACAGGAATGGAGCAGAGAGAGAGAGAGAGAGGCTGCTTTCTGTCATTAATACTATATAATCTCTTGTATTATTTACCCTCACAAAGCGTTTTGGGTTACAGTGTGTGCTAAGGACATTAACGTTATATAAAAAGGAGGCCCCAATCCTGCAAAGTTTAAGCATGTGAGTAACTTTCCTCAACCAAATAGTTCCACTTCCAGCATTTGATCTGAAACTAGTACTACATAAAAAGTAGAGAAAGAGAGAAGCCCGGACAGCTTGCAGTCTCTTCCTCATTAATTTGGTGCTGAGCTCTTCGTTATGACTAAGTAATGAAAGATTGAACCTACGGGTTTTGTCCATTTTGATTCTATGCAAGTCCTGCACGTTTTCTCTAGCTAAGTGTTTAAAGTTTAACTGTATTTCAGCATCTGTGGAATGGCGCTTGTGCCTGTAGGAGTTCCCAGTGTGTAAGTAGTTATTCATTAAAACAGGCTCTATCGCACTCACAATTTATTTCTGCATTTTTTAAAATACAAGCAAAGAGCTTTTTTAAATGTGTTTCATTGAATCTGTCATACACCTTGACATTTTAGTTATTTAGCAGAGGGTTTTCTTCACTGGAGAAAAGAAGCTCTTTCTTGAAAGAGAGGTTTAGAGGAAAAAATCCTTTTAGAAAGGGTTGTGGCAAGGGGAGGAGGGGGGCAGGGGCTTTATTTTCTAAAGCTCAAATTCCAAAGGAGGAAGACGGGGAGAAATAGGAACTGAAACTAATTTACCTACATTCCTTTGTCACTGCTTGGCCCTTGACTAGTAAATGATTCCTTTCACTAGCCAATAAAACCAAATCAAAAGCAGGCTTAGGGAGCAAGGGGGGTACAAGAGAAGGGGGATCAACTTAAACTTTGACAAAAAAAGCAAACTTGCTACTCTTCCCTAGCAGAAGCTCTTGGGAGCTGCAGTCCTACTCTACTGTGTTAAGTGCCCAGCATTAGTACAGTGGACAAGACAGACTGACTCTACCTGATACCTTGCAGTTAAGGGTCAAAGAAAGGCATTGAAGCTATGCCATTGCTTTAAATTATAAGGGATAGATCACAGCTTCCTGTCTCAGCTTGAATGGCTGTCCCAGAAGCTCTGCTGATTTAGCCTTGCAGCTGTCCTATCTGTTTTAGAGATGGAGTCTCTTTTTTGGAGAGCATGACTGTTACCTCCAGTAACATTGCTACCCAGTCAGTGTATCACAGAGATCTAGTCAACAATGTCTTGTGATTACTGAATACAGAAAGGTATAAATACTATAATGCTGAAGGGTCCAGAAGCTCCAGTGTGGAATCAGGGCCCTGTCATGCTAGGTGCTACAAAGATATCCTGTTAGAAACAATTCTGTCCAGAAAATTTACATTTTAAACCAACAAGAGAGTTGGAAGGTGGGGGAAAGACCAGGACAGATGCACAGACCAGGACAGATGTAAAATAGGTAAAACTGATGCATGGAAATAATGTTCAGATGCATAGAAATAAACAATGTTCAGTTCCAAAGTCAAATGTTTCCATTTGCACAATAGAGCAAATGTGCATATGTTGGTATTATCTGATGTAGCAGGAGCAAAGATGTGATCAAAGCATTTAGGATTGTAGGTATTAATATTTTTGGTGGGGGTTGTTTGTTTTTTAATTTTACTGTACCAATCCTGCTTTAACAAAAAGGGATCTCAGGCAGAGAGGACATAGCTTCTTTGAGATCAAACAGGGAGCCTGTGTGAGAAGTGGGGAATGATGCTAGATCTGTGGAAGTCCCAGTCTAATGCCTTACCACTGCTAGACCTTCCTTCTTGTTAGCAAAAACCTATGAAGGGCTGAGCCCACTCAGTACTCACTGAATTCAGTGGGAGTTGAGGACAGTCAGAATTTTTCAGATTCAGACCTTGTTTTATAGTACATTATTGGAAGAGGCATCCTCTACATGGTTAGAAAGAACATGTGGGCAGCTGTCAGATACAGTATTAGCCAGGTAAAGAATTGGACGAATTATAAGGTCAGCTTCTTATTTCTTCTAAAAATATAAACTTGGGTCTAAACAGGACCTGCCAAAAAAGTAAAACAAATCTGATCACTTTAGCTAAGGAAACACAGTCAATCTACCAAGGAGAAACTATAGACAATTCTTTTTAAATCCATTCATGTGGTAGGTAAGCAAGAATAGTTACCAGCATATTATAGCTAAATAAAGTCTCCAAGATTAAATGAGTCTATGGCAGAGTTAGATTTGGAGCACAATAGTTTCTGGCACTCAATTCTGCACACCATCTATTGGGCTGTGCCGCTTCTGGTCTGAGTGATAAAGAGACACAGCCATGTTAATCTGAAGATAAGTAGAAGGCAGAGTAGATTTGCACCTTATGGACTTAACAAGAGGAGGAGAGAGTATACATACATGCATGCAGACATACATGCATGCAGACATATATACATATATAGGTATACACACATACATATATAGATATATCTATATTTGTGTGTGTGTGTGTGTGTGTGTGTGTGTGTGTGTGTGTGTGTGTGTGTGTGTACTCCCTCTCATTATATATTATAAACTTCATTGGGCTGAAGCTCACTGCATCAGAGTGGTAAAGACAAACAGAGTGAAGAAGAATACTCATCAGAAGAATCAACTGTGTATTTAGAGACAGGTTGGGACTAAGAATAGCAGGCACATGTTGGGGTCACTATAGAGGTTTGTTCCTAAAAGGTACTTTTTAGCAGGTGTAGCAGGCATCTATGTGTGGCTTACTAGTTTTGTTTTTTTCCCTGACATTCCATTTTCCTCTGGGGTAGCTGGTGTCCCAGTGGTGAGTTCCTGGCATGGCCTGCAGGTTTGTGCCTGGCCCATTGGCAGACTGAGGAAGATCTCTGGTAGCTCTCCTGCCTCTGCAGAATGTTGCAAGCAATAACCAAAGACTGGCCTGGAGGCTGGATGGCAGCCCAACTTACTGCTCCATAGAAAACTTAATTATGATCCAAGTATGACAGTGCTTCATGCTGTCACTGGACCATTTGGCTATCCTGTTTCTTTTGCATCAGATGCCTGAATCCCATATTCAACCTAAAAGTATGTCTATGTCTCTATTGTGGGTCAAGATGAAATTTGAAATTAAGCTAGCTTAAGTTGTTCCTTTCCATATACATTATATTGCAATGGCAATATGGGAAGCACAGAAAGAGAAACAAGTAGATTCAAGACTGATTCCTAGAAGAACAAGAATAGGAAATTCAGATGAAGCCCTTCTAAAAACTACTTGCTTCTCTGTGCATCATTCTAATTTTTGCAGTAGAAACAAGAAGAATCCTATACCCCAAAAGTGCCCCTGTCTACAGTACAGCCTATACATGCAGAATAGCTTCAGCATTATCTTTATCCCAAATTCTCAAGGATCACTCTAATGAATACAGCAATTTGTGATCTCTAGGCAACATGTGAAATTCTGTCCCAGGGTAGCAGCAATACCTTTAGAACTGAACCTTGATACTTTCTATAATCCTTACATCAGTTCCTCCGTATTTCTGGTAGACAGACAGGCAACACATATGTAGCCAGGGAACAACATTAACAATATGCTTGTGTGAAGTTCCCATGGCATGATCTGGTAGCTTCCTTGTACAACTAGTTGCCCTGATTAGTACATTAAATTAACTTGCAGTGGTTGCCTCTGCTCACTTTCTCCCTTTTGGTTCTCCAGCTATATTGAGGGGTAATGTTTTATATGAGTCCTATTTCTAGTCAAGTGATATCAATATATGGTATGCTTTATTTTCTCACATAAAATGTAAGCCTTTTTCCTCAGAATCACCCCCCAAATTTGGGGTACATGTTTTAAGCAGGGAAGCTGTTTTCTTCACTAGAAGAGAAGCATATTTGGAGACACTATGCATGCCATGCAGCTGCCAAGATGGATATCATTTGTGTCTTCTCAGCAAACTAAAAGGCAGAGTGCTGCATTAGCTCTCTCACAGCAGTAGCTATTGGATAAGCTCCATAGCTTGTGCCCAGGATTGCCAACCTAATAATTTATTTTTACTGAAAATCTTCAAACTTTTTACTGACAAACAAACTTTTTTTACTGACATATGTTTTACATAAGGTAAATGTAACCTTTCTGCCAGGCTCTGGATGGTAGTAACAAGTCAGATTCAGATTTACAGGTTTGACACCAATTTTCTAAATTTGGTTGAGCCCCCACCTTTACAACTTGATACCCCTGACCGTGCTGCCCCTGCCTCTGTCAGTCCCACTTCCCCCAGTTCTGACATGGATCCCCACCTGCTGTCTCTCTCCTTTCCCAGCCTCATAGCTCCATCCAGGCCATGCTGAACACTGTGTTTCTTGGAGGACTTATTCTATGTCACACACTCACCCATGACTCTGGAAAAATCTTTTTTTCTACATTCTGCCTTCTATAAATAAGGTGCATGTTTTATTTGGGGTATGTAGTATGGGAGGAACCATAGTAAAATTCTTAGCAGTTCTGCGGATGGACGGTCAAATAACTGGACAGATAGACTGGAAAAAAAGATTAGTTGATTAATTATATACTGCTTAATCTATTATTCTCCAAAGTATCCTAGGTAGAATCCTCCAAGGTAGACATAGCATTATACACTACAGTCACTGTCTGAATACTAACAGTATTCTAGCAGAAGACTAAGAATATTACTTCTCTTGTAGATGTCTTATTATATTTTCAAAAAATCTTACTGACACAATACAGCCCTACAGTTTGAAAATTTCATCTGTAAGGAAGAATGTCCTATTTTTGTTACAAGTATTTGGTGTTACTCAGTGGACCTATTCCTGCTAAGCATGAACGGTCCTGCAAAAACAGGTGAGATTTCAAAGATAAAGAGGTGTTCTTAATGCATAGCACTCAGCAGTCATTTTTATCCGTGGATGTCAAGCTGTTTTGTAATGCTTGGTAAATGTTTTTAGTCCAATATTTGACAAGTGGAAATAGAGGGAGAGAAGTGAAAAGAATTGCCCAGTGCCACAAATCTAGTTTCTGGAAAAATTGTAATTTGTGAAATTGCTTTTCCCCTTATTCCTCAGATGGAGCTTGTTCATTCTTTTAATAACAGTGCAAATAATTTTAATTGTTTTATAGAGTTAGCTTGAGTGTATATGTTAGAATAACCAAAAAAACTAGCTGAAAGCATGGGTGATGCTGCTCAGATTCCTTGTTCTACCCATTTGACTCCTCTCATTGCCCTGTCACAGAGTGGTCTGCACTATTTAGGTCTCGTGGTGCTCTCACTCACTCCCATTTTCTGCTTTATAACTGAGATTTTTTCAAAGACCCTTAAGAAGAATTAGTTGTCAGTCTCCTGTTATATTTAAATTTTGGTTCTTAAATTCTTTTAAATCATTTGAAAATCCCAGTGTCCCTGTTTTGGGGGATTGGTGATATTCATGAATGTGAGGAACTTTACCAAAAAGCCAAGAAGGCAGCACAGTTTAGAAGCACTACCTAAGTTTCCTATTTACAACTGCAAACAGAGCACAGGAGTTAACGAGTTTTGGCCTGGGATGATTGCTCAAATATTAGACATATAAGGCCATGTGATATGACTTATTTTCAAAGAGTACAAACAAAAAATACTCAGTAGAGTCCTGAAATTTCAGGCTCTTTATGGTGCATGTTCTCAGATTGATTTAAATTTGCTGATGAAATCTGCTTGCATGTACCTGATTATTATTTTGAATGCACTGTGATTTCAAAACTAGCAAATATCACCTTTAGATTGGAAAGCTTCTGTTGTATTGTAGCATGGAAGGCACATGTCACTAGAGGCTCTGTCAAATGATGCTGGTTTTACTGTGACATTTCAGGAATTTGTTAGCAACTACCAATATAGGCTAAGTCCTTCATTAAATTATCTACACAGTAACAAGGTGGATAGAAGAGCTGTTTTCAAAGAATGAGCTATCTCATAGTGATAAAAAACAGACAGCAATTAAATTACCTGTTATAGATATTTTATATCTAGCACTATTGGGTCTTAGAAATATACCACTTCTGACTTCTTCAGTAGAGATGCTAATGAGCAAATAAGCAAGGACTTTACACATAAAGACTTCATTATGTGCCTATACCTTACGTACCTGATATTCAAATTCACTTTGGACAAATCAATGCAAACCAAAATTTACTATGCAAAACAAACTAATTTGCTGTCCTGCCATGCAACACAGAGACTTGGAAAGAGATTGTAACAGCTAGATTCAAGCAAAAGTCACTATTCCCCAACAGAGCCATAATCATATCATGGAAACATACAGTTAGAGGCCTCAGAGAAATCACAGCAAGACACGTGAAACATTGGAAGAGTCTTGGCTGCTTCACGCAACAAAAAAAGGGTGTCAAAAGCTAGATTCCTCCAGGAATGGATTTTGAACCCACACAAATCTGAATTACAAATAGTAGTCTCTGCTAGAACCAGGTTCACCCAGATCTCCTAATCCAATCAAGATGGAACAACCATGTAGCAGCAGGATGAAGGAGCACTAGTCACAGATGCCTCTTTGGAGGGCAACTCCAGAATGGCAGCACCAGGGGAGCCTGCCAGCTCCAGCTCCAGCTCCAGCTCCAGCTCCAGCTCCAGCCCTCACAAGACAGCACACAAGGACTGAGCTGCTGTTGAGTAAGACCCTCCTGTTCTTTGCCCCTGCTCCCCTCAACCCTTCCTCCAACCTCCCTTCCACTCTCCACTGCTCTCGGGCACTTCTCCCATTCCCTCCCACCCTGTCTCTGTCCAGGGTGCAAAAATCATTCCTTATGCCTCTGAGCTAGAAACCATATTGTGCTAGAAGATGTGGTCTTTCCTTAACAAACTTTGGCTAAAGAAGATGAGTAACAAAAGAAATACACCAGTATTGTTAAATTAATACATTTTGAGGTGGGTTGTTTTTTTTACAATGTATTTGTAGAAAGTTCCTGAAACAGACATGAAAGAGGGAAAAGGAACTTTTCTATCACTTTAATACAAAGCCCACAGTTTGTTCCCCAAATGTGACAATGGAAAGATAATACAAAATTCCTTTCCTGATATGTTTACATCCACTGTCTTGTTTATTCTCAGATCAGAACCAATAAGGTTGGTGTCATTCAATCTTATCTGGTTATAGAAACTTTGGAATATTAAAGCCATTTTGTTGTCCAAACTTAATTATACAGAACTTCTAGAGCTGGAAAATAATGACAATATCTCTCAATATGGACTAATCCTCCTTGCCCTCCCTAATCTTCTTTATCTCTACATTTGTTAAATCTGGAGTCTGTGATTTAATGGAGCAAGACTCATCTCAAGATTTTGCAGAGGTCATTATCTCCAGTGATATTTGTAAACTTGCCTTCAAGACACAGCCATTTTAATATCATCACATGCATACTCAACAAGATAAATTTCATGTGGAAAGTACACAAAGAACCTTAGCCCCTGGGGACAATGTTTTAATATATGACACAGAACAAAGAATGGGTAATTCATAGAAGATGCGCATAACACAAAAGTGTTCTGTGCAGCTAGTCATGAAGCTGTACAATTCCTTGAGCAAAAGGTTGGAAGGAAATGTCTTAAACAAGCCAGTACTGGCCATGCACTGTCATCTGGGAAGGAGTTCCTCCCTTTATGTGGGGAAACCATGAATGTTAGGTTGACATAGGACAACCCCTGGCCAGAGGGCTTGACTGAGGTTATGGAAGAAGAGTTTAAAATCTTTTTGTTAGAATACATTAGTGGGCAGGGAGGGAACTGTCAGGGCTCAACAAAATTATCCATATACATTGTTGTCTCCTCCTCCCCCTCTAATCAAGGCCATCACTGAAAAAAAAGGTAAAGCAGAGAGTGTATGCACAGGGGTGTGTGGATTCAGAAGGTCATGCTTTGCTCTGAAGGGTATAGCTTTGCTCCATGACTGGTAAGCTGACCACTGAGGTGGGGAGATGTGAGTGAGGGGAAGGGAAGGCTTACATTCCTGGGCTACTGCTGCCACTGCCACTGCTCTGCAACAGCAGGCCCATGGCCAGGCTCCTGGGGTACTAACTCTGATGCCTTGTTCACTCCTTCCCCTCTGCTCCATCCCAATACTGGGCTGTGCCTGCTCTAACAAAGGCTCCTGGGAGGGCATAGATGGAGGAAAACCATTTCTCTTGCTCCACTCCTTCCCCAACCCTCAGACACACTGCTTGGTGTAAGGCTGTCCTGCCCACCTCCTACAGGCAGCCCTGCTGTGGCAACCTAAGGCATCCTAAGGGATGATTGTGGTGCCCTCTCCTAGTCAGCACCCGGGGCTTGGGTCCCACTCACCTCACCCTAGTAACACTACCAGATATACAAACTTACTAAATTTACCATATATTAACACTGGAATTGTTGGACAGGGAGGCTAACATTTGATCAGCCATTGCCATCACTGTGTTTTTTCAGTGCCAGAAAATTAGAGGTCTGATACAGTCCTTTCCAATCATCCCTCTATGGAGAAAACCATAGTAGATTACTGCCTTAACCTTTTGGTATCAACTATGGTCATGAGTTCATATTCCAGAAATATACAACTGAGCAAAGCATCCTAACCCAAGCAGCTAAAACTGGCCTCATAATGATAATGTTCCTGCTGTATACCAGACACATGCATGCTACCTTAGCCTTAGAACTGGTTAGGTCCCAGACACTCAAGGTCCCCTAGTAGATCTTTTTGTACTCCTTGTAATCAGGTGTGCTTTCCTGCTGGCTGTTCACTCAGTTGTCAGAACATTTCTTCTCTTTTTAATTCCTTTTGCAGTATACAATATGCCAAGCCAATTCAGAAAGCAAGCACTGCCATCCCGCTCTCTTCCCCCACCCATTCTCCTGCAGTATGGCCAGACTTACTTAAGACATCTTGATATCCTATTCATATGAATAGAAGCCTGCAATGTAATATAGCAACAGCAAATGATTCCCATACCAGCAGTGTGCATGTGCTGTTTCTCAAACACATGGTACTAAACTTGAGGACACCAGTTACCAATGCACTCCCCCACTCCCGAGCTGCTGCTTCCATTCTACTTGTGGCCAATCCCCAGTCTGGAGGGACCACACCTGAGGAACGAGAGGAAGTTCAGCCTTTCGGTTGTGATTATCAAGGAGGGTGCTAGCAGTATTCCTTGAAAAATGCATTTTCTGCTAGGAATTGAAGAAAATTAAATGAGGTCTCAAAGAGCCAGCCCAGCAGATAGGCAGGAGAGAATGAGAGATGTCCTTTTAACCATTCCCTCCTTCCCTATTTTAGCACCATCATCTGGACTGCCAGCATACAGTCTCTAAATTGGGTTGATAGGACAGGGTAGACCTTCTGGTAAATCTAATTTAATTAATGTAATCTCTGTCTATCTCTGTGCCATTCTTGTAAGTCCATTATAAAATCATTATGGAATCTATAAAGCTGGAACGAATAAAGGCTTTACAATAAGTAAACATTATGCAGCCTTTACCTAAAGCAGGGACTACCGTCTGTGGTTTGCAGTTTCCATGCCTTTCTTTGGAAAGTCATTCTTTTGCTTAATAACCAGGGGTAACAGTTGGGGGAATGTAAGGGCTACTTGATCCATTGTTTGGCCCCCAGCCAGGTCTTTCTGGCCCCATTCTTTGCCTCTCAACCCCCATTTTTGTATCGTTCCTGTAATTTGGGGAGATTAAGATGTATAGCCTGTAAATTGGCTAAACTTTTCCAGGCTTCTTTAATGAGGTTTCCTATAATGGGGTTGGTTATTTTATTTTTTTTTAATATTTTCCTTAACGTGACCCATATGGAAATAAAAAGATATATTTTTTAATGTATGCTAGATTATGGCCGACATTTTCCTCAAATTAAAATCCATGCTTCAGCAGCAGCATACATTTTCAATGATGTCAAAGATATTTTTTCAGCCAACTGGCTGGGGTCACCCTTATAATTCAAGTTTAAGTGTGCTGGATAATCAAGAGAACATGTGAGCCTCTGTAGGGCACTGTAGCTGCCTCAGCCTAAGAGCAGTGCCTGCTAGGAAGCACACTGTGCCTATTTTGCTCTATAGCTCTTATGGCGGTAGTCTTTGTACAAAACAGTACTGGGCCTTTGGCTCAGTGAGTGGACAACCATAGTCTCTCTCAGCAAGGGAATATTGTAAATTCCCTGGAATGTGGCGTCAAGCTACTTCAGTTCTAGCGTGGGTCACCATAATGCAGTTACTTGACTGCAGTCACCCCAATTAACTCCTAGCATTTGCCAATGTTGCCACGCTGATAAATGAGACACAGAAGATGCCACAGGGCTCACTTTTGTTCTCATTTATAAAGGAGCAAGTCCCAGTGGAAAGAAACAGTTATCATCTAAACAATTCGGTTCTTAATATTTACTGCATCAAAGTATTTACTTGTGCTAGTACCAAGGGGTCAGCAAAACTTCCCATCATTAAAAGGGGAATATTAGAAATACCACAGGAAATTTAACTGCACCAGTGACAAATGTCAAGACATTCATGGCACATACTGTATTACCAGTATGTTTTTAACATTTTCTTTCAAATAGGAAATAAATGTGGTAACGGTGCATATGGGTCAGAACTTAAATGAATTTCAGATGGCAATCTGAATCTGACTAAGCTGGCACAATTCAGAGAAACATTTAGAAACATAATAAAATAGGTAAGAAAATGGTAATCATTTACCATAAAAAAGTTTCACAACAAATTATAAGTTTTTCCATGATTTGGCAAAAAAATAACCACTGCTTTGCCAAAAGAAAAAAAGCTGAAAAATGAAACATCTGTGATTTCAACAAAGTCACAGTTTTAGTTTCTAGTAGCATTTTTTTCATTTTCAATTTCAGCCTTTTATGGAAAAGCTGTAAGTCTTCCAATTCAATTAACATTTTCCACAAAACTTTCCATTTAGAATAGCGGTAAATTTTCATCATAAAAAGTTTCAAAGGAAAATTCTGAATAGTCTTATTGTTGCACTTGAATTTCAATATTTCATCACTATCTGATGTTTTGCACAAGATTGGTTTGTAGCATCTTGTAGATTTAAAGTTCTTTCAGGCATGGAGTATTTCATTCTGTGAGTTTGTAGAACGGCATGTAAATGTACACCCTTTTCCCGGCCAATTTTATTGATGCAGAAGAGGTTTGTATAGTTTAGAAAATAGTGCAAGAAATATTTGAACCATTTTTGTTGCCCTCTGCTGGACTCTCTCCAATTTGTGCTCAGAAGAATCTGCCACCACTGAGAACTATCTAGCTCCATTCTTCCCCTCTGTTCAGCCCTGGTTAGGCCACATCTGGAGTATTGTGTTCAGTTTTGGGGCCCCCATTACAGAAAAGATGTGCACAAATTGGAGAGAGTCCAGCAGAGGGCAACAAAAATGGTGAGGGGGCTGGGGGACATGATTCTGAGGAAAGACTGAGGAAACTGGGCTTATTTAGTCTAGCATCAACTACCTGAAGGAGAGTTCAAAAGAGGATGGAGCTAGGTAGTTCTCAGTGGTGGCAGATTACAGAACAAGGAACAATGCTCTCAAGTTGCAGCAAGGAAAGTTTGAGTTAGATATTAGGAATGATATTTTCACTAGGAGGGTAGTAAATCACTAGAACAGGTTACCCAGAGAGGTGGTGGACTTTCCATCGTTGAAGGTTTTCAAAACCCAGCTAGACAAAGCTTTGGCTGAGATGATCTGGTTGGGGATGGTTTTTCTTTGAGCAGGGGTTGAACTAGATGACCTCCTGGGGTCCCTTCACACCCTAACTTTCTATGATTCTATGTTTAGTCACTGCATGATTAGAGCCACTAAGATTTAGATTGCAGTAGAGTATTTAAAGCACCACATGTATTGTATAGCACCTGCTCGTAATAAAAGGGAAGTCATGAACTGCATTTCTGTTGCAACAAACTTGAAACTCTGTCCCGCAAATTATCTGCCTCATACAGAGGCTCCAGTGAAACTTCTTCATATGTATAGCTGTCATTTGGCAGAGTAATAGCTCTGCAAACCTAGGGCAGGTTTATAAGCAGAGCAGCAAACTAGGAGCCAAGGAAACAAATTCTTTACCCAAATGTACCACTGCATTAGTAAGTCACTTCTTTCTGCTGTTCAGCATATAGAGAACCTATAAAAATATGCACATACATCACAGGATTCAGTTATGAGGATTAACTCAAAAACGAATGTAACATGCTTTGAAGTACTTGCATAGAAGAAGCAATCAGATCCTCTTGCTAATAGCCTCTCTTCAAGGCATGAAAGATCCCATAAAGAATAGTAGCTTTCACTTTCTATGAACAATGAAGGGGCTGTTCTTAAGACTGTGGACCAATGTTGCCTGAGACACTTTGGCTGGATTCTGGTCTAGTCAAGAAGGTGGGAATAGAGAAAATGGGCAATGGACTGAAAAAAATCAATGATGTTTGTAAGATACCAGGACAGTCCAAACTGGGAGTTCTGAATCCCAGAACTGAAGTCCTTTAAGCAGGGACCCATCCTCAGCTGGGAGAAAAGGCTTACTTAAATAGATCTCCCTATCATTTGGCTTATGCAGCTAATTACAGTGGATTTTGAGAAGAATATTCTGCCAACAGTGCATTAACTCCACTGGCATCTCTAACACCTTCCACTGGGGAGCAGTAGGGACAATTAATTCCTGAAAAGTAAACCAAGCTTGACAGATTTCTGTTAAGCTCCCTCTTTCTCTATTGGGTGCTCAGGGTAATTTTCCTTTCCTGAAGCAAAAATTACACAGTTTGATTTACTTCCCACTGGTATCAATGTATTTCCATTGGCTTCAATGGATTTATTCCTAAATTACACTAATGTGAGTTTTAGGAGATCTAGGTCACAGTGAAAAAGCAGGTACAGAAAACCTGAGTAGCATTGGGAAGTAAAAAAAAGGCTTTTCCCAAAAGGTTCATGGAGATTGATATTACCATGGTTGTTTAAAGAAAGCAAAAATATAGTAGAAAGTTAACATGGACACTCACCACAGGCAATTTATAGCAAATCTCTGAAGGAAATAAATCAGACAGAATCTGACACAATGATTTGTGTTGCAACCTTCTAGGGATTTATCCCATTGTTCTCCTGCTATTTGTTCTCAGGTGTCTCTTAAGCCTAGACAAGTCTGGGCTTAATGGATCAGGTATCAATTGCACTCTTGCATATTGGGTGAGGCAGCAACATATGATCTTTGGAAAACTTGGAGGTTCTTTTTGAAGAAACATTCACAATCTTTCTTGCTTTCTTGTAATGGTAAAAATGTTAATGGCTTTTGCAGTGGGGAGTCTTGGTGCATAGGGGTATCATTCAGGGCTGGGTAGAACCATGAATGGCGCATGATCCCAGAGGCTGGTGGGGCATGGCTGCACCAGTGGGAGTGGGAGCCTGGCAGTGGTGAGCGGGGAGCTCCGGCGGACGCCACCGTCAGTTAGCAGCAGAGAGGTGGTGAGTACTGACCAGGAGTTGGCAACCACCCGCAGGTGCCACTGGCAGCGGCAATGGTGACCAGAGGCAGTTGTGGACTGCCCACAGATGCTGGTGGCAGTGCCAGTGGTGTGGTGGTGATGTGGTGGTGACTGGCAATTGCCTGCAGGCACCACCAACAGTACTGGCGGTGCCTTTTTGCAGGGGGTGTGCTGCCATGCGCAGGGGGTGCACGTGTACACGCATGCACCCCCTACACATCGCCCCAGGGTAGAACTGAGAAGACTGTGAAGCAGAGAGACTAATGTGAGTTCTTGTGGGAGGCAGACTCATGGAAACCACTTCCAGGGATGATCTGATGTGCCTGAGCTATAGGTTCCACTAGCAGGGGATTTCCTGTGAACTGCCTACTACCACCCCTGTTCTTAACTTCTTCAGAGTCCTTAAAAACACAAATTTCTTTTATCCTTTCTACATCATTATTCTTTTCTCTTGTACTGACCTCTCTGAGAGTTTTTGATTGAGAAATTTGACTGAAAATCTGATACATACAGACATTTTCATGAGATTTTTCAGTATATCTGAACTTTGATCAGTCCACTATATAGTTTTTCAAGTCTCCTATGTTTTCTCTCTCAAGTGAAACTGGAAGGTGCAAAGATGTTGAAAACGACACAAAAAATGGTTTCAAAGTTCATTTCAAACCTAAAAATGCATTGGGTTTTTTTTATGCATGGATGTTGGAGATCTTAGGAGCAATGCATCTGCCATTATCCCATTTTGAAGAGTTAAAGGGATAGTGGTATCTCAGCCTCACCCAAGTTTTGGATGATTGCTTCCCTCAGCCTTCCACTGTAAGCCTGATCTGCAGAGTTTGGATTCCCTTTTAAGTCAATGAGCATGGCAAATGCGCAGGGTCATTAGTTGAAACTGAAGCTACTCATTCCCTTTTAGGAGGTTCTCAATGCTTTGCAGAAACATACTTAACATTACCTATAGGTTATGTGAAGAACCAAAGGTCTCTTCACAGCTGCCAGCACCCCATGCCATGAATTTTAGAAGTCTGAGATTAAAGGAGAGGGTTAGATCACCTTTTCTCAACCTGCTGCTCATTTTTTTTAGTATTTTGTTCAGTATAATTAAAAATTACTCTAATGATGGGCCCTCCACCTCTCCCAGTTTCACTGTCTAACAGATCTAATAATCCAGAAATGTTTCTGATGCTCAGCCAGAATTTTCCTTGGCCTAAATTTCCTCCTATTAATTCTAATTATACTCCCACTGTGCTTTCCTGTACTACCCTAAATAATACTGAGGTTTTTTTTCTTGGTGGATAAATCAGATACTTTCAAACCATTAGAATATTCATATCCTTTGATTGAACCAATGATGTTGAATATGTTGAAGGAAGCAGGGTTCAGGTAGTAAGAACTCTGCAGTAATTCATGCACACAAATACTACATCCCTCTAAAAAATAAGCTCTAGGAATTGAAGGTTATGTTGCTAAGATGCCAAATGTGCATTGTGAATATGTCCTTTGCAAACAGAACATACTAATATGAATAGTTAGCTGTCCTTTATTGTGCTACCTTCTCTTCCCTACTGCCTCATGAAACCCTGCTGTCCTCTTTTCATACTGTACACAGCTGGCAGAGGTAAAATCAGTGCCTGGGATCTGCAGGTTGATTTCCCTCCTGGCACAAAAAGGAATTGGCAGTAGCCTTAGGGGAGGATTTCTGCAGATTTGGTGTAATGAGGTACAACAATCTGCTTTTCTTGCTGCACATGGAATAAGATGGTGGACTCATTCTAAGCAGCACAGCCTATTAAGAATGGAGTTTTAGGGCAAAAGATACAGCAAGGAAGACAAGATGGCAAAATATCAATACTTTGTATTTCTATAGTACTTATCATCCAAGGATTTCAAAATATTCTATAAAAAGTAGTCAAAGAAACTTAAGAACCCCCACTTAGAAGCAAGCAATAATCATTTTCCCCTTTTATAAAAGGAAAACCTTAGGCAAATGTTAGACCCTGACTCCACGCGGTGCCCAGTGACTAGGGAGATGATGATCCACTTGCCCATGGATCCTGTTACTCATTAGCTAGAGCAAGCAGGGAGCAAACACCAGCACACATTGCTCACAACAACTTTATTCAGAATGGAGACAGCTTTGGACTAGCTCCCAAAAACCAACTAACTGGGGAGCCACACTGAACAATAGTTTTTTCCCACATTTATACACTTTGGTTTATGCTCATTACCATTCATTTTACCCTCACTCCTCCTATGTTCCACCCATTTCTCTTCCCATTTCAAGCTCCACCTCTATTTACTGTTTGCTTCATTAACATGGAATTGCCTATGAATTTCACTCATTTACATGTATTTTTGCTATGAGAGCGTGTCTAAGACTTTGACTCCTTTTCCTCGGTGAATAGGCAGACTTTGACCACAACCTGGAAGCTTCTGGAGGCTTCTTCACCAATCAGCATTCACCTTTTTGCAAATGTTCATCTTGGATTCTGTTACCAATTATGTGTTGTTTTTCACATTCCAGTCTGTTTTCTGCCTCATGTTGTACCATCTTCCACATTCCTAAAACGTCACCTCATTCACAGCACACAGATTCACACAGATTCACTTGCTGCTTTCCTCAGAAAATGGTTAACACAATTAAGATGGTTACTTAGCAAAAGCAAATGGCTGGCTTAGCTATCATTCTGCCTTGTGATCAGCAGCTCTGCTAGGCCACAGGTTAAAGTCTTGTTCCAGCTGCAGATTCAATGCTCCCTGAAAATCCACATAGTGTTACTCTAACAGCAAGGACTAAAGAAGACCAGCTTTTTCAAAAAAGCACCCCCTAATAACAAATACCTCATATGAAACACCATAGGCATAATTTTTCATTGGGCTGCCCAGCTATAGCCTACAAATCAGTTGTTTCTACAAGTATTCAGCACCTCTGGAAATTAGGACACTAAGGGCTTGCCTACTCTGCAGTGCAGCAGCAGCATGTCTATACTACAGCACAGCACCAGCAGCAGCTGGGCCATTCCTGAGAACATCTTTCCTGCCCAGGCCTGTCTATACTCTCCAAGCTTAGGAATAGACCACTGAAGGCACTCTGGGACATCTCTATTTAGCAAATCGTGAAATACTGGTCTGCAGCATGCTTGAAGGCAACTTCTGGGGACAATTCAAATGTATTCTCCTCAGTGTACTTCTGGGCTTGGGGGCATCAAAGTGGAAGTGGAAAGGCAGGACATACTCAGGTTTGTCCTGTTTGAGACACACTTCTGCAGCAGTGTAGACAAGACCTGGAAGTTTCCAAATGGGCACCCAGAAATGGAGAATTAGTGGGTGCAACATTGATCTGACTGACCACAGCAGAGGTCAGAATAGAAGCCAGACTTCTTACTGTTTGTTACTGCATGCTGATCACAAGAGCAGCCTTTTTATCTAGCTACAGCTAAACTAATTTAACATGCACTGATTCTACAGGGCATGTATAGCAACGTCTAGCCACACAACCATAGATAGATTGACAGCATCTCTCTATTCTGATACAATGAGGTCACAGCAAACACCATTTACTTTTGGGTTGAAGGTGGCTTTGTCCCACAGTGGATCTTATCCTCAGCACTTTCAAATCAGTTTTATCATTTGAAAGAGGAAAGTGAGGGATGAGGACGGAGTTTTTATTAGATTCAGCTGGGAAGACAGACGTCATTTGTTCCTAAAACTAGGGCCATCTTTCATATGAAACTATTAATGGTGGGGGCGAGCACAGGGAATCACTTGAAGTAATTTTAGCAGCTGGGGGTCAAATTATAGGGAGAAGTGGAGAGAAGTGAAATTTATAATCTATAATTTGAAACCAAAATAAGAATGAGACAAGCTTATTGGAGGAATGGAGAGGGAAAGAATGTGATATATTACCTGATATATCCAAACAAAATGTATGCTGCCATTGCACTATTACCTTGTGGACAGCCCAAAAATCAAGGGAGCCAATTAAGGCTGTCTCTGTGGAAATCTAATTAGGTCATGAAAAATCCCTGATGCCATTGGGCCCTTTAACTGGCATGGGCTCCTCAATGAATCTGTGATGTGTAGTAAAGGGACTGATCTGTGAAGGAAATAAGCAGAAGAGCAGGGTAGACAGGGGCCCTCTGATTATAAATTGGCATTGGAATAAAGGGTGTCTATCAAAGAGATGAATTCAGAGAGAAATGGGAGAGCATAAGAGCCAAATATGTCCCCAGTGTATGGTGCTTTGAACCTCTTCTGTTCACATTAAATTAAGGAGTGGGACACGACACTTAGTAGAAGTGACTGCCATTTCAGAGAAAATGAAATTAAAGAAGTTTGAAGAAAATGGTAGGTAAAAGAACATATTAAACCAATATAATTTTGATAGAGGCATGTCAGTGAATGCATGTCATATTCCATTTAATAATGCATTAAGGATAAGTGACCAAAATTCAGCCTTTAAAATAGAGTCTAAATAAGAGAACAATATAGCATGTAAGTAGATGTGTGCAGAGACCACTGGATATCTCTAAAAAAGCTTCAGTTGACCTTACATGAAAAGCAGTTGAAGCTAAATACAAGATATTTCAAAACAAAGAGCTTGGTTTTCATGTGGTGTAAACAGACTGACTTGAATAGAGGTAAGCCAGGTTAGACCAGGTCTTTAGCTGGCATAAGGAGTTTTGAAATTAAATGAGAATGTAACCCAGGAATGGTGAAAAAGACAATCATAGGCTAGTGAGTGCTACATCTGGGAGCAATGCAAGACAAAATGAAGATCTGCCAGCTCCTGTACTGCAGCTGAGATAGCCCTAGGTACACACTTGTCTCACTCTTTCTATCCCCAGATCCAGGATGACATATGACTATTTATTATCAGTCACTCCAATCTGTGTCTGGATAGGATTCTGAGCACCTTTTTCTCTCTGTGCATGAGAAAAAATACCCTTACTTTATTACATGTAAAAGCATTGAACAAGCAAGGGGACAACATTTCTGTGAATATTCACTGGAATTTGGAAGGGAATTTGGATTTAACTGAGTTGGATACAATTTTAAATTTAATTTCCATAGGCATGCAAGTGTTCCCCCCAAATTTTAGAAAAGGAATATCCTCAGAAAGGGCATTTTATACTTAAATATTTACAGAAAGTAAATTATGAACCGCAAATTGGATTGTAAAATTCTCAGCTTGTGCTGCATTGTTTTGTTCTGTGTGTAAACGAGGCAGAGAATAGTATCTGTATCACCTCATTTATAATTAACACACATTTTGACATTCAGACAATGCTGTAGCAATGAAGTTTGGCACCCGGGGAAAGCCCGCAGTGGCAGCCCACCTGCACACAGATCCAGGGGGCAACCCCCACCATGCAAGCACAGTGGGAGCAACCCTTCCCCTGTCCCTGCACCCCCCCAAATAAGCTGCTTGCAGCTCCTTCCCATGTCCTGCCCTGGGTGGATATCTTCTGTTGGCACCCCTTTGCTTCAGTACCTGGGGCAGTCACTCCACTTGCCCCCTACCCCCCTTGCTACAGCACTGCATTCAGACATTGAACATTCACAATGAATTAATTGTTGAGGTATTCACAGCAAGCAAAATGCTTCACAACAAGTTTTGCAACTACAGTTGCCATGATCTGCTTGCTAGCAGTTCACTAGCAGAAAGGAAAAAATTCAGAAATATTTTTTGCATTCATCTCTGCTAAAGAACCACATGTATCTTACTCCAAGACAGGGATCTCACCAAATATTACTGATGCTGGGTGCATCTACACATGTAATTAATGAGATGTGATAAGCTCCAGTTCAGCCAGTTCAGTTTGCTCCAGAGAAAACTGCTTCCAGCTGCAGTGTCTGCATACACTCCTGGAACCACAACAGTTTGAGCCAGAGCAAAGCACCTGGGGCCCCAAAGAGTAAGCCCCAGGCTCAGGGTGGTAGTGGAGGACAGTAGAGGGACTGGCTGCATCACGAGGGTGCTGAAATATGGGGCTAGGTGGTAGGCAGCTCCCTCACTTTAGTACCCTTGTGCCCCACCCAGCCCTTGCCACCATCTACATGTGCATTTCGGTGGAGTAAATTACCTACATCAGAGTTAATTTACTGCACCCTAATACCAGCACATGTGTAGACTGTGGGCTCATTTATACATGCGCTTTAGTTAATGCGTAGCTAATACAAACTCAGACATAAGTAGGGCTCACAGAAACCTGGTGAGATTCATCCCATGACTGGGCGGTAAACATTAAGGGCTACAGACTATACAAGCAGGATAGAATGGGGAGGAAAGGCAGGGGTGTGGTGCTCTATGTCAAAGAGCAATACACATCCTCAACTAACAGGATGGGGTCAGAGGGGGAGCAGGCTGAAGTGCTCTGGGTCAGAATACAGGGGGGTCATGGAGAAAGGGACTTAACGGTGCAGGTCTACTACAACCAAGGGGAAGAGCTGGACTGTGAATTCTCAGGCCAGCTTGCAGAGTTACTTAAGGCAAGGGATGAAGTCATCATGAGTGATCTAAATTACCCAGACATCTGCTGGGAGGAGCAGTCAGCTAGGTCGGACCACTCACAAAAGTTCCTTGCTGAGATACAGGACCTCCACTTAACCCAGGAGATGCACAGTCCCACCAGGGGGATGCCCTCCTGGACCTGGTTCTGGCCACAGACGATGACCGGGTGAGGGGACTGCAGGTCCTTGACCACCTGGATGACAGTGATCATAGCCTACAGGAATCCACTATACAGTGCAGGGTGTCAAGGGCTTGCAGTAAGGCAGTAGCCCTTGGCTTCAAGAGGGTCAACTTCAATGAGTTAAAGACATTGGCAGGAGAGTCACTGGGGTCATGGAGAGTTGGGAAACTGGGTGTCCAAGATGAGTGATCATTCCTTAAGAAGACAACCCTCCGTGCCCAAGAGGTGACAGTCCCAATGAGAATCAAAGGGGGCAAGAGCACTCAAAGGTCCCCCTGGCTCACCAAAGGCATTCAGGAATGCCTGAAAGCCAAAAAAGAGGGATACACACAGTGAAAGGGAAGGGCTATCACCAAAAAGGAGTATACCTCCATCTCTCGGGCTTGTAGGGGGGCTGTTAGGAAAGCTAAGGCAGATACAGAACTAGGGATAGCATCAAGGATCAAGAACAACAAAAAGTCCTTTTTTTAAATACATAGGGAGTACAAAGAAAGCACCGGGTAACGTGGGGCCCCTGCAGGACGTGCTAGGCAATCTGGTGGTTCCACCAAAGGAAAAGGGAGACCTTTTTAACAATTTCTTTGTTATTGTGACAATCAGGTCACAAAATCATTGGATGCAGGTGTCATGGTAGATGTCTTTCCGGACTTTAGGAAGGCTTTGACACTGTCTCCCACCCCATTCTCATTAAAAAGATAGGTGACTGTGGCATTGATGCCTACACAGTCAGATGGGTCGCAGTTTGGCTGAGAGGGATCATACCCAGAGAGTGGTGGTGGACAGGTCAAATTCAACCTGGAGGGAGGTGGGTAGTGGGGTCCCGCAGGGCTTGGCCCTTGGGCCCACACTGTTTAATCTCTTTATTAGCAACTTGGACAAGGGGGTGAAAAGCACCCTGTTCAATTTTGCTGACAACAAGAAGATCTGGGGCGAGGTGGGCACGCTAGAAGGGAGAGACAGGATATAGCTGGACCTGGACAGGCTACAGGGGTGGGCAAATAAGAATAGGATGGGATTCAATAATGACAAGTCCAAGGTGCTGCACTTGGGCAGTAAGAACCAGCAGCATACCTATAGGTTGGAAAACTCCCTTCTCAAAAGCACAGTGACAGAAAGAGATCTTGGAGTCATTATTGATTCCAAAATGAACATGGGCCACCAATGTGAGGATGCGGTGAGTAAAGCCAACTGGACCTTGTCATGCATCCACAGATGCATCACAAGCAGGGCCAAATAGGTGATCCTCCCCCTCTATGTGACACTGGTCAGGCCGCAGTTGGAGTGTTGTGTCCAGTGTGGGTGCCACACTTCAGGAGGGACAGTATCAAGAGGGTCCAGAGGAGGGCCATTCGCATGATCCAGGCACAGCAGGGCAGACCCTGTGAGGAGAGGCTATGGGACCTGAACCTGTTCAGCCTTCACAAGAGAAGGCTGAGAGGGGACCTGGTGGCCATCTACAAACTTACCAGTGGGGAATAGGAGAGACCCTGTTCCCCGATGCACCTCATGGAGTAACAAGGAATAACAGCCATAAGTTATTTGAGAGTAGGTTCAGGCTGGACATTAGAAGACACTATTTCACAGTCAGAGTGGCTAGGATCTGGAGCCAAGTTCCAAGGGAAATGGTGCCGGCTCCTACCTTGGGGGTCTTCAAGAGAAGGCTTGACAGTTATCTAGCTGGGGTCATATGAGCCCAGTATTCTCTCCTGCCCACAGCAGGGGGTCAGGCTTGATTTACTTAGGTCCCTTCCGACCCTACATCTATGAATCTATGAATGTGCATTAAGTCTAGTGCCTCCGAGTACCTACACGTGACAGCCAAGGCTGCTCTGATATGCTGTAATTCCAGCACGTAGGAGCAGATTCAGTTAATCAAGTTCACTAGAGCATGGCAATTGTCATACTCCAGCTGCCTCCTGTGTCTCATGTATCAGTGTTCCTGCGCTTAAAAATGGCAATGGAATGAGCTTCAGTTCAAGTGCCTCCATCACCATTTTTAAGAGCAGGGATGCTCATACAGGGGATATGGCAGCACTTTAATTAAAGCGGCTCTTGGAGCTGCACTAATTAAAACACTGCGCCCCCTCCCCCCGCATCCCCAGAGCATGTGTAAAAGTGCCCGCCATTGTGAAGCACTAGGAAAATGCACATTAGCCTTTTTTAATGCACGTTAACTAAAGAACACATGAGGCAGGTATAGACATGCTCCAGGAGGTGAGGGTGGGTGCTTTAATTGAGTAGCTCCAAGAGCCATGCTAATTAAAGTGCCTGGAACATCATGTGTATCAACATCCTCACACTAAAAAAGGCAGTGGAGGCACTTGTTTTAAAGCTTGTCGAATGAGCTTTAGTTTAAGGCACCCTGCCACTCCGGCAAACTTGAGTAATTGAGTGCTGTAATTACAGCACATTGGAGCATCCTCCCTGCACATGTATAGGAGCCCATGGGTTTTTCTGTGATGCTTTAATGCACATTAAAATAGGCTAATGCACATTAAAGTGTACGTGCAAATGTGCCCATGGTTTTTAAGTGACAGTTAATGCGCATTCACCTATTTTAATTCACCTTAACTAAATAGTACGGGTTTTTTTAGTGATGCTTTAATGCACATTAAAATAGGCTAATGCACATTAAAACGTGTGTAGACGTGCCCTGTGGTGTTTTATTGCAGAGCTAATTAGTCACCTCCTCAGTAAAGCACACACGTAGGTGCACCCACTAAGTAGTTAAGTTCCACAATACCCTTGTGCTGTAGGAAGGAATTATTATGCTTAGTTTAATTTGATATGACTAATTTGCTGAAAGCTGCACAGTGAATCTTTGGTGAAGCCTCTCAGAAAAACTGGGAGTCTGGATTCAGCGTCTCTTTTTCTAAACACAAAACAAAACAGCCTCTGAAACTTTCCATAACTTTTACACTTCTCTCTGCCCAAGTAACATCCCTAACTACATCCATATGTGGCTGCATTAGAAACCCTTGGCAATGTAAGAGTTGCTTCACAAATCTTAGATGGGCAAAAATTGGATGCGATTGTCAGAAGAGATTGTGAATGTTAGCAGTGCTGCAAGGTTTCCATAATTCTAGCTGTATGAGGCAGAGATTCTTCATTGTAAGCTATGTCTGAATGATATTGTAGAGACATACATTCTTACTAGAAATGCTTGATTTATCCACAGGTGTCTAATTTACTATTTTATCTGTAACCTCATCCCATAGAGGGACTGGCCACTGAGCTGCATGAGAGTTAAGTTTGTAACAAATGGGTCATCTTTCACTTTGAGTAAAAGTTATTTACAGTAGGTCTATAACCATTTCAAGTGAAAGTGAAAAAGTGCATAAGCAGGAGCTTAAAGGAAGGGGGAGGAACCAAGAAAGAAAAGCTATTTTTAAGCCAATAAGCATTTATAAAAATTAAGCAGTATATATGCCTATTATATTCAGGCACTCTATACATCAGCAGGTGCCACTGCTTATAGGAAACTGCAAAAAGTGATTTGGTAGCAAGTCTAACCAAGTTGATATGGTTTTCTGCAGGCTCCTATGACATCATCACTGCTGGACGGCTCTTTTGAGTAAATAACCTCTTCCACATGTTCCCAAGCGTGCAGCTCCTGAAATAAATTTCAATTGATATAAGGCTCAAAGACATTCTAAATCACCTTGGGTTAATAGGCAGCAGAAATAGAGGAGAAGGAAGAGATCCAGTTTTCATTTTCATTATTCCATCGGAAACATTTCAGATGAAGTCACTGTGAATCATGGTAGATACAGTGCAGGGCAATCAGAAAATAAAAATCTGAGGATGGGGAGATGTTTATATCTGATTTACATACTGAAAACCTGGCAGAGTGTTGTGTTGTAATTCATGCAGTATGAATGGGGTTATACTACAAAGAAAGGCAGGGCTGAAGGATGCCTGGGCTGACACATGTTCTTTTATTAACAAACCCTTAAAAGGCAGACTAACTTGCCAGGTATCACCACAGAAAGCTCTGTTAGGAATTGGTTTCAAGAGACAGAATATTAAAACTACCCTGAGAACAGGCCACATGCTAGAAAAGGCATATGAGAAGATTTGCACCCCAGATTCCTAGAGGTGGAATCACTCCTGGGTAGACTGTACGCCTGTGCAAAATGGCTAGTATTTGCTTCAGATTCACTTCCGATTTGGATTTGGCCGATTCAGAGCATGGTGATTTGAATCTCTGAATCACCCAGGCCAGGCCCATCCCCTGCCTACTCTCCCAGTCCTGCAATGGGTGCTCCACCCACCCCAACTCCTGACACTTTGGAAAAAAAAGCCCCAACCTGCTGAACAGGGGGCGATCCCCATTGCCCCATGCCTCGTGGGGGGCTCTGTGCGATCCCCTTGATCCCGACCCTGCTCTCCCAGCCCCCCATGGATGGCCCATCTGCTGCGGCTCTGGCCCTTTAAGAAAAAAGAAACCAAGAAAAACCCCAGTCTCACCACTCCTGCTGGCAGAGAGCGGTCCCCACTGCCC
>JAGPOW010001167.1:1261369-1292043 GCA_030014935.1 Caiman crocodilus | reverse complement strand
TCTAATAATTTGTGACACTTTTCTTTTGAAGATCATCCCATCATATAAAATCTTTCATTGTTAGGAATTGTTTTCTGCCTTTCTTTCATCCCATCTCTACCAGTGATACTCTTGTAGAGAGCCGTAAGCAGTTTCTTTCCCAGCTTGGTGATTACATACTCCACCCACCACAAAGAGGTCTGTTGCTGAAGTTGGACATGAGTAGAAAGAACAGAGGAAGACTATGGAAGGCCAACTGGAACAATTTTAGACCTAGAATCCTAGTTGGATTATACTGGCACAAAATAGGGATGCTGTTAACCGGGCACTTCAGAAACAGGTGGCAGTAATTCACCCCAGGCTAGAAGGCATAGTAAATCTATGGCTTTCAAGGTAGTGGTGTGTTTTTGGTTTATCGCTGTTTATCCATCCCTCCTTCCATGTGCATCTTTCTGGATTCAAGGATTTTGATCAACAACGTTTCTTTACATGAGAGTCTCATCCCACCTACTCTATTCACTGTGGGCACTGGCATGGTTGAGGTATCTAAGCAATAGAAAGCATGAGCAAGCACTGGATGTTTTAAGTATTTCAGTAGCATGGTACCTTTAAGCCACATCTTGATAAGTATCCATTTTCAAGTAAAGTCCTCCTTTAGGGATGCAATTCTTGTATCTTAGATCAGGAAATGGTCAGACTTTTGCCAATAGGTGGTTCATAGGAGGGTGCTCCCTTTCTCTTCATTTGAATCTCAGACCATTCTCCGATCATTTGTAAAACATTTTTAAACTGCTCCTTTATTAAACTATCTCTAAGGTTTTTATTAATGCAGCCCTTCAAAATGTGGAAGCTCAACCACAAATTAAGTGCATCTGATAAGACTCTTCCTGATTCCAAGTTGCCTCTAATAAAAACAGCAATATCAGAGACAGGAACAGTGTCACTATTTCCAACAGCATCTGTTCACCCTCCAATGCTTTCAGGACTACAGCATGAGTGAACTGTTGGCAACATGGCCTGAAGGAGTAGCTTTGTATATTCCCATCAGTGCCAGCCAGTTGCTCTGCCAAACTTCCAGCTCCAGAAAGTTCCTGGCTTGGTTGGCTGCTGGTTCTCTTGAGGGTCATGATACAGGACTGCCTATGTATACTAAGAATGCCAAGTCGAGCCTCAGCTGTCATAATACAGTTTAAAACATACACTCAGAGTCTAACCCAAAGGAGAACTCCGCTGTTGATTAAGTCTGCAATTCATATGGCTCCACTGAGCCACATTTTTTACAAGTCCTTAATTCCTTTCCTCAAGAGGACCAGATCCTGCTTTGAAATCAATGGAAATTTAGTTTGGGTAGGTTGTAAGCCAGCACTGTAAGATTTACCCAAGGATTATTACCACATACACTCATCTACAATCAGATCTATAACAATATCTCCTTTCTGCCTGATATGCCTGACCAGCAGGGTCAGTGGTTGACCTATCCACGCTCCATGACCCCCCAAGAAGAGAGCCCAAGTGAGTCACTAACATGTCTCATCCTTCACACCCCAGAGACCTTGCTGGAAGCACTTTTTCTCTCCAGACCAGCCCTGGCAGCAAGAGGAAAGTTGGGATAGAGGACAGCAAGCCCAGGAACATTTAGTTTAGCAGGCTATAAATCCCCCTTCCCCTCCTCCCCTCTTTATTGCCTGTCTTTGGAAAACACAATCCGATATAAACCAGAGAGAGTGGAAGCAGGGCAATAAAACTGTACGGCAGGAGTGCCGAGTGTTGCAGGGGTGTTATATTACTGGCATTCCAAGTGGCTGATGTCAGGCACCATGCAGCAGGGCCCAAAACCCGCCAGGGCAAGGAGAAACGATGCTACAGGAAGTATCTCAACTGCCCCTCGTGCTCCCATGACATCCTTTCTGCTTGGATCCATTCTCAGCCGTTACTCCATTCATCTCCTTTGCCCTTTGATACTTTCAAGTGCTTGAATTATGATATGAAGGGCTCTGGTTTCAAAGCCTTTGAGAGTTGAGCACTCAGCCTTTTGGCCCTAAGGTTTTGAGTTAAGATGTTCTTGAAACCCACAGCACATTGATGGTGCCATATATCACATCAGCAGTATTGTCCCTCTGTGCTGGTGAATACGTTTCCAACATGTATTGTTTGGTTTAAAAATATATATAAACTAAAGATCAAGTGGGTTTTTTTGGAACTAGAGTCGAAATGGGCCCAAACCACCAAGATTTGAACCTGGATCTACATTTTGGGTGTGCTTAGATTCAGATTTTTGGTTTAGATTTACTTCTAGTTTATAATGGGGTCAGAAAAAAGAGTCCTGAGTTGCTTTGATGCAATTGCTTTTTATAGTGAAACCTCAACGTGCATATGGCCTAAGTGTTCCATGGTGACTAGTTACATGGAGTGCCTGAAATGCCTTCCAGGGTCCTGATATCTAGAATTGCGGTTTAGCAATTTCTGAAAATCAAGCCTTCTTAAGATACCTGAAGTTTGACTCACATTAAAACAGTCAGAATCTCCAGTCCCTTTAGATAACCTCAGCCAGACCAAAGCTGTTCTGTTTTACCAACTGCCCACACTAGTGCAATTTACCAGCCTGCACTCCAGCACTAATACAATTCATTCACTCTTCAGTGAAATTGTATTCCAGTGTTGAGGATCCTACAGTTCCTTTATTAGTGCTCACGGGCACAATGCATTGTGTAGCCACAGGCAGGTTCCTTTCTTCCAACCTGGACTCTGAGATTGTACCATATCACAGATTCTCAATGGGGTCACTCAGGAAAATGATTTTTCAGTGGATTAACTAAGCAATATTAAATCCTCTTGCAGATAGGCTTATTTAGAATTAAATTGATTTTAGTTAAGGTTAGCTTAATTTACTTTGGAATTAAATTAAAGTCATTTGAATTCTGAATGAATGAGCATGCCCATACAAGAATTTAACATGATTTAGCAAATTTACTTTGTATTCACACACAAAGCTAATTTAGATGAACTGTCCTGAATACCCCCTCAGTAGCTCCCTGTTACAACTAAGCCTAAATTTCACAATACATTTCTAGAAAAAGTGTAAGAGAACTAGATAGAAATTGCTTGTGAAAGAGAATAATCTCTTTTATAAGTTTCTTGGACTGTCCTTTAGAATCCGGTAGCAAGGTATAACTCTATTCAATTGCAAAGAATGGTTACTCATTGTGTAAAAGAGTTATTATTGTTTTATAAATTCTATAAGACTTTCCGTAAGTGACTTCTGGGGTTTCTTGGTGACTCAAAGGAAGAAGGTAATTTTTTGTACCTTATTACTATAGATCTCCATGTTGCGTCTTTATGATTTATTCCTATATGCTTTCACACACATGCACATGTGTGTACACTTCTTCTTAGGTCTGGACTAGCTTTTTGGTCCAAATAAATTCATCCTTTTCAACAGAAAGGTTTCCAGTGTAAGTCTGCCATTGAACACAGTGGTAAAAGAGGAACTCCTTTTTCATTGTCCTCCCCTTTCTGCTTAAGCATTTTCTCATTTATTTATGATAATATTTTCCATTGGCACATAACACTTTTGGGATGGAGTGAATGGTTACAGTTTCTTGCTATGGGTCCAGCAGTGTGAGTGCAAGCCTTGCTCCACATTTGGACTGAATTTTTCCCTCAATCAAGCCAGCTGTAAAAGGGCCCCTGATCATTCAGGCCAGCAAGTCAGAGATGGCTATATGTGAATGCTGGCCAGGTCATTACCGTGTGTGCTGCTGGCTATAGAAGCTGGCATGTCCCATTAATGCCTGGGGAAGAATGAGGGCAGGGTGCTTCTGAACTCAGCTGAACTGTGACTGATTGTGACTCTCTGATGCAACATTTTCAGTCCAGTGATCCTGAGTGTTTACAACTCTTAATCAAAGAAACTTCTCATACTGCCTTGAGAAATAGGTTAGTACCATTATCCTACTTTTGCAGACAGGAAAAAGAAGGAGAAGAGACTTGCCAAGACCCTGACATAACATGGAAAGGAGACCAGCTCTCTTAACTCCTTGTCCTGTGCCACAGTGGCAAGATTTATCTCCCTCCTATTGTTTTATTAGAACGATTTATTCCATTATTCACCCATCCACAAACTCTCTTACCAGGACAGGCCCTACTGTGAAATCCACATTGTCCAGAAGTACATGTTAAGACAAACAGAGAAGTTATTGGTTATATGGTTTTGGCTGCTCAGGCAGTACAATATGGTGGGTTCTTACTGCTCCTAATCCATCGTATTAGCTTCTGGCAATTCAAACACCATCTACTGAATTGCTGAGGGTGAAAGGTCAATGCATTAAGCATAGCAGATTAATACATTGCAGTAAATCCCAGAACCAGCACTTTAAGGAGCCAGTAATATTTCACACGTGATTGTTCTACCAATTGATTGTGCCATCTTGTGAGTGTGTGTGGGTGTGTGTGTTTCTTTTACTTCATTTACGAGCTTTCCCAAGCTCCCCTGTTTAGTGGGGATTGCTGTGTCCCACACTGGTTGCACTTTGATCAGGGAAATTCAATACCTGAGGTCTGGGCTTTATAGGAAAGCAAGGTCCAGATTAAGGGAATTAGCCACAGTATATCACAACTAATAAAACTGTGATTGTGCCCCACCGCAGTGCTGCCCCAGGGGACAAGAGGGAAGGGGGGTAGCTAGTAGAGGAGGGGGAGGAAGATTTGCAGATAGAGCCATGGCCGTAGTTAGAATTGAACAAACCTGCTTTCCCATAATGCCTCTTGCTGTTCTAGTAACCAAAGCAAGAGTTTTTAACATAATCTTTCAGAGCTACCATTTGTTTTTCTTTGTTAATATTTGGATTACTTTTACTTCATTCTCTCTCTTCCTCTTTTTACATCTTCCCCTCCTTTTTACTATAACAAAATTACAAGTCTTCTTCATAATTTTGTGGAAATGAAAAGTACACAATCCATCATGTGAATTGTCTTGTGGAAGTTAACAAAATAACTTTCATGAATAAATGTTATAGGATTTGACACCCATGGTAAAAGGAGAATGTGGATTGAACTATGTTTCCACACCTGGCTTCTAGTGGTTTTAATCATCTGAATCAATATCAGTATTTTGCAAGAATCTCATAACAGTAAAATAGACCAAATCAGTCCTTGAATTGTCCTTTTTGTTGGATATGTGAAAATCAACATAGGGCCTTAGATTTGTCATTTGATTGCTAAGCCATATATTGTTGGTGTCACTTTGTCCATAACAGTTTTGGAATACTGTCAGGAAGGAGAATAATAGCATCTATACAGCTAAAAAAGAAAGAATGAAACGGTGATACATATTGTGTTAGGTACAGAAAGAGAGAGAGAGAAATCAATATCTGTCCTACCAAAGAGGATCTGTACTAACTAATCAGATTGCTGAATGAATAACTGCTATTGAGCAGGGGGAAATTTTATATATAGGCCACCTACACACAGTGATGAGCTCATTTATACCTGGCCAACAACTCCTTTCCCAATTTTTCTGTCTTTAATTCAAGGAAAAGTCCTCCAGTGGGTATGCCTACATATTCATTAATGTGCAGTGGTTACTGAACGTTGAATTTAGTACTTGTGTAACCACGTACTAAATAAATGCGCAGTACTGCACAGTAGCCCTGGAGAATGCCTTTTTAGTGATACTACTGTGCAGTAAGGCTGTATGAAGCTTCAGGTGCTGATTCGATTCGGAGGAGATTTGGCCCAATTCAGTGGCCGAATCTCCAAATCCGAATCAAATCAGGGGACCACCAAAAGGTCCAAATCAATTCAAAGCTCTCTGAATCTTTAGAAAAGAATCTTTAGACTGTCTGCTGCAGCAGGGAGCTGGAGCCAGACTCAGAGCAGGTAAGTAGGAGGTGGGGGAACCATCCCCTGCCTGCTCTCCCAGCCCCCCCAATCCCCACCCACTCCTCCAGCCCCTCCGTGGCTGCCCCACCTGCCCCAGCTCCCAGCACTTTAAAAAAAAGCCCCAACTCATTAGGTGCCGCTGGCGGGAGGCGATCCCTGCTGCCCCCCACTGCCCCATGCCATGTGGTCGGCTCTGCCACAAGCTCCCAACCCCACCCCGCTACCCTCAGCCCTGCCTGCCCCAGCTCTGGCCCTTGTTTTAAGAAAAACGAACAAACCAAAAAACCCTGGGACTCACCAGCTCCTGCAGTGGCCTTGGGGCTTCAGGGAGCTCCTGCAGAGCCCCCCACATGGCATGGGGCAGAGGAGATCACCCCCTGCCAGGCAGGAACTGGTGAGACTGGGAGTTTGGGGAGGGTGTTCCTTAAAGGACCGGGGCTGGGACAGGGGGCGGGGTGGGGGGCTTTTGCAGACTGCCTGTGGGGCAGTGGCAGGCAGCGAGGATCACCCCCCACCCGGCAGCACCCGGTGAGTCAGGGATTTTTTTTTCAAAGTGCTGGGAGCTGGGGCAGGCTGGGCAGCCATTGCAGGGCTGGGAGAGTGGGCGGGGGATGGGCCTGGGTGATTTGGAGATTTGGCTGAATCGATTTAGGACAGTGATTCGAATTGCCCAATTGAATCACTGTCCCCTGTATCGGCCGAATCTGAATCTGAAGCGAATACTAGACACTTCGTACAGATCTACTGTGCAGTAGTGTATTACCACTGACCGTGCTGTGATGTGCTACTCCACAGTGTTATTAGGCTACTGCACAGTTAGCATCTTGTAGACACTAGTATTTTGCAGATACACTCAGTGAAAGATTTGTTGGAGCCATAAGTGAGTAAACGATGGTAAACAGTGAGTAGGGCCTTGGGATCTGCTCAACCTTGTTTTTGTAAACATGCCTGAAGTTGAGGGATAGGGGTGTTTTTATGTACAGCATTTCCTAATTTTTGAGTGCTTGACTTTGCAACCTTTATGTTTGCTTAGAGTGTTGTATGTGTGCATGCATACGTGTGCATGCGTGTGTGTATAATGTAAATATGAACAATAAAATAACAGTAAAGTATCAGTTTACTTTTGAAATCATTTTATGGACAAGCTGGTAGTTGTTTGTCATTTTATGCTTAACATTAAACATATGCTTAAGTACATTTTTATGCAGAAAAAGAACTTAAGCATATGTTTAATTTGTCTTTAGTGTGTATTAGGAACTTGCTTAGAGTTAAGTGCATGCTTCAGTGGTTTGGTGAATCAGAGCCAAAATAATTTATTCAACTGATGATCGGAAAGAACTAATTTATTAATTACACTTAGGACATATACAGTTTCAGACTGCTGAATGAGTATTGCCTAATTCTCAAGATACTCCTGAGAGACAAGCATCATTCTGCTTATGCAGAGGGAAACTGAGGCACAAACTACTCAACTGACTGGCACAAGGCCACATATCAAGTCAGTGTAAGAGCCAAGACTAGGGGTTAGAAACATTTGCCTCCCAGCCCTGTCTCTTCACTATACTATCATGTCTTAAGTAAAAGTAGCTGGGTTGCCAAAGGTTTCACGCTGTATAGCTACCCAGGAGAGCTTTGTAATGCGTTTCTTATTGTTCATGTCTTCAAGTGTGAGTGTCCAGTTTCTAGCTCAGGTTTCTTTAGGTGAGGGTTACAGAAATGTAGCAAATATAAACACAGTAAGTACACATGAGCTAGTACAGGAGTGCTGAATTCCTACAGTGCTTGCAGGGTGACAGCACCTGTCCTTCAACCTCATGCTTCATAAAATACCTTAAGCATAAAGATACAAAAGAGTCAACTCTAGTAGGCATAATATGTGTAGCCCTATAGACCCCCACAGTTTTGGCAGGCCCAATTTGTCCTGAACCTGTTTCAGTTCACACCTACCACAATCCCAAACTTCTATCCTGGTTTACCATGAACATAACCCACTTTGAAAGATGAATATAAGGACCCTAATGTTGCTGCTTCAACTGTGACAAATTGTTACATCCTCCTAGTAATTCCTTTCCACATACTGGGCACATCTACACATGCTATTAATGCTATAAAGGGTAGCAGGCACATCTACATATTCATTAACGCATTTTTGCTAAAGTGCATAAAATTGAGTACTTCCATTGTGAGGTGCTACTAAAAGGTGCACAAGTCTATTTTAAGGTGGATTAGCAGAAGTGTGTGAGTTTTTTGTGATATTTTAATACACATTAAAGTACATGTATGGATGTGCCTAGTAACCCTTCCTTAGGAACACATCCACACATGTTCCCTGTTGAAAGCAAATCTGTTCCCAAAAGGAGCAGCCCAGTACAAGGCTGCTCCTACCCTTCTCTGGGCCCCTGCAGCAACCAGGGGAAGCTCTAGGCTCCCACAAGGTGCTAGACCAGGGACTGACAGGGAGTACAGGGCAGTTCCCACGTGCATGGGGCCAGGAGACCTCTACCAGCTGCAGCAGCGGGTGTCTCCTTGCCCCATGCACATCGGGAGGGGTCCTGATGTACATGGGGCCAGAAGACAGCTGCCACTGCAGAGCAGTCTTATCCCCACATGCGTGGGGACAAGCCCCATGTCCAGCAGGGAGGCATGGGAGGGCCCCCCAGTGTGCTCCCCAGCAGACCCAGAAGTGGACCAGAAGTACTTCCGGTCTACTTCCAGGTTTGCTGCTGAGCACATGGAGGCTCCCTCCCCCACCACACACACACTCTTACGGGATGCTCCATGCACCCCAGCATTGCAGTGATCGCAAGCCACACTGGTACCTCGAGAGATGTAGAAAAAACTTTTAAAGCTGTGTCTATGGCCGAATCGCTGATTCTCTGAATCGGCAATGAATCTTCAGTCGAAGATTCGAATCAGGGACAGCGATCTGAATCAATGAATTGAATCACTGTCCCTAATTGAGGCTGAATCCAAATCAAATAGGGCCCACTTCACACACCCCCTAGTAAGCAAGTCCTGTACTTATTAAACCACCTCAGCTTTTCAGAAGCAAAGAGCCGTAATAGGGCATGTCTACACATGATTGGAATTAAAGGGTTGCCAATTCATATAAATAATTCAAGGGAAATGGCTTTGTGATGAAGTCAGAAAATTTTAGTTAATGATCATTCTGTTTCTGGGACATTTCCATCCTAAGAGAACTGGGACATGGCCTTGAAGCTGCCTGTCAAGAAATACCCCTGTATCAGTTGTGAAAAGAGCATTATAAACTAGCTCTCAATGCCACTGACAGCATGAAAATGTATTATGCTTGACTGGGTAGGAGCGAACCTGCTTTCATTTGATCTATGAGGTGAAGTACTGATGAAAGTATTATCAAAGATGATGTTGCAAATAATTGGACAAGGAAGATAACTTCACAGGTCTGCAATCACCTGCCTCTGAGACCTTTATGCAAAATCTCATTCCAGCGGAGGATAGTTTATTGAATGAATTTCCTCTAGAAACTGTACCTCCCAGCAACCAGAGACCAAATTGAATGTATTGTCAATGGCAACATAATTACCATCTTGGTTTAATGACAAAATGGTCATTTTAGTAATTATATTTGGTATTTTTTCTAATATTCTGTCCCCGTGTTCTTTCCTCTGCAATACTGTTATTAGTTTTATCCTGTGCTGTTGCAGATCATTGGCTTTGTTTTATTATTCACCTGCTAAATAAATGAAAATAAATAAATGTTTGTAAAAAAAAAAAAATAATGCTACTCATTCAGCTGTCATACCAGGCAGTGTCGTTAAAACCAATGGACCATGCACCAGGAGGGCCCATCACCTCAGAAAGCTGTGTCAGCAACTACCGTGGTGTATCATTTCAGTAAACAAACCAAACAAGCTACTTGTTCCAGAAGTTAAATTTGCACTAAGAAAATGGACGGGATTTACGATCTAAAAGCAAATCCTATTTCCCCTTTACATGCTTAATTGGTATTTATATAACCGTGCAGGTACCATTTTTGGCGCTTAAGCAGCTTTTAGATTGTGTGGCAGAACAGGATTGCCCAGACGTATTCATAACAGCCTGAGGTAAAGCAGTGGAGGATGAAGGCCCACCTATCTTTTAGCCTAAGGGCACTTATAGACGTACTCTGGGAGGTGACAGGGGAGTGTAATTTGCACAGCTTCGAGAACTGAGCTAATTAAAAGCATCCAGAGCATCACATGTACTGAAAAATGGTGGGGGGGGGGGCGCTTTGAACTAAAACTTGTCAAACAAGCTTTAAAGCACCCCCCTGCCATTTTTCAGCTTGGGGGCGCTGATGCACGTGACATTGGAGTCTGCTGGCAATTTTCACACTCCAGCAGACTCGATTAATCAAGTCTGCTGTGACGCACTGGAATTACAGCACATCGGAGCAGCCTCCCTGCATGTGTGCAAGTGCCCTAAGAGCCTAACGGCTAGGTCACTTGTCTAGGTAAAGGGAGTGAGAGACCCAGGTTCTTCTCACTTCCCTGCACAATGCTCCAACCACTTTCTACCAGTTCAAGGTGAAAAGGTCTGGTTTCCAATGGGGTAGAAATTATTTCACTGATGTTTATGTATTTTATCCAAAAATATGAAGTTCAAGCTGCAGAAGAGCTGTTGTGGGCAACAACCTGAACTAGGACAGGGCTCCTCTCCTGAAGTCACACTCCCTTTTTCTAAGCCCCACGCATCTTCCTTTTTTGGCTGCCTGTGCCCTGATGGCTATAACACTGTTGTGGGATCACTGCCAGGACCACAATGAAGATCTAGAGTGCCCTATAATTTTCTGCTTCAAAAGTTTCTACACAGGACTTTAAAAACCCTAACGCTGACTTTGCTGCATAGCCATTGAGATTGCTCAGCACTTTTTGTAGAACTAGGGTTTTGTCCCATTGGCTTCCATCATTAACCTCACTTTCTGCCCACGCAGCAAAATTGACTGCTCCTCTCTTCTACCTAGACAGTGCATTTCAGTAACATTTTGCGTAATGCAGTTTCAGTTATCACTATTATTAATAACTTGTATCTCTTTTTCTTCATAGATTTCAAAATGCTTTAGAAAGACAGACATCAGCACAGTCCTCATTTCATATGTGAAAAGACAGAGAGGCAGAAGGTGATTTACCCAAGATCACAAAACAGGTTAGTATCAGAGCCAGCAATAGACAGAATGAAAGTTTCCAGTTTGTCAGCACAGTGCTATCCATACTGATCCACACCACCCATAATGCCTTAGCAGGAGCATATCCCAACCCTTCTGTGCGTTATATACAACATCCCTCCTATTAGTCAAGCCTTGACTGTTTGTTGTTATGCATACAACTAATGCAGAATTTGTAGAGTGCCTTGGAATCCTTCAGGTATAATTAATTTTCCTGAATTTTTGCTTGTTGCCTCCCTATTCATATTGTACTTCCCATGCCCCTTCCATCCGCCCATAATATTAATCTCATTAAAAGAATGACTCAAATAAAAGAATACGAATGTGACCAAGTATAATAAAGAAAATAATCCCATATGCTTTATTTCCTTAAATTAGAGTTTTTAACCTGTGAAGAATAGAGTTCAAAATTCTGAATTCTCTTACAGTGATTAATGAGCACATTTCCTAGCAAAAACTAAAGCAGAAAAGGCCAAAAGGATCTGTATCTTACATGGTTCTAAGTGTTAGTAATTTCCTTTATCACTGAAAAGGAAATAACATCTTGAATCTAGGTTTTTGCAAGTAACTAAGGGAAGAAGTAATGCACTGCATTTTGCTTTGGATTCCACTGATACATTTTTCATCTACAACTAGGCCAGTCTGCTTCTGTTCCACAGATGACTCTGAAGTTATATTTTCATGACATTCTTCTGATTTCTTACACAATTGGCCCATCACATAATGCAGTCATATCTCACAGCAAAATGTGTTCCTGTGACCAGTGCTCCAGAGCTCTGTGTTAGGGATTTATAGAGCTCACTGTGATACCTTAGGGCAGATCTTTTATCCACAGTGCAGATACTTGTGCCTATTCTCAACATGAGCAATCCTGCAATGGTCAATATAATTGCCAACACTTACAGCAAGCACTCAGCATAGGGAAGCCTGGTCATTGGATTTCTCCTCTTTAACTGTCTGTGAATCGGCCTCAGGTTTCCAGGGGAAAAAGGAAAACAAAATCCAGGCTCACAGGAGATAAAAAACAAATCAAACAACTTCTCAGTGTCTCAAACTGAACAAGATAAGAAAGCTTTATTATGCTATTGTGTTTTCTCTCAGATGTGAAAGGCCAACGTTTTCAGTATTTTCTTATTATATAATTGTTACACAATGACATAGGTCTGCATGCAACTTCTCAGGCAACTATAAAAAAATAAATTCCTGTCTTGTAAACACTATGCTGGCAACAGCCGCCTACTGTGAGGACAACAGTTATTTAATGCTTCTCCATCTTGTTCCAATGCTGTAATATTCAGTGCATCTCCTTTTCACCATCATGCAATATTTGATTGTCATAGTGCTGAGCATATTCAGGCAGGTTGATGGAGTAATGAAGGGTCCTTTCCATGCACAAGGATAAAGTGAATAGGTGTACTGATGAGTCTGAACATAGCAAATGTACAACAGGACAGGCCATCAAGGGTGTTGAGACAAAAGCATATTACCCTTCAGCAATAGTAATGAAGCGAATTCTTAATTGACAAAGAAAACAGCACTATTTCTGGGTATGCTGAATATTCCAACTTTCTGGCCCAATCAGGAAACATGAATATGCATTCTTTAGCAATAGCAATTCTTTTCTCAATTTCTTTCTAATCCCTTTGTTTATACCAGTCTATCATGGTGAAAACTGCGGATGTATGTGAATGATCCACAGCCAGGTCTAAGTTTTTACATCCCTCCTATTCTGCTGAGGGTTCAGCTAGTGGATTTAAAAGAGCTAGGAAAAGAGACACAAAAAGGTAGTTTCCGTTTAGTATCTTTGGCCTTGTGATACAGAATCTGAAAGCATCAGTACAATTCTTTGCAAAGGTTCTGGAGTGGACTATACTACAGACATGCTGTGGAGTTCAGAAAGCCCTGCATACCTCTGATTGCCATTGCCAGTTCACAATAAGAGCTATCAGGGCTTTATTGGCTAGACCAAATGGGGGGGCTAGATGTGAAGCAGTTTTAAGAGGAGTGCTCAAACTCATCTCCACATGAGCAACCTGTGCATGGGGTATTAGCAGGCCATGGGAAAGCCAGAGGAAAGATTAGAAGATTTTCTTTTGCATAGATCCTTCCGTCAATCCTTCCATGGATTTGCTCCATTCACATACTTTCAATAAGTGCCTCAGATGCTACCCTTTGAGCTGTGTTAACTCTGCAGTGCTTCCCCACCAGCTCTGTAGCATGGGAAGGAGGCTTCTTCTCCCTGGGCTCCATGACCAGCAGCTTAGTGCCGATCCTAGCTGTAGACTGAGGATTTACCCCTGTAAATCCTCATTCTCCTGTCTGATTTGTCACTGGTGCTCCAGCAAATATTTTCACCCTCCCTTAAGGCAGGTCCTTAATTTGCTTCCTGCCCTGCATGGTTTCTTGCTTTTTCTTGTATTTCCCTCTTTTTTTTTTGGCAGGGTTTTACAATGGTTGTGTTAATCGTATCCCTGGCAGTTGGAGGGAGTTTAATAAAGGGTTTGGGTGACTGGTTTAATTATGTTTTTCCATCTGTCTCTGGAGAAGAGTGTTTTAAACAAATAAAGGACACTTTGGAGCAGAGGGATTGAAGGAGTAGGATTTCTCTTTGCCCCCCATTGCCCTAGCTTTATTTCCTGCTGTGGAAACAAGTGACTTAATAAACTAGTATTTATTTTTTTAACATGCCTTTTTCCAGCATTTGCTTTCCTGCCTGGGTGATGAGTGCTTATAAAATATTTCCAAAGGTGGCTCCTTTAAAGAACTACTGAGTTTTCCAGCCGCACTCTCTGTGTGTCCTGCTATTATGAAGTTGGCACGTGTTTATTTTTCAGTGTCTGTAAGAAACTGGTGGTGGAGCTGGAAGGGTTTCCTTGCCTTCCCAATCCCTCTTTTAGAGCCTCAGTCCTGCAAGCAATGCCTCACAAACAAACTCCTGAGCCAATCCTGAGCCCTAACATGGTTAGGGAGCTTCTACTTCTACTCAGGCATCTGTCATGTGGATCATCTAGCAGGACAGAGACCCTACTGTTAAAGATAATATTTTTCTGCTATTATTGGAGCAGAGAAACTATCATCCAAACACTGGGTTTGAAACCTTTGAAATGCTTTGGTGCTGCAAGTTCAGATCAGGCAACTTGAATTTTATTCTTTCAAGGAAGATCATAGAAATGTTCTGCATTTGCTAAGAGAGAATATCTTTTGGAGGAGGCTGATGTGATGAGGTTGTCTGTTGGGTAGGGCATGAAGGACCCCATGGCACTTCATGTTTTAAATAGCAGAACAGGCATTTACTCCAACAGCCTTGGCCAAGTATCACTCATTTCTGTCACTTTTCAACTCCACTCCCGTTATCCATCTGCTTCACCCATGGTGGTGGAAGCATTTCAGTCACGCTCTGTGCACCACTCCACAAACTACAGCAGGAAAAAATTATTCACTTAAGCATCTGAGCTGTTTCTGTGTTAATGAAGCATCATGCATAATAGACCCTCCCTTTACAGGGTATCTACACTACCATGCAGGCAGCCTCATACTCCCTGCCTTAGAAACAACAGTTTTGTCACAGTATTTCAGTCTTTGAAGCCATCCCAGAAGCATGTGATTGTGCCCTGACGATCTTGCAACAGCCTCAAGGCTAGTTAGGAGTGCAGGCAACTTCACCTCAGCATCAAGCCTTAGCAGGACCAAAAGGGTGATCATTAGGGCTGTGCGAAGCTTCAGGGGGTGATTCAATTCGGAGGAGATTTGGCCCAATTTGGTGGCCAAATCTCTGAATCTGAATTGAATCAGGGGACCAAGTAAAAGGTCCAAATCAATTCAAAACTCTCCATATCTTTGGAAAAGCTTTGGAGAGCTTTGATGATGTGGGCAGTCCCTGGTGGCCACAGCACGGAGCTGCAGCTGACTCTGAGCTGGTAAGGACTAGGGGTGGGGAAGCGGGGGGACATCACCATGGGGGGACCCTGCCAGCATCCATCCCCTGCCTGCTCCCCCAGCCCCCCAAGCCCCTCCCACTCCCCCAGCCCCCCCACGGGTGCCCTGCCCACCCCAGCTCCTGGCCCTTTGAAGAAAAGCCCCAATGCTCATTACGTGCTGCTGAGTGGAGGGCCATCTCCATTGTCCCCCACTACCCCTTGCTGCATGGGGGGCTCTGCGTGAGCCCCTCACTCCCCCTGCCCCCGCTAGGGGGGCCCCACCTGGGCCACCTCTGGCCCTTTAAGGAAAAAAAAAAGAGAAAAGCCTCAGGATTCACTGTTCCTGCAGTGCCTCAGGGATTCGGGGGCTCGTGCAGACCCCCCATGTGGTGCGGGGCAGTGGGGGGCAGCAGGGATCGCCCCCCTGCTGGCAGGAAGGGTGAGTCTGAAGGGTTTTGAGGGGGACGGTTCTTGAAGGGCTGGAGTTGCAGTGGGTGGGGCAGCCATGGGGGGAGGGGGGAGGCAGCGGGGGAGGGGTTGGGGGCTCATGCAGAGCCCCCCACACAGCGTGGGATAGTGTGGGGCAGCGGAGATCACCCATGACCCGACAGGACCCGCTGAGTCAGGGCTTTTTTTTTTTTTTAACAAGGGCCAGGAGCTGGGGCGGGCAGGGAGCCTTTGCCAGGCGGGGGGGGTGCACCTGGCTGATTCAGAGATTCAGCAGGAGCTGAATCTCCAAATCAGGCTTGGCCAAATCAATTCAGGGCAGCGATTTGAATCACCAAAGCGAATCGCTGTCCCCCAAATCGCCCAAATCTGAATCTGAAGCGAATAATATCCGCTTCACACAGGCCTAGTGATCGTGGATGAGAGGTGCATGGCATGGATGGACACAGGGTTTGGAGTTCATGGGGGGAGAGGAGGAGGGCAGGCAGCTCTGGCGGGGAAGGAGGATCAGGCTTACTGAGTTGCATCCCAGTTCTGGGTGATGGGGACAATGCCATGGGCTCAGCCCTTCTCCTGTGCAGCTACTCACCGACTGCATCTGAGGGGATTGCAAGGCTGTTGTTTCCCTGCTGGCTGCTGTTCCCACCTGACGCAGCAGAGGACACCCAAATGACCCTGCCAGAAGCTGCCCACTGCGTGTGGGGCTGCAGACCCATGTGGTGCCCTCCAGCTGCCCTTGCTGAAGGTGTGGGATACCTCTGCCCTCACAGGAGGAACTTGCTTGTGTGAGGCAATGCCTTGACTGACCCCTGTGTGGGAGCCAGTCTGCCACGCTTTCCCTACTCTAGTCCCCTTGGGGGTGAGTCCTGTGCAAACACTGCAGCTTCAGACCTGTTTTCAAAGGTTTTTCCTCCCTGTCTCCAGGGACCTTGGGGACAGCCCAGTCGAGATGGGCTCATACTGTATGGGGATCAGCAGGGCTGAGGACACATATAAACTCCCTTGCCTCCTGTTTTCGGTTTGCCAGCTCACAGCTCCAAAGTGGCACGTGGACAGAGGGCAGCAAACACAGAGAGGCTGCGCCACGGGTGCATGCAGCCATGGGCTCTCTGCTAGCCAGGGGCTGGGAGACTTTGGAGAGATACACTGGGAGGAGTGTGTGGAGGCAAAAAAGATGCTGTAGCAGGAAGCCAGCAAAGGATGTGAAGTACAGTAGCCAAGATACCAACATCGCTGGAAGGTGGCTGGGAGCAATGGTCATAGACATGCTTTTCTACTGCTCTTTCTGCCCTCTGAAATGTCTGCTTCATATGGAAAGTGCTCAGACCCTGAAAGAGGACATAGCCTTGCCAGGTAAATACCTGGGAGGGGCGAGCCACAGGACTTTTTTACAAATGGGAGGAGATAGCCTGCACTTGTAGGAAAAGCCATATGTTTCTGGCTTGGGATAAGATGTTTTTTGTGTGCATTTGCAGAGGTGGTTGGGAGCCATTGCACACACAACAATATACTGTTTTGTCAAATAAAAGGTCAGCAGGGTTCCTGAGCGTAGCTCATTGTCACAAGGAAGTCTTGTGTTTTCGTCTTTAGGAAGCAGGCAAGCTTGCCTCTGCCCACTCCACCTATTTGGAACGAGTGGACTTTCATAGATTTTATATGCGTTAGGGCTGGAAGGGACCTTGGAAGTTCACTGAGTCCAGCCCCCCATCCCAGGGGCAGGAAGTCAGCTGGGGTCACAGGATCCTAGTAAGATAAGCGTTCAATTGACTCTTAAAGGAATCCAGAGTAGGTGCTTGCACCACCTCTGGCGGCAGTCAGTTCCAGGACTTGTCACTTTTGGAGTCATCTTCCCATGACTACTGAAGGACCCTGGAGTTTGGGGTTGGGGCCTCTAATACATGCAGTGAGTGTGTGAGAGGGTTCTGTATTGAATTATACACATGGCATGATTTGGTCCAAAACTGATAATTAGCTACTTTTATCCAAGTTAGAGACTGGGAAAAATTGCTGTCCATTTCAATTTGGGAATGTTAACGGCCATGAACAGATAACTCACTCCATGGGGTCAATCAAAGGAGTAGAGGAAGTTTATTGAAAATAAATAAAACATTTTTATTTGATAGCCTAAGAGAGCAGGAAAAGTATATGTGCAGAGAAGTGTTGTAGAAGTTACAACACCCCGCACTGTTTAAAGCACAGCTATCTTTCTGTGGCAAGAAGAAAGTAAGCATTGTGAATCTCTTCCTTTAAAAAGAAATGGCCATGAAAGATCTTTGGAATAAAATTGACTTCATTCTATCTCATTGCAAGAGGAGAATTCATAACACTAGCCAGATTGGTTTATCTGAATCACATCCTCCTTTCCCCTAATTCAGCCTTATTAAGTAAGTTGCATTTCTCACATAAGAGTTGAAGAATTTTGTGTTTTACCAGCAGCGCTGAAGCTATTGATGCCTGGACTGCACTTGAGAAAGTTGCCTTGGTAGCATTTATGGTGGGTGATCATCAGACTGATTGAAAATTAGTACCTTTTTAATGATTGAATTGCAGTGCTGCCTACCTTTTAGGTCAAGTTTGATGCTGTTGGTTATTGATACCAACATAGACATAAACACCAGCTGTGATTTGGAAACTAGAATATGCATATGCCAAATATTTTCATGCTTGTGGATCATCAATAATTTGCAGGAATCTTTCTCTCCTGAGTAACTGAGATAACTGGGGTCTTGTGCATTTCATTATTACCTGGCATGGAAGTAAAATCAGGCAGGAGCAGCAGAAACTCAGTATTTTGCATGCCTGTGTCATAACCTGGAATGCTTTTGTTGTAGCTTTTAATCTTGCAGAATGAGAAATTAAATTCTGGCTCCTTGCCTCAATGGCCTCCTGAGGAAATGCTGCAAATTGTTTTCAAACCACTTAAAATTCTGGGTCCATCATCCCTGATGTTGTCTCTGGCTTGAACTGCAGAGCGGCTTACACAGACTTCTGAAATCGTGTTCTAGCCACAGCTCTATGGGTGTGAATCCAGAGCATTTTAATTAACGTTAGTGGAGTTGTTATACATTTACCTCAATATAATTTGAAATCAGTAACTGGCCCTAAATTTTAAAAACAGAAGGAGTGTTATACAGGTCAGACCATAGGTCTGTCTAGCTCGCTGTCTGATAGTGGCAGAGAGTGGACGTTAAGGGAAAGATGACATTTACATGGTCTATCCTGACCAAACTATCCCTGCTCTTTTTCCATTACAGCTTTCAGCAATCCAGCAATATCTGTTCTGTGAAGTTCCTATTGACTACAGCGATAGTCATGCTTGAATAATAGGGTAAAATCTCCTGTACCTGATCCATAGAAATAATAATTAATTATTTATTTATTTGTTTCTCAAGAGCCTGATTTTACATTCACTGAAGTTTAATGGAAAAGTTGCCATTCAACTTAATGGAGAAAGGGCTCATCCCAAGGCCAGTTTTCTCAGGGATGCCAAAGCAATCATTTGCACTGAAAGGGTTGGAAGGGGTTTTTTTTTGCTTTTATAATAGAAAGTAAAAAATAGTATTCAGATTTTTGTACTGAGGGCCTACATCTCAATGCCAGGCATTTCAAATCAAATCTTGTTTACTGTAACTTTATTAAATAGATGTCAGTCTGTGCCTGTTAAGTTGCTGGCTAATATGATCTTATTTGCTGGTAGAAGTTTAATCAGGAACAAATTTAGGTAAATATTTTAAAAATTTTTATGTATAAAAAAAAGAATTGGCCAAAACACAAAGCAGCTTGGTTTCAGACTTGAGAACTGAGTGGAGTTTCTCTGCATTATCATTGGGATATTTAACAACAGAATCTGAGCAAATAGGCCTGCTCCCTAAACTAATCAGGAAATGTTATAATGCTAATTCACATAGGCTTTAGTCTGTCCATCCTACAGAAATATTAATATTATGTAGAATGTAAACCACTGTTGGGAAGGGACTCTGGGACTTCAGATCTCAGGTTAAATGGAAAAAAAAATAGCCATGTAAACTAAGCAAACTGAGTGAAGCCTGGAAGCTGGTGGAACAGAATAATTATAGGAGCCCCATACTGTCATTATTTTTAGTCTCTATTCAGACTAAAACCCCATGCTCATAAGTTGCTGCTTGACTCTCTGAGCCACAGGCTGTTTGTGACCCAACAGGTTTCATATAGTATGAACTTCTTTATCTGAGGAAGAATTCATTTTTTTTTTGGCTCGCACCAGGGAATGGTTTGGCCATCTTAGTGGTTTGCATATACACCGCTTCGAGAAGTGTTGCAAATAACCCAGTGTTCGGCATGGGTGGCTACATTTGTGAGAGAGAGTGGGAGTGACAAAGTGTGTGCACATGCACTTTTGTGTGAGCGAGGAGTGGGCTTCTCTCTATCTTGTTTTTCTCCAAGATTTCTTTCCAGAGGAGGTTAAGGGAACTCTCTAGGTTTTTATAAGCTGATAGAACAGGGTTGTCAAATAGTCTTTATTAGAGACGAAACAGGAAGATGGCTTGTTTTGCAGACAGAGGGTTATTGGGCAATTATGTTTTTTATAGAGCTGTTGTAGGACAAATCACGGGCCTGCTTTTGCCTTTGATGCTACACGGCAGACTGCCCAATAAAGATCAGAACAAGGGAGGGCAAAGGGGGTCAGGGACAGAGCCTTCCCTTGGGGTCCCGCTTCTGCCTCTTGCCTCAGAAACCAGACACCTCTTCCAGACTCAGTATAGCCACCCATCACAGGGCTTCGATGTGACATTCTGGCCGGACTAAGCAACAGCTAGAGTCACTGATCTATGTCCTAGGAAAACTGAGGAATCAGAGAGGGCCATGTGCAGCTTTTTGGAAATGTGTACTGCTGGGTGGTGACAGCACAGCTGTCTCCTAATTTCAAAAATAAGGCATGTTGTTTGTGGTAAGGCATACAACAGCCTTTCCTTCACACTCTTAGAAAACATCCACCAACAGCTTTGGGAACAGGATGAAACCTCCTCAGACAGGAAATGAAGGAAAAACCTGTTAGCAAAATCTCTCCCCATTCCCAGTCACTTTCTCCCCCCTATTCCTGCATAAAGAGTATATACATGTTCCCTCGTCTGTCAGGGCACAAATCACTCTAACAGTTTTAGGGGGATAGGAAGAACTTCTTGTGAACAGGTTATCCAGTAATGCCTAATGCTAGCCATCTTGCACCTTCTGGGTGCGTCTACATGAGATGCTTAACTGTGCAATAGCATAGTTTACTGTACAGTGAGCACGTGTGCCTACACATGCACATGCTTACTGCATAGTAAAAACCCCTAATCATGAGTAAATTTGAAACCTGCAAATGTAGGTAGCAAATTTACTTGCGAGTAGTTACTGAGCAGTAACACACATGTAGATGCAACCCATGAGTAAATTTGCTCCCAAGTTAGCCCTGCCACTAGGGGGGCAGCCCCAGGCTAGCCCTAGGGCACTGGGCTGGAAGCTTCTCCTGCCCCAGGGATGGGCTGCCTCTATGGCAGCCCCTGCCTCAGGTCTTTAAAAGCCTGCAGGCACTCAGAGCCCTGGGGCAGACCAGCAGGGAGGCTGAGGTGACTCCAGGCCCTGCACCCCCCCTTGGCAGGCTACAGGCTAGCCTCACCAGCCTGTCTGCACCCTGCCACCACTGCCAGCACCCAGACCCAGCTGCAAGCAGCTTCACCTGCGTGCAGCCAACCCTGAGCCTGCAGGTGCTGTGGGGCATTGCCTCAGATGCACGGCTGCAATTCCCATGTCATGCCCCTGCACTGGGCACTGCAAGCAGCTACTCAGGCCCAGCAGCACAGGGCCAGCTGCTTGGAGGCCCAGAGAGCTGGCACAGGACTCAGGATGGACTCATCATCGCCAATGCCCACGCCCACACCTGTGCCCACCACCTGTGGCCCCAACTGGTCACAGGAAGAGATTAGCAACCTTGTGATACTGGGGGGGTGAGGTGAAAGTGTAGCACCATTTAAAGCATGGCAGGTACTCCAATGTCCATGTCTATGAGGGGCTGTCAGGCCAAGTGTCAGAGTGCGGACGCAACTGGTCAGTGCAGCAATGCCACATAAAGGTCAAGGCCTTGCAGGCACAGTGGGTTGCTGTCACTGACCACAACTGTTCGTCAGAGAGTGCCTGCAAGTCCATGGCCTTTATGTGGCACATGATGGACATAGTCACTCCCCAGGACCCAGGTCACATCCATGATGCGTACAGCTCCTGCCTCAGCCTGGCACCTGTAGTGACAGTTCCCCAGGCGAGAGCCCCTCAGGAGGCTCCCTGGCTATAGCCTCCACCAGCAGTTCATGGAGCCCAGGCCAGTGCCTGCCCTGACAGTTCCACAGTTTCAGCTCCAGCCATGAGGCGAAGCCCACCATGACACCACCAGCTGCCAACGGTGCCAGCTCCACCCCGGGGTGGGCCCTGGCTGGGCGCCCACCCACCGTGCCCCACCATCCAAGGGCAACACCATCACTGACAGCCACAGCCATGCAGAGCTGCCAGCCATGCCAGCTCCAATCACATAATAAGAACTGCAATGGGGGGCCCCACCCTAGTCCCCGGGCACAGGAGAGTGAGCAGGGATGGAGGGCTTGGCCAGTGGCTGCTTAGGCCTAGGCCTAGGCCTGCCTGGCTGACTTACCATGGTCCCTGAGCACCTGTGTATGCCCAACCCCTGATTTGAGGCTGGATACTGCACAGAGCACCTTATCTCAGAAATGTTGCAAACTCAAAGAAACAGCTTCTTTCTCATGGCTCTACAGGTCCTGCAGCTACATACAGGGGAGAGGCAACACTTGACAGCTATGATGCAGCCTCAGGGTCACCACCACCCACCAGGTCTGCCAGGTCTGCCAGAGGAGGACCCCAGGGCCCCTCCTCCTGGACTGCAGTCCACCAAAGTGCAGGTCTGGCCCAGGCAGTGGTTAAAGTGGGCCCAGCAGGGGTCCAGGTGTAGGGCTGGATAATCCAGGGCAGGAGTGGGTAGGTGGGATTCCTGATGAGGAGGGGCAGGACTGCCATGGTGCCCAGCTCATGGTCTGGCACCCTCAGCATGAAGCGCCCACTCTCCACCAAGCTCAGTAGGCCAGTCTTGGAAGATGTAGGCATTGTGGGCACTGCCCACCCAGCTGGCACTCATGTGCATGAAGGTAACTTGGTGGTCCATGATAGCCTGGAGCACCATGAAATGAAAGCCTCTTCAGCTGTAATAGCAGCACTCTCCATAGAGAGGGCAGGTGAAGGGGATGCGAGTCCTGTCCAGGGCCCCTAATGCACTGGGGGAATCTCAGGGCATGGAAACTTGCCACCACTACCAGCAGGTCATGCATGCAGAGCTCCATATGCCCCAGCACATCCTGGAGGGCACCACACACCTCCAGGACAGCCTTCCCAGTGGTAGCCTTCCCAGAACAAAGAGGTGGTTGATGTACTGCAAGCTGGCAGGCATGCCCAGCCTGAGCAGGGCAAGGGCCAGCTGGGCGTCCATGCGAAGAGGCAGCCACATGCCAATGTCCTGCCACTCCAGGTGTGGCTGGAGCTGTTCTAGGAGGTCCCAGAAGGTGACCTGGGTCATAAGGAAGGCCTCCAGCCATTGCTCATTGTTTCAGGTGTCCTGGCTGGTCCAGTGGGCCCAGAAGCAGTGGGGCTGGATGCCCAGAAAGGCAACAGAAGCCCTGGCAGTGGCATCCTGGAGCCTATCATTGGTGTCCTTGGTGGGGTCCAGCCAAGCAGACAAGGTGGGTGTGGCAGGTGTACAGTGGCTGTCCTCGGATGGCATGCGGTGGCCTGGCAGGTGGCTGCTATGTGTGGGTGAGCCAGGGATTGGCCAGGCTACGGTTGGCATGGCTGGCCAGGGAGCAGCAAGTGAGATTGGCTTTTGAAGAGGGCTGCCAGCTGCTGGAGCCCAGAGCTCCCCCCAGTGCAGGGCCCTGAGAAGCAGGACCAGGTTGGCAGGAAATCTGCTCCCACTTCCCCACACATGTAGACACGTGCCCAAGACAGTTTACTCATGAGTAAATTACTCATGAGTAAACTGGTGCCGCATCAAATGCACATGTAGACATGCCCTCTATGAAGTAGCTGGGAGCTGGCCACTGTTAAATCCAGTACTGAAACTCAGTAGGTCTTTGCCCCATTTAATTTACCTATGAGCATTCATTTTTGCATCAAAATGCATGATGTTTATTTTCCTGATTTTCCAGGCTGTTGATACAGCATTATTTCCGGGCTGTGGCACCTTTGGGAAATGTGGTGTCTGAAGGTGGAAACAAAAACATGGTTCCACATCGGACCCTATCTTTCTCCCTGTTTAGAGTTCTATGCAGTAGGAAATTCTGAACCGTTACTGCTATCTATCTATCTATCTGTCTATCTACTTACTGATATGCCACCTTTCCCAACAAAAGTTCAATGTGGCTTGCAGCAATAGAATGAAATAACTTATAAAACAAGAAAATGAACCTATTTAAAAAGCAAGTAAAATACAAAAAATGAAATATAAAGCAAAATTCTCTAAGCGTACTGTTTCTTCTTTTGGAGACCTTGATGATATTAGACGGTAGAGCTTTCACATCATAATGTAGTCTGCAGCTTGATGTTGTGATGGCTGCTAATAGATACTCCTGGAGAATATCTTGCTTTCTGTCAGATAGGTATTAGAGCTCAGAAAGAAGGACTAATTGAAGCTTATGGATTCATCAATAGACAATGTATAAGGACACCTGTGAATTGCTTAGTACCTATGGATTTATTAGATGGACTTACTTTCTAGGGCTAGGATACGATTTGATTATTTGGGGCTAGCTCCTGTGCTAAGAAGTTGGCACTAGGTTCTAAAATGTTTTGATTACCATTAACACCTCGTTCCTGTATATGAACTAAGTCTTATTACCAAAACTAGAAAGTGAAGAGTTGGGAGTATTATTTTTGATTCCTCATAAGTCACATATGTACTCTTCAGGGAATCCGAAAGGTGCCTTGCTGATGTATTTTAAAGCTGACTTTCTGCGGCAAACAGGGTCTCCCCTTCTCACTTCCCTCTCTTCCCTGCCCCTGTTGCTGACCGTATCTATATGCTGCCAAAATTCAGTTTCTCCAGTTGGAGAGCCTTTAATTGTTGCATTTTCAGTCTAGGTTTCATGTAATGCTACTTTTTCCTCAAAAAAAATATAATACACCATTAGGGCCACTTGAATTCTGTGGAGTCAAGTACCTTAGCTGCTGAATGTCCCTGACATTTGTGAATAGCACATTTGCCAGAGAGCTCATCAAATAATACAAGGTAAAAAAATATATTTTTCCACATTCATTTTAAAAATGCCAGTGAAATTAGTTACATTGCATATTAATAAAATACCAGTTGTCCATTTCAATCTAATACTTCCCTTAATTTTATACCTATTTTGCAGTCCTAACAACATTATCATCAAACACAGGATTTCTTTCCCTGAATTGTATTCGTTTGGGCTGTGTGAAACAGCACTATTCTGCTTCAATTTCCATTTCAGTGTTTCGACAGAACAGTGTTTCATTTCAAGTTTCGTTTCGAAAGCACTATTCCATTTCATTTCATCAAAACTATTTGGCTGTTTTGATGCTGTTTCACTATTTCGCCCATGGGTCATAATGGGGAATAATAAAATGCAGCAGGCAGGCAGATCAGGGGCTTGCCCACACCCCCAGGAGGGCTGTGGGGGCTGTGCCAGAGTCCTCCTGGGGCTGCAGGCCCCTGATCTGCCTGCCAGATGACAGACCAGCGCTGGGCGCAACGTGCACCCAGCGCCAGACAGATCAGTGCTGCTGCTAGCCCTAGGCTGCAGCACCTGCCTGCCTCCTATCATCTGGCAGGCAGATCAGGGGCCTGAACCCCCAGGAGGAATCTGGCACAGCCCCTGCAGCCCTCCCAGGGTGCAGGTGGACTCCTGGTCTGCACACGGGCTTACAGGAGGTAGGTGCTGCCACCTGGGACCAGCAGCAGCACCGATCTTCCCGGTACCAGTCCCAGCTGGCAGCACCCATCTCCTCTCATCTGGCAGGCAGATCAGGGGCTCGCCCGCACCTCCAGGACAGCTGTGGGGGCTGTGCCGGAGTCCTCCCAGGACTGCGAGTTCCTGATCTGTCTGCCAGATGACAGACTGGCTCTGGCCACAGTCCACACCCAGCACTGGGAAGATTGGTGCTGCCTCTGGCCCCAAGCAGCAGCACCTGGCTGCCTCCTGTCATCCAGTAGGCAGACTGGGGGCCCGCACCCCCAGTAGGACTCTGGCACAGCCCCCACAGCCTTCCTGGGGGTGTAGGCAGGCCCCGATCTGCCAGCTGGATGACAGGAGGCTGGTTCTGCCACCTGGGACCAGCAGCAGTCAGGGCCTTCCCTAGGGGGAGCGACTGTCCTGGGCCCCATGTAGGTGACTGCCTCAGGCCCCGTGCTTTGGGGGACCCCACAGAGCCATGCAGAGTGGCCATGGGGACTCTGCGCTGCCACCAGTGCTGGCTTCACATCCAGCTGCTCACTACCCTCCCTGCCACCACTGCTGATGGTGGCACTGGTGCTGACTTCTTCACATCCAGGGTGCATGGATCAGGATGTGAGCAGGTCCCCATACAAACTGATTTGCACCCTCCTTGGGTCGGCTCTGGCAGCAGCCTGATTGGATGTGAAAAAGCCACCGCACGCCCTGGATGCAGAAAAGCCATCGCTGCCAACGACTACGATGGCAGTAGTGAGTGAGGGAGTAGCGAACGGCCAGACGCGAAGCTGGCAGTGGTGGCAGCACAGTCTCCATGACCACTGTGCTTGGCTTTGCAGGGCCCTCACCCATCCCCCCCAAAGCGCAGGGCCTGGGGTGGTCTCCCCGATTCATGTCCCCAGGGATGGTCCTGGCTGCCACTGGACCCAGGAGGCAGAACCAGCCTCCTGTCATCCTGGGAGGGCTGCAAAGGCTGTGCTGGAGCCCTCCTGGGGGTGTGGGCCCCTGATTTGACTGCTGGATGACAGAAGGCTGCTGTCTGGGGCTCCCAGCACCAGTCTGGCATCTAGCAGGCAGATCAGGGGCTTGCAGCCCCAGGAAGACTCTGGCAAAGCCCCTGCTGCCCTCCTGGGGGTGCAGGCAAGCCCTCGATCTGCCTGCCAGACGGGAGGAGGTGGGTGCTGCTGCTGGGACCAGCGCTGAAGATAGTTAGCCTGCCTTCGAAGCAGAACATTTCAAAACATTTTAAGTTCCCTTGTTTTGTTTTGAAGCTGTTTTAAAGGCTTGTTTCATTTCGATTTCACTGTTTTGAGCTCAGAATGTATCGAAACAGCTTCAAAATGAAAGGCTGGGTGACATTTTACACAGCCCTAGTATTCAGTGTCTTTTTTCCCCCCTTTTTAGAAGAATCCTTCCCAATGAATAGCTCTAATGTCTTCCTTCGTTCTTGCCTCCAAGAGCAGCAGAGTGATAATGACCCAGTTCTTGTCAATTTCTCAACTATTTATGGGCTTGTGAACAGCAGAAGGGAAAACTGAGCTGTTCTATTTTCTCTCTGCAAGCTTGCAAAACTAGGCAGCACCACTGGGATTGTCTGCAGGCACAGGTAGACAGGACTACATCAGTTGGGCTTGATGTGTACTTAAAAGGTTGTTCTCTTTACCCCCAGAGAAGCATTGGATCTTTATTTTTCAAAGAAAGTTTAGATTCTGAAGAAGTTAAGGGCTCTTGCCCAGAAAAACTTTTTACTGTATATGAATTTGTGAAGTCCCTGAACTCTGAGAAGGGCTTAATCTGAGACTTCCATCTGCACCTTCCAGAAACTCATAAGAAACTCATGCTGACCTGTTGAATGCATGTGTGTCTCCAGTAAATCTACAGGAGAGTACTAAGCACTGTCCTTTTGCCTCCCCCTGGAGAGCTGCCACAGGCAACAGCTAGTCAAAACCACCAAAGCACCATGTTGGGGACATCTTTAAGACTTCAAGAAATTCAAAATGCATGTACCCTGACCCCCTCCCTCCAGCTACAGCCTCTGCCCCCAAGTTACATTTGACTCTGTAATTCACCTGCCTTCAGAAACCTGCAGAATTTCACCTATGACAGCTCTACAGACAAATGGGGCAGATCAGAGTCTTTCATCTGCGTGATGAACTGCCAGCCTGTCAGAACAGCAGAGAATCTGTACTGTGCTGGGACACGCAAGAGCTGCCGCGGGGGGTGGGGGCGAAAGGATGCTGGTCTGTGTTCTGACCTTGGGAAGCTTTCAGGAGAGCTCTTTGCTGTACATGATAACTCTGAGGGTGCATAAGAATGTGTGTAATGGTATGCAAGAGAGACTGTATGACATGAGAACATGGAGTGAGGTTGTACATATGTATAAGTTAAGTTTTCACATAGACCTATGTGATGAGAGACATGTGAATGTTTAAAATTGTTAATTAAGCAACTATAGTCCGGGGGTCTCTGAGGCACCCGAGTATAAAAACAAGAGACTCTGTCTGTGAGGGGAGGCACATGTGTCTGATTAAGGGCATCATTAAAAGGCCATAACTCTACTCACAGTTGTTATGCAGTACAAATGGGCGTTATGCGGTATTTCTCTAAATTTGGAACAGGAAGTACCTATAGAGCTTCATATCCCAAGGTGTGATGCCAATTGGTAAAAGCTGGTGTTCTGATGGCACTACTGTACAAGAGAACGTGTGTGACACTCAGTATCCGAGAGAGACGTTTCTTGTGTTGACACAGCATTGGATGAGAGACTCACTTTACTCTTTAAATGGAAATAACTTCAAGGAATATAAATGCTGTATGAAATATATTTGAAGTTGTTTATGTGAGGAATCTTTTTCCTCTGTGCTATGCCCCTGAAGCCCAGGTGCTCACTTTGGTTCCTCAGAAAATATTTTGACTTCTGGACATTCCTGTTCTTTAAACTTCTTGTAAACTGAATGAAGAAGAAGAAGAAGAAGGCCTACTGCCAGTAGGTGCATCATCATAAAGTACAATATAAGACCAAAGGTTTTGCTCTGTCATTGCATCATTTTATTTTTGAGTTTATTCTAGTCTTTGGTATTCCAGTGACTCCATCTCATCCCTGTAAGAGTCTGTTGCTACTTTTAGATGCCGTGTGTGTGTGTGTGTGTGTGTGTGTGTGTGTGTGTGTGTGTGTGTGTGTGTGTGTGTGTGTGTGTGTGTGTGTGTGTGTGTGTGTGTGTGTGTGAAAATATTCTTTTATAATAAAGGGCTTTGTCCATTTGTCTGTAATGCTCTTAGAGCAGTCCAGAGTGCCACCACGATAGTGGGGATGGAAGGGGTAGAGCAGGAAGGGCAAGGCTGGCAGCTCAGGGTGCTAGCAGAAGGGGACAGAGGAGATGGCAGGACAGGCTCCCTGCTTCCCCCTGCATCCCTTGCTCTTGAGAGGTGGCATAGGTGGTAGGTGACAGCACTCTGTCCCTGCCCCCCCCATCATTCTTGATGGGCAGTTGGATAGCGTGCGTGTCTATCTATCGAAAAATTACAGAGCTGACTTGTCCAGTAGAAGTAGAGTACTGATAGCTTACCACATACTTCAGTTCAAAATAAAGCTCTTAAACTTCAGCAGTTGGCAGTAGAAAGTAAAGTACTTTGAGCTTTGCTTTAAGGCTAAGTACAGACCATCAAAAAGCCTGAGGCTGAATTGATTTAATCTCCTCAAGTTAATCTAAACTGTGTAGCTTGAACCAATAAGAAAGTGAACAACATTCACTTTTGAGTCTGGAAATGCAGCCACATGCCTGTAGGGTGCAAGGCTGGAAGTGAGGGTGTGCTACAGCATGTCTCCCTGCTCTGCTAGAGTAGAAAGCTTGAATCTGGAGGGGATCCGAGGCAGAAGTTCAACAAATTGATTTAACCTAAATCAGTTAATTCTGATACTACATCCATCCAGGCTCATCTTAAACCAGTTTTGGTCATTTTGAAAGCAGTTTATGTGCACTGAATTTCTGTTGCGTTACAGATTCCAACTAGTTACCACTCACTTATACCAGTTTGTGTGTAATTTCTGCACCTATCCTAATAGTATTCAGGACCTAGTGGGATTTTCAGTAGTACTTGCTATTCTTGTTTCCCCATCTGCATCCATTGGCACTCAAATGGAGTTAAAAATCTGGTCTAACTAGATGTTGCTAACTCGATTTGATTGGACACACCCTAGGCATTGTTTTGCCGTCAGTACTTTGTTGTGCTGTTTGACAATTTGGCTGCTGTAAAACTGAGGGATGCATTTGTAGTAAACTGTGAGATGAGCAAAAGATTTGTTAATGTTAAAGTGTTGTGACCTTGGTCATCAAAAATCTAGAATTAATGTTCTAAAACTAGCCATCATTATTGCATATGGCTCTAACAGCTTACTCAGCACTTTTCAGCCAAGTTTGAAGACAAGGTCACTGTTCAAATTGCTTACAATCTAAATGGAATAAAATAAACCATCAGCTTTACTGAACACATCCATTTAGATGGATTATAGAACACCTGTTAAAAGGAAAGCCCATTGAAACATGGACTCTTGAGTATTGTTCTGTATACACTGTGCAAGAAGTACTTTGTGAATATTTAATATAAGTTCTCAATGTCCTGTCCCAGCAGCATTTGGTCTTATGTTCCAAAGACCTCGTCTCAGATAAAAGGAAGATTGTGCCAGAATATTATACTTGCAGTTGCCCATTTTTTCTGCCAAGAAGATAGCATTGGGTTTATGATTCTATAGATCCTACACTATGAATATTGCATTGAGTAACTCATCAGGAGTTCCAGAACACCTTGAGTTCAAAAGTGCTTTAATGACTCTTCATTAGCCTTATTTCAAAATGCATGACTACACCGATTTCACTGAAAAGGCGGTAACCATGATTAGCTAGGTTACCTCAGGCTGTTGGCTGAACAGTGGTGATCCTAGTGGTTGAATTGAAGTTAAGTAGCAGCCAATAGCCTGAAAAGCCATTAGAAGGGATAAGAGCAGGGAGCAAGTTCAAGTTACCCTGAGATTCGGTGCTGAAGGTCTACAACTAGGATTGCAAGCCAAAGAGCAGAAGCAAGAGACAGATCCAGAATTCAAAGTTAAGGCCAGGTGCTTGGAAGGCCAAACTAGGACACCAAGGAAGGTAGACAGCAACAAACCAAAGTCATGAGGTGATGCCATGTGCGCAGGTCATGGACTGCTTGCAGAGACATCTAGAGTGTTGTGCAGGAGAGCTCAGTGGCTAGGAAGTTCCTTGAATATAGAGCCATGGCCATTGG
>JAGPOW010001167.1:1240736-1261269 GCA_030014935.1 Caiman crocodilus | reverse complement strand
AGCCGTTCCCGTGCGCTATCTAAGTCCCTCCGTCTGATGGGCGCCGGGGCGCGCGGGGGGGGGGCGCCCCCCAAAAGTGTCTTTATGATGGAAGAAAGCCCACCAACCATTCTAGATCATGTCCGTTGGAAATGCCACCTGCCCTAGCCCACACTTCTGGGAACTGATCAAAGTTTTTACTGAGAGGACATTTTGGGACATTTTTGTGCAGATACCAATTAGTATCTGCCAATCTGTTTTTCTGTACTGCTGGTGATATCTACCACTTACCACTATGAACCTTGTGGATAATGCTGAGTTTCAAACCTTATTTTGAGAGACTCAAACCTAATCTAGATGGACAGGCTGCTAAGATAATACAAAGCAACCATACTTATAGTTTAAATTAATGGGGGGGGGGGAAGTATTTTAATTGAGATAAAACAGGATATAAAAGAGAAATGGAACAGCTTACTTCCAACACATGACAGTTTCCTAACAAGTTTAAAGTACAGTGCAACATCTTTATGCCTCAAGTAAGTTTCAGTGCATGCTACAGAAATGCCTCATGGGGAGGAACAATTCACAGGAAACAAAAGTTTTAACAGTTAAATAGCTCTTTATGTACCAGTAAAGATTCCGACAAATTTTGGTTTCAAGGCTGAATTAGAGCTCAGATTCAAGTTCTAAATTGTTAAGTTAGGCCAGGGCTATTTTGGAGATATTTTCCTACCAAATGGCAATGATAATGGGCTATTTAAAAGGGAAATAGTGATAATCTTTCTGCCTGTTGGGACCAAATAGAGTTAGACTCTTCCAGACTTAATTCAACTCTGAACCAAAATCCATTTGAACTCACTCAAATCCCAATGCCATGCACCACTCAAAGTTCCATAGAGGGATTTATTTAAATTTTCCATTTTAAATCTTTTTGGATTCAGAAAATATGTGCCCGATGGCAGGAAAAATTTTAAGTGCTTTGAGAGTAGACCTGAAATTTTAAAATTAGAAATAAAGAGTGTGAGACTTCATTCAAGCAAAAGAGCTATATCCATTTTCTATCATGATCCAGATGGAAAGCTATAGTTAGCCATGTGTGACAGGTCGTCACTCTGGGGCCGCCCTCAATGTGGCCCACCCACTTGTCTCTGGGCAACCACCCACCTACTCATCTACCATGTCTTGATCTTGATTAAGGAATTAGTATTAATTAGCAGGGGGCTGCCCTTATACTGCCCCCTCCACTAGGGGGCACTATCTGCAGCTCCGTTTCCTCCCCTGCACTGCAGTCCGCACCTTGCCAATGGAATCATCATTGTCTCACTTCTCTTGCTGTTTTGGCCCCTTCCTGTTCTCCCCAGGCCTTCCTTCCTTTAGAGCACGCTCCCTCTGGTCCTAGGGCTCTCTCTGGCCCCACCTTGCTCTGTGCCCTTATTTACAATGCTGCCCCCTCCTGAGACTTTCCAGTGCCCAACTTGGGCTTCCCATTAATGCGGCCCCTCTTTCTGGGGCTCACCGTGCCCACACTTGGGCTGTCCAATAAGGTTGCCCCCTTCTGGGGCTGGGATCTATGCACCCCGTGTGCTGCACCCACTGGCACTAGGGTCCTCACTCTGCAGAGAGTCCCCTATGAGGCCTCCTCCATCCCCTAATAGCCTCACCCAAACCACCGGTTGTAGCCAGGAGGCTCAAGTTTGTATTTGCTATAACTCAAACATAAGCCACCTGGCTACCACAACATTGCTTAACTCCAGACAAGTAGTACCTGCAGTTCTCATTTTTTTTTTTTTTTTTTTATTACTACAAATATCACAAAACACACTATATACAACCCCTCAAATCAACACTCCAGCTAACGCACCGGATTACAAGCAAACCCAACTCCACTCTACCGTCTCTCCCCCCCCCCCAAACCCTGTCTGTATCCACTTCAACCCCCTTCCCCTTCATTCACAAATCCATACCACTACCCTTCCCATACTTACTCCCAAACACCCTCTCCTCACATACCACACCATATTCTTTATTTATTCATCCCTTATCCTCACCCCACATTTAACATCATCCCCTCTTATCTCTTCCCTTCCCCCGCTTCTTAATACATCTCTTATCTTCGGCTACATTCCCCACATCCCCATCCCACGCTAACAAATGTGCCCGTCTCATCCTATATAAACGCATCTGCTCCATTTCCCAGTCCCTCTGGACTCACCTCCCGAGAATACCCTTCTCTAGTTCCTACTCCATATCCTCCTTCCCCCTGTCCACCTTCTATCCTCCTCTCTCCACCCCTTCTCATCTTTGCACATCTTTCCCCTCCCCCCCACTTTCCCTTGCCCTAATAAACTCTCCCCACCTCTGCTTATCACCACTACTCCCTTTCCTTCTTTTGCCCACCATCTTCTAACTCAGAGCTTTTCTCCTCCTCGCTTCCTTCCTCCTCCGACTCACTACTTGCCTCCACTCTCTCCCCCTTCCCTGTTCCCAATGCCCCTTCCCTCATTGCCCCCCCCTTCCCTTCTTGGTCCACCAATCCCTTGCCCCTCCAAACTTCCATGTACACCGCCTTCCTTTCCCCCCTTTAGGTTCTACTGGTTGTTTCAGCTTCCCCACACCTTCCTGTACTCCCGCTTTCTCTGCCCCTCCCCCTTCTTTCCCCTCGTGCTTCTGGTGGCCATCTTGGTTTTCTTCTCCACCCTCCATCTGGTCTCCTTTTTTTACCTCTAGCTCCATCCTCCATTGTGTCCTCCATTGTGTCCCCCATTGCCTCCCCCTCCACTCTCCTTTTTACCCCCCCAACCCCATCCATCTTTCTTTCACATCTTCTTCCCACACCCTCCCTTTCCCACCACTTCCTCACTTGAAGCCAATCACTTTTCTCAGTCTGCTGCCCTTCCACTTCCCCAACCTCCATTTCTTCCACAATGTCTGCTATACCCCACCCTGCCTCCTCCCACCCCTTCTCTCTCTTCTTCCTCCCCTTCTCACCACTGCTTTGTTTTACTCGCATATGAGCAGGGACAATTCCTCCTTGCATGCCCCTCTGCTCCTCACCACCCACAAACCACTTTCTCTGTACACATCCCCACCCTGTGCCTTTGCTCCCCACAACGGAAAAACACTGTAAATTGACAAAAAGCCCCAATATGCTCCCCCCTTCCACACTTACTACACACTTTTGGTTGCCCAAAATAACTACTGTACCCCCGGTGAGACCCTATCTGAATTGATGAAGGCAAATGCTTTACCCCCCCTTTCAACACCACCCGCGCTCTCCATGACCCCGTCCATATTGCATATCTATCCAAAACCCTATCCACCCACAACACCTTTTTAACCTGCCCTTCCAAAAAAAAGAGGACCACATCTTCTACTTCCAACACATCATTAAACAACCTCAAAACAATTATCCGCTCCCACACTCTCCCCTTCTTCAAACAACCACCCCTTTAGCATGCCCTCCCTCACAAATTTTTCATGCACCTCCCAAAACTTCTCATAAGCCTCCCTCCTCCAAAACAATCACCCACATCCTATAATTCTCATATGCCACAACCGCGCTCAAGTCCTTTGGGTTTATCTTAAAGTCCTGAAACAGTACTTTGTCCATAAACTCTTGTCTTGCAAGGGTATTTGCCCCCCTAAATCCTTCTTTCAACAAAGTTGCTCACACTCTGAGCTTGACCCGCCTCCTTGGGTCTTCCCCCCCCCCCCCCCCAGAGTGTCCTGCCATACTCCTCTTCTTCCTCACCATCTTCTCTTCTCCTCCCATGCCTGCCTTGCTCCTTCCACCTTCCTCTCACCCTCAGTCCGCTTCTCTTCTTCCACTGCTCCACTGCTCACCTCCCCTGCCTCCTGGTCCTGCTGGCTCCCGCTAGTCTCCTGCTTCCTCTTCCTTCCCACCAAAGTCCAGCCTCCCATCTCCAAGGCCTCCTTACCAGATTGTTCTCTGAACATCTTCTCTTCCATCCTGTCTCCAACAAACTCATCCCAGTCCTTCCTGCAGCACCTGCTCCTACCATAGCTCCGCCCACCTCCTTCATTGCTCTTCCTCTTCGCTCCAAACTCTCCTTCTCTTCCATCACAGCTCCTCCTCCTCCTCCTCCTCCTCCTCCTCCTCCTCCATGCTCCCAGCCTCCCGAGACCCGACCAGGCAGCGGACAGACCTAGGCCTGTCCACCAACCCGATCTGAGCATTCAAGAGGCCAGGAAGCAATCGCTAGAGCAGTACCTGCAGTCAGGCTTCCCCTCACCTCTTTGCTCTATGAGCTCCTGCCTCTCTGACTGCTGGCAGGAAACTGACTCAGGCCTCTGCTCCTGCGCTTTATAAGTGCCAGGCCCTGCCCCGTCTGGTCAGATGACCTTCCCTGGTTGCCCTGGCAACCCACAGCTGTGCTCCTTAGTCACTGCTAGGGCTCCCTCCCTAGCAGTTTTCCCCTCTTCAGGAGCAGGGCACCATCGTGCTCTGTGACACCATGTTAGTATAAAGTGGGATAGATTTGCATGGTATAGACTAACCAAAGTATGTATATATAGCACAAGCTTTTCAGATGCTGTGAAAGGATACACACAAATTTGAGTATAAAAAGGAGAGAGAAAGTAGTCTACAAAAGACAAGACCAAAGCATGATGTTCCACTCTGAACTTCTGAAGGAGAGCAAAGTTGATCTGACTTGGACCTGAGGTAGTCATGCAATCAGGTTGGACCCAAGGGTTGTGGCTTTGCTGTTGTAAAGTGCAATTGGGAGGCTTGCTTTCTCTCTGTCTTTTGTTCTCCCTTAACAGAGGCTTTTGAGAGATTGCACTGTTTAGGTTACGTGCTGGAGGTCAAAGCAATGCCTTGGGGAAGCGGGGGGACAGTGGGATGCCCTCCTCTTGGAGAAAGTCCCATGTCTAACTAAGTGGTGCTTCCCCCATGCTGGAACTCGATTCATCACCAGGGAAGCCAGGAATTCCCTTCCTAACCCACCTGTGTTGGCCAGCTAGAATTGTTCTTTTTATTCTTTTCCCCGTTATCCATTTAAATACTTTCTTACTGTCTTATAGCACACTATTTAGCTGCTGCTTGAGGTCTTTGAGTGCACCTCTGCGCACACAGGAATTGCACAAATAAGTTGCATCATAGCCTGAGAATGCAGGGTTTGTGGGTCCAGTAGTGAATGCAAAAGAAAATAGAGAGGGATGCTTGAGGTAAGAGTTTGGTAGAAGGGAATTACTGTGACCAATAAAAAGGCAACCTCAGAAATAGAGGAAAACGATATGCTTGCTTGCTGCTGCTTTTTGTATCTTTTATGCTTTATGTTTCTGGGTCTATATATCAGACTAATTCAGAGGAAAATATAAAGTGGAGGAGTCTTCAGAGGAGAGTAAAGCTTCCAGACACCTGTGAGTAATTTGTACCCACTGAAAATGGGAAGGCAGATTCTCCAATGTGTATTTGCCCCTTGGTGTAACACCAAAATTGTGAAAAGGCCTCAAAAACCAGTGGAAATGGCTCCAGTGACATACCCACAAAATAAGATGATTCTCCATATAGCGCTGGGCTGTCAGAACAGTGCTATGCCAACCTCACTTGTCATGGTTACAGGATGGGGTGTTGCTGACTGTAGAACAGCCTCTGGCAGGCTGTTGCATCTGATTGTAAATTGAAACAGCCTGAGGACTGGACAGACAACACAGGAGGCAAAATGTGGACCTCTGCCCTTTCACTCAATTTGCTGGTGTGATCTTCATCAAAATAGAAAAACTCTTTCTCTCTTAGACTTTTATCCTCTTCACAATGGACCTGTCTACATGTGATGTTGTCACCATAACAGTGCACTATGACGATGTAGCATCCATGGGGGTCTACATGTGACCAGCAGCTACTTTGCAATAGCAACACCCCCCCCCATTATAATGTGCCACTATGGCAAATTAGCTGCTAAAAATAACCATGCGTAATGAGTACAGTGCAGTATGGACTGTTACTGCACTGTGACGTAGTACTTCCAACAGGAAATACTAAGTCAGAGCACATTAACAACATTGCCATAGCGACACGTGTAGACACGCCGAATGTGTTGTCACCTCCATAATGTAGTCGAGTAACTCCAAAGAAGTTTAAATGTATATCACTCACTTGTTATGGGGCCATATCATAAAGAACTGACACCTGCTTACCCATTTCAACCAGTGCCTTTTCCTTGCTTACTCCCATCCTTTCTGGCCCTGGGACATGTAGATGACAACAGGTGAGACTCCATTCCTCTTTGGGGACCAGACTGAGTTGATTTACAAAAATGGGGGGTCAGTTATATTCACCCGCCTCTAAAACAAGCAGTGTCAAGCTGGTATAACTTATGCACAGAAAAAGGCTTCAAGCTTAGTCACTCCACTCTGAATTCCCTTCGCCACTCCATGAACGGCTTTTTCTGTGAACCCGCTTAGTGCTTATTCTGTTTTGATTGCAGTCACAACACAATCAGCAGTATCCTTTATTCAAGCCACACTGACAGACACTTAAGCAGCTCCACCCAGTCGTTCTCTTCCATCACCTCTATCTTTCCATCTGTCATGCTTCAGTGTGCATTGCACTTACTCCTGCATACCCTATTCTGTTACCATTAGGGATTTGCAGTCCCCTGCCTCTCTCTTCCCCCTCCCTCCACAGAGGGCCCTGAAATCTGCTCCCCACTTCCTTCTCAAGGAAAGAATGAAAGGGAAAATGTTGTAGGAATCATTAGTTAAATGAACCCTGTTCTCGTCTCTCAAAAACCGGTAACAAAGCTGCTCCTCTTTTTCTGTAGAGGGGTTAGGCCTTTCCATGCCACCTGAACAGATGGGGACTGAAACCCTGATTCACTTTCTCAAGGCTGAGTTCAGGACTGCCTGTCTGTACCTGCTCCTGTTGCCTCTGATGCTGCATGTGTCTGGCATGAAAGGTTTTCCCTGAAATTCTCCCTGAACTTCTTCCCTGTCCTGTCTGTCATGGACTTTCTTTTATCAGAGCAGGTATCTCAGCAGGCCACAGTGATTTACTGTCCAAATAGTGCTGTTACTTGTCAGAGATTGTGATCGAAAAGACTTATTTTGCAGCTAATAAGAGTCTTTCTTTACTTCCCTCTCTGTTCTTTCTTCTTTTTTTTTCTTCCCTTCTTCAAATATTGTTTTATGAGCCCAGCACTTACTGTCTCCCTGACAGAGAAGTTATGCCTCAGGGGATAGTTTTCTCACCTCCAAGCCAGAGGGTTGTTGCTTTGATGCTTAGTTTAAAAATATTGGAACAGTTCCACATTGGGTGTCTACCTTTCCCTCCCCTCCTCCAGGCAATGTACGGTGGGGAGGAAGGGTCCTGCATTGCTGAAATTGGTATTTCACTGGCTTATCCAGTTGAGACAAAAGGAAGGGAGGTTCTTATTGCTCTTAACTGAACTGAGCTTCCAAGCAATGAATATTTTGGCCTGGGAACCTTCTGTTCTTCTAAAACATTCAAAACCTAGCACAACTAAAAGGATGACAGGTTTCTAAAAACAGTAAACACCATTTTATTTGGATTTATCCTAGGCACAATGTAAAATCTACTAGAATGGGGTGCATCGAAACAAATGGAAATTTCAAGTGTGAAATAGCACACAGTCATGAATCCCTCCTTCAGGGTAAAACAATCATGGCTGTAATAAAGACTCTCAGGGTTTTTTACTGATACAAACTTTAAATCCTGATCTGGACTGAAGGCAAAGCACTGTCAGTTCAGGATATACGAGTTGGGGCTTTATTTCAGCCTAGTGGTGGGGACGGGGGAAACAATTCTGGTGTCTGTCTGCATGCATCTGAGACTGTTTTGTAGGGACAAGGTTTAGGTAGCTCTAAAAAGCAACCAGTATGCCAGTCCTGTAACAACAGGAGTTGCAGCACCACTTTACCTGTAATAGTTTCTATTCAGCCCAGGGCTCTAATGTCTTGTCTTTATTACAGAGTTAACTCCAGTGTTGCCCCTATCTTGACTTCCATTCATACACACAAACCATTAACTCTGGCAGGATGGTACATGCTAATCTGAGATGAATGGCTCACCCGGCATCTTGGCTGTTGGATCACTGGCCTCTCTAGCTAAAGTGAGGTTACTCAGGGAGTGATAATCTGAGAAGGGAAGAGTCACTGTAGGCATATTTACCCTTTTTGACATTGATGTAACTGTCCTGTGCATTTTGCTTCTCTGTCATCTTAAAGGGTTAGCTCTCTGCATTTAGTGTCCCATACTGTTTTGGGAAATGTTTTAGACGTCTGTTTTTGTGTGTAGAAAGCAAACAAGAAAGACAAAGGTGGGAAGTACCCTAATGATCAGTGTTGGTCGCGATACATTTTGAGATGATAATCCTCAATTCACATCTATTAAAGGGTGAGGAATGAGAGACCTCATGGAAATGGGAAAATACCACAAGGCGCAGTTGTTATGGTGCTCTCAAAGGTAATTAGTGTTCACCAGAGACTGGTGTAGTCCTAAAAAATAAGAAGCCTTATTCTCCATCAAGTCTCTAGCCTGCAGCCTAAATTGCTACCTACATGCTCTGTACTGTATTATTTACTGCATTAATAAAGATGGTGATGTCTTTGTCACATTCTCAAAGAAATGGGGGGGGGAGAAAGGGGGAGGAGGACCCACCATTCAACCTATTATTACTTTACTTTTATGATTTTACTCTTATCACCATGACCTTACCTTGTGTCCTTGCTTAAAAATTCACTGATGAAATTACACCTCTATCTAGCCCACAGATTCCCTGCTTCAAAGCTTACAGGCTACTGGCCTGGTGCAGAAGGTCACTGAGAGTAAATGAGTTCCAAGTGCTCACCATCAGGTGCAAATAATATGGGTTGGACACATTCAGCAGGTGATGACTTAAGCACAAAGCAATGGAGATGTCTAAGCTATCTTTAATTCCTGTTTAGATAGAATTTATTTCTTTTCCTACTTATAATGCAGGAGGCATGTGCACACCCTGTTTATCTTTATGATGTTACAATATGTATTTTAGCTGATCTTCACTCTTCTCAGATGCTTATTATCTTGGCATATACCTTAATGGTGACTTTTACAGCCTATGATTTTGTCATGTTAGAACCTATTTTAAAATATCTATTTAAAGAACCTGTTCTTAGCATCGGTGACATTGCTTTTTGGGAGGACCGCTTATTAATCATAGTTCACATAAAAAGCTGTCTCCTTTGATTGTCTGTTGTGATAATATTTCCCCCACAAAGGACAAAAAGGTAAAGGTCTTTCAAATGTTGTTAAGCAGATATATCTTCCATACCATCTCAAGATGGGAAATTGTAAAACATCAAAAATAAAACAGACTGGAGAAATGTTTGAAGAGGAACTCCTCCCCACCCAAAAAAACCCAAACAAAAACAAAGGGTGCTGCATTGAGATCTCTTAAAGTAATTCAGTGGGTATAACATGGTTACTAAATATGACACAACACTGCTCCCAACAGCATAGGTACAGATGTACTGATTCTGGCCAAATTTCAGCAGTCGTTTACATTGTTTCTTCTAACACCACCTTGAGTTTTGAATGGATAGGATTCTTCTTTGCCTCCCATCCCATCCTAAAAAATTGCATAATGTTACTCTAGTCCAGGAGTGCTTAACCTCTGGCCTTTGAAGCCATGGCATTCAGCTAGGGAACCTCCCCGTCCGTCAGGAAATTTGGCAGCAGGGGAGTGCTGGCAGCATACACTGTCACAACTCCTCTGCTGCCACATTCCCAAGACCTGAGTAGTTGGTTGGAGCCAGGCCATGCCCCCTTTCCCCCCATAGCCAGATAAGGGCTGGGCCATGCCCCCTTCCCTCAAGACAGCCAGGTTGGGGCCAGGCCATGCCTCTTCCTCCTGCACAGCCAGATCAGGGCTGGGCCCACACCCCTTTCCCCCAAGTGCCTGGATTGGGGATGGGATCTCCGCACAGCTGGATGGGGCTCTGGAACACCTGAGGCACCAGAAGCAGCCCGCAAATGGACTGGATACTGCCCATCTGGCTCACCAGGGAAAAAAGGTTGAGGATCAATGTTGTAATCTGTAACATTAAGTAACTGTTAAATTCCACCTTAGAAGTGGCTGCTTTGAAATGGTGTGTCAGAGCTGCTCCTTACTCTGTGAAAGAGTTCATCATTCATTGGGAAGGAATCATTATCTGAGTACACTCCACTGTGCTAGCTTTTGGAGTGAGGGACTGAAATTTGAACAGTTTTTCCCTAGAGCAAACATAAAACACTGGTAGTAGGCAGGTGCTCCACATTAATCTGAGCAGGTGCTTGGATTAAGTATACCCCTTTTACCTTTAACCTCCAAAATGCCATCCACTTTTAATATATGTAGAACTATATATATATTTGCAAAAAAAGAATAGTTTGCTTCTCTGCCTTTTGGCTAAGATCAAGCAAGACAGGGAGCATCTGAGCCTGAAGTTTTGAGGCTTCCATAGAGGACGCCTGCCCAGATTTGAGGAGTACCCAAAGCCCTGGACCAGTGGATCTGGGGAGAGGATACTTGCCTGGTGATGGAGGCACACAGACTTGCTGATTGTGTTCTGTTCAAATTTTGGAACTTGACTATTGGGCTTTGCCCAGTTGAATTTGGAACTGACTCTCTCCTCCCCACCAAATTATTTTCCCTGCTGTAACAGGAGGAAAACAAATTCAAGGCAAACCTCCAATAATTAGATTCTATACCTGGAAAATGATAAATCTATACATTTTCCATCTATAGAATCTAATTATTGGGGGGATGTCTTATATTCAGGCTTATCTTATATTTGACTAAATATGATAAGTGTTATTGCCAGCAAGTGCACATGCAGATCCAAACAATAAATGTGCACGAAAGGAACTCATTAACTTTTTCACATAATGATTTTAAGCTGGTGGTAGACAGAAGTTAGAGCAGGGCACAAGAAAAATGGAAATGATTGGAATTTGAGCAAGTTACAATTCAAAGAAGGGAAGAAAATTCTTGGAGTGGTGCATGAAGAAAGGGAATTTTGATTAGACTTAAAGCATCATCAAACAGGGTTAACCTTACCTGATGCAGTGTTACTGAACCATAGTGTTGGGAGGAACAGAAGAAGCATGTTGCTGTGACCCAGAAAGTGAGAATTGTTGCTTTGCATTTCTGGTATTGATTGATGCAGCCTGGCACAAGCTTTCTACCTTTTGAGGAAATTAGCACCACCAGGAAGATGGCTTATATTGGAGAAACGAATTATACTATATGAAAAACTGTCGAGGATATTCCAGTACATGGATCTAGGCTGGATCCTTCAGACCTGTATTAGTCAACCTCACTACTCTGTGTATGTGCCATTAATTATGTCTTAGAAATTTTAGAATTGAAAGTTAATTCCTCTGACCTTTTAGTTTGCTTTGTTATTAATTGTTGTCCTCAGTTATGCAAAAATTAGAGCAGGACATATCTGTATAATACTCCCCCACCAGAGGGAAATTACTTGGTATAATGTCCCTGCTTTATTGATGTGGTGTTCAGGTATGTAGATGGTAAAAGAAGTGTGGGTTTCAACTGTGATCACCCCCACACTTTGTAGCTGTAGAAAACAGAACAAAAGGGACGTGTCCCTCCATGTAGCAATAATGGATGCTCGAAAGGAAAATAAAGTAAAATAAAAAGTCTCTCTAGTCCTGACCATGTGTATTGGAGGAGAAGAGTTTTTTTCACCAGCCCTTTAATCTTGATCTTGGAAAAGTCTTAGGGACTTAATGGAGTCCTGAGTCTCATCAACTGCTTTGGGGGTTTGTCAAGCAATGACTGATTTGACTTTGTGAAACTGTCTCTGTATAATTAAAACAAGGTCTCTTGCTATGCCTTTCCCTCTGAAACGTTTTTCTAGTGAAGAGAAATCTTGTTATATATTAGAGCTACCCTTAGCTGGTATAACTAAAACCTGGAGGCTGCTGGTTAGAGGGTTTTGACCCTCTGCTTAGGGTCAGAGAGATCACCACATTTGGGATTAGGAAATAATTTTACCCCATTGTCAGATTGGTTCAGATTGTGGAGTTTTTTGCTCTTCTCTGTAGCAGGGGGCATGACACTCTTTCTTGGATCTGTTGAGACTAATTTAACAGCCCTTGAAACAATAGGACACTAGCAGCCTTTATCTTCCTGCTTTATCTGTGGCAGATTAGGGTGCTTTTGGTGTCTTTGTTCAATAAGCCTTCAGGTTGTGTGACAGGGTTGATTGTGTAGTTTTAGAAGTAGGTTAGACAGAGTCTTGTATGTGATGGTTTGGATAAGGATAATCTTGCCTTCAGCAAGGTTGGACTTGACCTCTGGGGCTGTTTAGATGCATGCGGACATTTTGTTTCGCAGGGACAAGTAGCAGTGGCACACCTTGCGCCGCAGCTACTTGTCCCCAGGAAATGCCCTTGCCATGCATACTTTGATGCATTGCAAGACACCTTTGGGGGCATTAAGGGAGACTGGGGCCAGCACTGTGCTGGCCCCAACAGCTAGACCTGGGATCCTGGGAGCCTCTTGGGTCTGCAGCAGCAGCAATCCTGACGGGTGGAGCCTGGCTGGCAGCTGCAGTGCGGCTCCAGGTGGCCCAGCTCCATTTTTCAGGGTTGTGCACTGCCTGTGCATGAGCTACTCCATTCTTTTTCTGTAGGTTTTTTTTTTACCCCTGGATCGCACAGGGAAGGAAAAAAGGAGCAGCGTACACACAGGTAGCATGCCTTCGCAGTGCAGAGAACACCTGATTGTGTGGTATGTGGCGTTGCAGACCTCTTTGCAGTGCCACATAGTGCACAGGCGCACTCATCTGGATGTGCCCTGGAGGTCCCTTCCAGCCCTACTTTTCTATGCGTCTGTGATTATGGGTGTCTATGCCCAAGGTTTTCAAATTTAAGTGCTTAAACTTGGGCACCAAATGTGGGCTTAGGTGGTTCAATTTTAAGAGAAACCGAAATCCAAGCAGCTGATGTTTCATATGAGAATAACTATAATTAATCAGCAGTATTCTCACAATATTGTTTTTGGTATTCAGATAGTTGTTCATTATAAGCAAACAAGAATGTTGATTGTGTGTAATTGTGAGATTTGTGTACAGCAGAAGAAGGGAAGCAAAATGAAATTTGAAAATTCAGTATTTAGCAACACTTGATACCTGGTGTAATCTATGACACTACCATTTTCCTATTCCAAGAATGGGAAATCCTGTTAGTTTGGACACTATTTTGCACTAACTGCTGAATTTTTAATGATGACTACTGCTCTGTATGGGTCCTGTTATCAGAGGCTTATAACAAACATCAGCTAATCTAGCTAAGAAGGACCATCACAAGGTTAACTGGGCTTTTCCAACATACTGGTAAATAAATACAAGCTCCGTAGTAGGCTAAGCATCACTCTGAGGGAAATCACACTTACTGAACACTACAGTCAGAAGTCACAGTTCCTTCTTCCTCTGTTGGAAAGTCACTTTGCCACAGGGCCCCTAGACTCGGTAGGTGTCCCTGAGCCCACGTGGGGAATGACACTTTGACAACGCACAATGGCAAAACCACTCTTAGGCACCAGTAGCATACAGCATGCAGAGACCCTGCCCCTTCCTCTTCTACTCTATACCCTGTGTGTTTCTGTGTGTGAAATTTCAGAAGGAAAAAAAAACCAGATAGAGCTAAAAGTAACCCCAAATAGGTGCTCTGGCTTATTTACTACTGTGCCCCTTTTATTTCAATTTAAACTGTCTGTCCTTATTCTCCAGCTGCAGATCAGACACCCAGGTTATTGCAGACCATGGTGTACAAAGTACAGCAGCAACTTGGAGTCATATTAAAAGATTTTTTTTTTTTTAAATAACCTCAGAGGACTTTGTTTTTTCTATATCATTCACATTCATCACCTGCCCCCTGTGAAGTTAAGGAGGGATTTCTCATTTTTCTCTTCTCTGAATTAGGCTTCTTTGGAGGGTAACAAATTGGTTTGTACAGAAGTAGAATTGTACCACCACACTGCCTCCAAAACCAGTTGCTTTGGAGCCAGAGCTGGAAGCCCTCCAAGAGGTTTTGTGAGGAATAATTAGTTAATGTTTATAGTACGAGAGGCAAGGATTTCTTAGGGGTCTTTTACTGGACCAACTGCATAGCTGGGATAGAGTTAGACAAGCTTTCGAACTTTAAGGCATGTATTTTGAAGCGGGTGGTCCTAATAGAGAGCTCAGGCAGGCAGGGGCAGCTTTCACCTTTGAAGTATTGCCTGTTTAAACCAGGTCTGAATTTGGTCCATAGAATGCCAGGTGAGAGTTAATTATTATAAGATGAGTAACTGTACTTTTACATCAGGAATTTTAGTTCTGCGAGAGAGCTGCTTGTGTGGCCTTCAGAGCAGTCAACAGAGATGTGCCACTTCTCACCACTTACTAATTCTGAGAAGCATTTGAGAACTGAATTTTTTAATTAGCAGTGGCATCTCTCCACCAGCTGCTGGTGGGTGCCATATTGCCACAAAGTCCCTTCCTTCAGGACACTGATAGCACAGATAGAAGAGACCCATGTGTAAAAGGCTGCAAGCCTGTTTTTTTGCTTTTCATTATGCTTTAACAGTTAGAAGAACTGTACTGTCTAGGTGTTGGGGCTATTTAATTTTTTCAGGCTCCTAATCATTGAACCAGAACCTCAGCATTTTAGTTTGTTCTGCAGCTTTCATGTTGCCAGTGTCAAAATGATGTTGCTCATCAGGCAAATGGCTCCTGGCACAGGCAGCAAGAACCCCTGAGACGCCAGCTGCAATTAGGTGCTTCTGTTGTGAAGTTCATTGCATGGCTTTGTATGTGGTAAGAACAACTATTCTCACTTTGATCCTTCAGATCACTGCTGAGTAACCCAGGTATCTCTCCTTTTCTTTTTTGTTTTCATTTTTTTGTCCCTTTGAAAAATTTTGTTTTTGGGACAACACCCTATCCACAAAATGGAAGCACACAACCTGCAGTGTGACTTACCGTGCAGCTCTAAACAATACATGACTCTCCGGTACACCAGTTCTATGTACATTCGTTTGGGGGGAACCAAAGTAAACCTTTATTTCTTTGAAGTGAAGGTGTGGTCTGTAGAAAGTTCCTGCGGACTTGCCAGGTTTGCTGTCTCTGCTTATCAGCCATACCTCTGGACTTTAGGGAGGGTACCTATTCCTACTCCTTTTAATCTTGCAGGGTCCAGGAAGAATGAGCTGAACCCTGCTCTTTGTCGCACAGACTTGCACTTACACTACTGCAGGGAAGGCACAAAAATCTCAGTTCTTTTCCTCAGAACTGACATGCTGAAGAGACTCCCCATACCATTAGCACGTAGGGACTTGGACCTATAGTCTTGGGGCTTACTCAGCCAGTTGTATTTTCCCCCTGCACAAGTAGAAGGGGATTTTTTTTTTTGCAGAAAAAGGAGATTCAGATGGTGCTGATTTGCCCCTTTCAAGGATAAGGGAGAGAGGGAAGGCTCTAGCAATAAAATCCATTAAATATCTTTTGTCCCTCCTTGTCGTGAACTTCTAAGAAGAGGAACTGAGAGAATCGGTACTGAGAAGAGCTCTGTAATTGTAGCTCCTGAGCACTGTATATAGAAAATTGCCAAGGCAACCAATCATTTCATGGCAAGGGTAGAGGTAGTTTAGTCAAGATGAGGTTGTTACAAACCCCTGTTGTGCGTAATCATAGAGTAACCAACATTTTTAAAAGGCTCTTGTGTAAAACAGGAGAGGGGGAAAGGAATGAAAGAAATTAATTTCCTCTTATTTTTCTGCTTGCTTGCTGATTGAGGTACTAGAACAAATTGTATGTGTGCCCTGCACCTGGGGACACTGGGGCCTGGCAGGGAAAGGCTAGCTTCTTGACTAGCAGATGCAATGCAGATCCTATGACAGGCATGACAAGGGGCCAGTTTATCTTGAAAAGAGATAATATGCTTTGCAATGTGTTTTCAAACAGGGACTGATGGATGTCAAAAGTGCTCTCTCCTGACTCACAGGCTTTTTTAGTCTTGAACACCTCTGCTGCTACAAATGGTGCTGTTGGGGAGACTCTCTAAGTCAATGGGGTCATTTTGCCTGAGTAAGATCTACTTATGAGCATGGGTTTTGTGGGATCAGGACCTTAAAATGAATGAGGGGCTCGTTACTCTCCTTAACCACACGTGCAATGGAGGCTGAGTTTTGGGGCTACAGCAGTGTGAATAAAAATATGGCTGAGACCTGGTTTTAGATGCTGTATGAGCTTGTGCATCTGATCCGTGTCTGGTTCTATCCTCTTCCATTTCCAGAATTAAGCTACTTGCAGAAAGTGGAATTGCTAAACAACCTGCACCCACCCACCTGCCTGGAGCTCTCAACAGAGGTCAAAAAGGCCATCTCTTCCTAGGGGTCCTCTTGCTGTCCTCCCTGCAAATGACAAAAAAAATCTCTCTAATACAATCCCTCCTCCACATATGTGAATTGCAGGCCACTGGCATCGGAGGTAAGAGTCATACATCTGACCCCCTACTAAGGGGCGGTGAGAACATCGCTGGCACCAGCCACTGCTTCCAAAGGAAGCAGGAGGGTTTTGGTGAAACAAAATATCAGCAACTTCTCCAACAATGGGATTTTTTTCCCCACTTGGCATATCTGATCACAACAATGTACTCTCCATTGTACGAGAGAAGGAAATCTGCTGGTGGCGCTTTGTTATGTCCTCTTTCATGATGACTGTGATGCTCCCTCTATTTAAAAAAATGCCTCAGTGTTCTAGATGCTTTGTAGGTTAGACCTTCCTCCATGCCCCAGGGAACTTGCAAATAATTTTCCCCTGCCTTATTGGCTATTCTAGTCTCCTCCCTGCCTTTGCAGCTCTTTACCTTTTCCCTGGTAGTTCTGAGTTATAACAAAAGGTGACTAAGGATTGTTAAGAATTGCTGGATTTACTCAAATATAAGATGAGGGTTTTTTTTTCCCCAATCAGCATGGGGCGGGGAAGCTCCTCGTCTTACATTTGCATACAAGGAAACCTCTTTAAATACACTGTCTATCATAAAACTAATGCCAAAGCAGCATGTGCACAGTAATGGAAACCAGTTACAAAGTTAATTAAATGCAGCCAGCACTGAGCATGATTATGAAGCATATGGCCCAAATTGGGCAAACATACTGATGGTGGGGGGAAGAAGTGGGGAGGCAGAGAGCAAGGGAGCCACCACGCTCCTCCTTCCTCCCCCCACTTATTTTCCATGCTGTAGCAGTGGAAGGAGGAGAGATTCAAGGCAAACTTCCAATAATTTGATTCTATACCTGGAAAATGTTAACAAATTATACATTTTCCATATCTAATTAGTGGGGTCATTTTATATTTGGGGGTCATTTTACATTTGAGCAAATACAGTAATGAAGAACAGGTTAAATACTGAATTGTCAGATCTGTTCAACCTATTTAATTATTTCTAAATCCGAAGCGAAATGGTGGAAGCCCTTATATGTCTGCAATTGGATGGAGGTAAACCACCCGTGGTTTGTTCCAGGGAGTGGAGTGTGGGTCGTTGTTGGGTTTCTCTCACCAAATAGTTCTTTTCTGTCTCTGTCCAAACCATAACAGTGAGACAATGCTTGTATGTATTTTTATTTAAAAAAGCCAGCACTGAAATTGTTAACAGTGCTGATGCAATGGACAGTTGTGTAGTAACATATCTTGATGCTCTGCTGCTTCAAATGGCTGCTGGGCTTACAGGGAATGGCTGAATACATGATAAAGAAATTGTTCCCGAGGGGATGTTGTTGGTAAGCATCTGTTGCTTGCTGGGTTCTCTCTGCATTGGCAAGTAGTAATGGTAAGCATGATGGGATCTGTTCCCTAATCCTGACCATTGTACCTCTTGCCATGTATGTGAGACATGGCAGGACGGACATTTATTGGGATGGGAATCAAATCCCATTGCACCATTGAATGCACATATGCCAGGGGTCCAACCAAGACAGATAACTCTACAGTCTCAGTATTTTAGGAATTTATATAACACAGATTTCAACACACTGAGAAAACAGTCAAGTTCTCCGGTTTAAGAGAGGACACTTCTAACAGCTTTATCTCTTGTGGCAAACATTAAATGCATGTCTTGTATTTTTAGAAGTACTTCTTGGCACTTCTTCCCCCATGACTTGAAGTCTCAGAATTCGGAGCTGCCCAGGCCACGGGCAGGAGTATATTCTTGCTGTATGGCATAGGACATTTTGCAGGATGCCCTATTATCAGTGGTGTCTGACTCATCTGGCCTTGAGGGCCAGACAGGTGGCATGGGGCTGGTCTGTGGGCTCGATCCAGAGTGCAGAGCCATGTTATATGGCCCACAGGGCTAGAATTTGGTAGTAGTAGTATTAATTGCTGCAACCTCTAGAGCCCCAGCAGCCACTGTTCCTCCCCTGTGGGCAGCTCCTCCGGTCAGATGATACAGCACCTCACACCAAATCTCACCCATGAGTACACTGTCTCCCCACTATCTGGAAACATGATGGCAGGATGCATTAATAGCTGCAGTTCTGGGAGCTCTGGCAATTAGCATTGCCACTGCCTGGCACTGCTGATTTTCCGGATCAGTTGGGAGCCCTGCAGGCTGTGTTTTGGTCACTGCAACCCCGTTGGATTATACTGCTAACATACAAGTTGTGCACACACAATACCTTATTAAAAAAACAATAGCCAAGGTGTCTCTCTTTTTCTAAATTAGGGCTTTTAAATTTGAAGGTCAAGGGATTGTGGGGTATGAAGGGACTGTGACAACTCTGGCTTTCTCATATTCTTAAATGGGTAGAGGATATGAGGAGAGGAGTAGAAAAGGGGAATCCTGGATCCTGGCGTGGCTGTGGTATTGAAGTGGTAAGAAACACCCTTATGAATGATGATTTTGGAATTTTTCCTTGAATAAACTCTGTGCTTTATGCCTTTGGGAACATCTTCAGATGTTCTCCTTGTTGTAGTTTCGGTTTCCCTAGGCTCTTATTGATGTTGACTTTGTCTCCCTTGTTTTGATCATTTAAGTAAATTGCCTGTCTTCCTTTTATCAGTGAGTCTTATTCAGCAAGCTTTTTTCTTCCTTTAATAGCTTAATAATGTCTTCTGCTGCTTTTACCATCAGCCCTATTATCATCTTGCTGCTCTTTTATTTTTTTTCCTTTCCTCCTAGTTTATAAATTACTTCAGCTTCTTTTTCAGTCTGCAGTACAGCTTCCTGGCTTTACTGGAACTTTTTTGGTTTCCTTAGCATTTCCAGTTAGGAAGAACGCTCTGTAAATTGAAGCACAGGATTGCAATTCAAATTATTTGGCTTCTGTGCCAAGATATGTCACAGACTTTCAGCATAGCTATGGACAAGTCACTTAAACCTTTCTTACCTTTGACACTACTCAGGGATAATAATACTTGGCTACTGAAGGCAAATGCTGTGAGACCAAAATAAATGTTTGCAAAGGATGCTGAAATCCCTAAATGGAAGGTCCAATTGAGCCATATTTTGTGTGTTTATATATTTTTATTGTATTATCCATCTCTTGAATGTAGTGATCCAATTTGTGTTTTAAACTTAGTCCTATGGCTATCTTCTATTGAATAACTAGAACTACTAGAAGCACTAATTTATGTTACATTTAAGAAATCACTCTATTTTTCTGTTTTAAACTTTAGGCCTTTCCATGGCCTGTTTGATGGACATTTAAATTTAGGAAGAGGATATTCATGACCTTCAAAGCCTAGTCATCAATAAGAATATATCCATCATTGCTGTCTTCCCTCGCTAACCCTCAGTGACTTACAAACATCTTAACCTCTTTTATTCTCAACCAGTTTAGCGTAAATGCCCTTCATTGTGACACTGAACCTGACTCCTCTAGCTTAACATATTGTGGTTTAGCTGTGCTTCATAATTCAGTGGGTGAATGCTAGCCTGACAAACTTACAGTAGGCCTAAAAATGGACTGATCTTTTAATAGACAGCATGGTTCACCTTGCACCTGAGGCTAATTGTTGCAGCTGTGTTGCATTCTGGCTCACTAAGACAGGTCACATATTAAATTGAGATTGACAGAGGGAGTCTTTCTCTACAATGAAAGCGTTACTCGTAGTATTAGGGAAGGAGCAACACCTCTCTGTACTGCCTAATTTATCACTCAGTGACCAAGACAGACCCATGGTTGCTAGGACTTTTCTGATGCTAAGCAATAGCTTTTTTCCTGTTTGTTTGCTTTCTGAGAGGAATTTGATGGCTCGTTTGTGCTTTATGCAAAGTACGTGTGAGCTTAGCAACAAGGCTCACACACAGTGGAGTAGAGATGTGTAAAATCTTTGCCTGCCCTCACTCTGCACATACAAAGTCACATTTTTCTAATGGTCTGAGCTAAAAGAATAGTGTTTGGCGAACCGTCTTGGCTTATACACAGGGTAAAGAAGAGCACTCCTGCGGCTGGGGCTATGTTCAGTGTGTTCATTTCAGGGAGCAAGCATTGAGAAACAAACCCAGGTCAGTATAGCGTATTTTACCTACCCAGCACCT
>JAGPOW010001167.1:1226376-1239702 GCA_030014935.1 Caiman crocodilus | reverse complement strand
TTTTTTTTTTTTCCCCTTTTTCCACTTCCAGTGAGTGTCACTGTATCTGCTGTTTGCTGAGCAGGAAATGCATTATTAAAGCAGTTTCTCCTCCATAAACTGCTTTGCATCTGACTTTGTAACTATGAATTTACAGTGAAACAAAGTCAGGCCACCTTGGGATAACCCAGTGTGAAATCCGACCTGATGAAAATGCTTCGTGCCTCCTGGTCTGTGCTGCAACCTGTGAGAAGGGCTTTTATTATTTATTCAAAACCTGTTTAAATCCCCCTTTTTCTGAAACAACCATTTTAAAAATATTAAAATGCCAGGGCTAAGCTGGGAGATTAAACAAGTTTAAACCTTATCATCTCAGGTGGGAGATTAGTTCCAATAAAATGAGGAGAGATGGCAGGCTGCATGGTAACAGGACCCCCCTCTACTCAATAACTAATCATGGAGAAAGCATTTGGTAAAGGAGGGAGAGCGGATGAGGGATGAGGCAAACAATGCATCCAGGCTCCTGGCAACCCTCAATGTTTGCCATGGTGATGCACGAAAGGAAAATGCCACAGACTGTAGCACACCTGAATCTGTCCCCGAATGGCTTGCCCTAGATTCAGATGCTCCTAGAGACCCAAGGAGCAAATCTTCAGGGGTCTGTCTAGGTGGTGTTGCAACTGGGAACGTCCATGCTGAGTCCCCTAGAGTCTCTGGAAAATGTGTGACTAACAGATAATATTCAGTAAAATGTCTCTCCACTTCAAACACATTAATTGTAGCTCTCAGTTTTAAAGGAAATCACTCTTCTTAAGAGTCCTGGTATTTCCAATTGCTGTTAATTCATTAAGGCGTAGGTTGTCAAAATATCATTACTAACTGCTATTTGTGTGTGTGTGTGTTTAATACTGCTTTTGGCACTTCCCATAGAAAAAATACACACACACTTGCAGGAAAATCTTACAACTTGCCCGTTACAAGAATTTGGAGGCTCTTGGTAGCACAAGTACTTCACTTATGGACCCCTGAACAAACCAACCTGTGAGAAGCAGCGCTTGAGGCATAAGCTTTGCATGGTGGCAACTGCACAAAGGAACAGGTTGTGTTCAGCTGCTGCCTGAAAACCATGCCCTTTGTTCACCTAGGACAAAATAGCTCTTGATGGGGGCAGATACAGCTTAATTCAAGGAGTCATTTTTTTAAATAAAATAATTGGGACAACCTGAGTTGTCATCAGCTAATCTGTTCCTGTGAGCGACTGTGGCCTAAATTAAAGATTAGATAGTTTACTCCTAATAGAAGTGGCATTGATTGCTTCACAGCTGATCTATCTACATCCTTAGAGTCATTGAAATAGGTCCACTTTTTGCCTCTGCTCCCACAGATGGGCATTGAGCTCCAAACCAAACTAGTTGAGGGGGAGTTGGGGATTGTTATGGTATGCTGGAGATGGATCATACAAAGCTACATTTTTCAAGGGGTTGATCCGGTGAGAATTCAGGAGTGAGAATACCAGCCAGTGGCAGAAGCACGTGAGACTTGAACAAGAGCATCACTGGGAACCACAAGAGTTGTGGCTTAGAGTAGTTCAAGATAATCTCCTGAGAAGAAGAGGAAAGAAGTTTCTCTCTCTTCCCTCTTCTCCACAGCCCCCTGTTTTTCTTCTATTCTGAATAACCCAAATCTGTTGACCTTCAGGACACTATCAACTTTCCTCTTCTTCCAGAGTTTTGAGGGTTGTTAGGGCTCAGTTTTTGCAGGTAAGACTGAGCTGGCTTTAGTTTTTTCTCCTGTCTTTAGAGTAGCTGCTAGGGAAGCATCAGTTTTTTGCATTACTATTTGTATTTTAATGTGCTGACGGCACTTGTTAAAAAGACCTACACAGAACACTACGATTTGCATAGATCTAAATCAGCATATTAAAAACAATTAATGAGCACTGACAAAGGACTGAAGTGAGACAGGAGCTTGTCTTTTCTGAATCTGTCTATCCAGTTCCTCAAACCACTGACTGGGAAGACAAGGTTAATAGAAATAGCAGCTAAAGAGCTGAAGTCCAAGTAGTGCCTCTTAAAAGGCAGGAGAACTGTTGAGAGTTGTACCCAGAAACAGGTTAAAACATAGAAAGGATTCTGAAAGCAACCAAGAGGCTGCTTCAATATCCCAGTTTGTCAAAATTAACCATAGGATTGGAGTGTCGTTATCGCTGTAATGGTCTAGGAAATGTTGAGAGGCAAGGGTTTTTGTGATATCCTTTATTGGACCAACTGTATAGTTAGGAAAGCTGTTAAACAAGCTTTTGGGCATCCAGGGCCCTTCGTCAGGTCTAAAGGGAAGGCAGATACAGACTAAGCTAAATAGCAAAGAAAAGATTCCATGGAGACGCAGTCCGCTTGGAGTCTGTTTGCTCTCCCAACTATACAGTAGGTCTTACTTTTCAAGATTTGACCTCAGTTGGCAGTGCTTGCTACGTGGGTTACTGTGTCTGGCTTTATGTAGCAAAGGGCTTGGTAATAAAAAGATCAAAGTGTATTGGTACAGCAGCATGGGAAAATCTTATGTCGTCCCTGTCTGGCTGTACTCAAGAAACTTGGAACCTGAACAGCAAAGGTAATATGCTGCAAGTCAAGGTGGGTGTTGGTGCATTAGCAGGGATGACTGTACAAGATGCCTGAACAGCTGTTGCCCACACTGTGCCAGGCCCTGGGCAGTGTTGTTGACCATCCATTTTACTAGCATACACTTTGAAGAAACAAACACAATCTGAGGGGTAATGCAGAGAGTGCCAACAGAGGAGGGGGAGAGTCGATCAGTTAGGAACTGGAGCGATTCCCATTAGATTCCAGTGGGTTCCCCCAAAAGTGGTAGACGCCACAGAAAGGTTTGTGGACCAGCATCATCTTTACCCCGCTAGCACTCAGGAGACAGATCTTCTATTCAGTTTGTTGTTTTGGCGACATCCTAATGGACAGCCCCACAGGATCGGCCAACTGATCCACAGCATGTTTAAATTCTTCAGCGTTGGAACATCCATGCTGTTTTCATGCCTGGGTTTAAGGAACTGTACAGAATAACTTTGAATTGGATGAATGCTGGGCATAACCAGTGACTCTGCTTGTTTATCTGTATTATGGTGGCACTGAGAGACCAACCAGTGCTGGCCTCTTTTGTGCTTGGTACTTTACAAAAAATGGGTTCCTACAGACATGCAGGAAAGCAGGTCTGATGTGCTGGAAATCCAGCATGTCGGAGCAGACTCGATTAATTGAGTCTGCTGGAGCATGGAAATAAACGCGCTGCAACAGACTCTGGAGTCATGTGCATCAGCATCGCCACACCAAACAAATGGCAGTGGTGTGCTTTGAGGTAAAGCTCGTTTGATGCACTTTCGTTTAAAGCTCCCTGCTGCCATTTTTCAGCACAGGGGCTGCTGATACATGTGACGCTCAGGCAGTTTTAATTAGCATGGCTTGGCACCCCCCACCCAATGCCTCCCGAAGCATGTGTAAAAATGCCCAATGATTGTGAAACCTAGGAAATGATGGTCTCAGTAATGAAACTTGGAAGTTGAATTACAAATAGTGGTGATTTTGAACATGGTAGTTAGCTAGGAATCCTTGGGGCTTCAGGTCTGCCCTAGAAAATGATTGGTTGTTCTGGCTCCCAGAGCACAATGACACCAGTTTTAAGCCAACGAAGGCTTCAGTAAAGACAAAGTACTTTAATTTCATGCCTGCTTTATAATGGATGTAACTCAGGGGTGCTTATCTGAGTCCTCTGCCTTAATTAGGTGGAATCTCAATCCTTTGTCAGAGGAATTTTGAGAGGAGATTTGAATGTCCTTTGGACTCCGGTACAAAAGATACTGAATGGAATACATCCCAGCAGGCTCAGCCTGTTGAACCCTGGCTTGCCTGCCTTTGTGGACACACATCCTGAGTATAACCTGCACTTCCACTCAAGTACATAGGCAGTGTTCCTTATTTTGTGTATGCAAATGAAGCGTGCGCCTGTGTAACTCTGTCTTCCTGTTGACAGGAGCATGACGAAGACAGAGAGCAACTCCACATAGCAGCCTAGTTCTGACCTCAGAGCTTTCTCTTTAGCGGCCCATTTTTCACATCAGACCAAGTGTCTACATTAAAGTATGCGAAGAGTGAGCTGCTAGCACACACCTGGGGAGCGGTTCAGCTCAGGTTCCACAGGTTCTCCGCTTGTCTAAATGGTTGCTTATCTGCAGCTTTGTTCATGGTTTGTTTTTTTCCCCCCTGGTGCTGCTTCTCATCAAGACTGGTCTGTGGTGACACCTCCTGGAAGCTGGCGGGAATGAACCTACCATAGGCTCTGGCTTGGATCAAATATGTCTAAGTTAGCTGCTGCCAAGCAAGATGCCATGCCAGTGGTTGAGGAAACAACTCTTTCCACATGGCTGTGCTTCTGCTTGTGATACCTAGAGCCAAAGCCACCACCTTGCTAATTCCAAAGTGAGGATGGCTGGAATAGCCGTTAGATTATGAACTTTATCCATCCCTGAATTTGCTTTAGCTCAACCCTCCCGAGACTGAATAATCTGTCCTTCCTTTTCTAACATATACTACACTGGCACATGGTATCTGACTGCCAGATTTTGAGGATGATCTATACTAAAATGTTTTCTACACTTAGAAAATTTGTTACCCATATTTCAGCAAGACCCAGCGATGGTGCATGTGCAGTGCAACTGGTATCATGATGTAAAATTCTCTGAGCCCTGTCCAGCAGCATGAGGCTGGGGTAGATGAACATTTCTGGGTAATTGCTAGAAAAGGATCCTAAGTTTTTCAGTGTACAAAAAACCCTCTTATTCATGGGTTCGGCAGTCGCAGTTTCAAATATTCACGAATGCCAAACCCGCTTCTTAAATACACTTAAAAGAGGTCCTCGGGAGCTCTGCACTTGCTGCCACTGAGCTCTTACCACTGCCGCTGTGCTTCTGCCACCACCATGCTCCTCAAGTCGCTAGAGCAGCCATGCCCATCCATGCCCACCCGCCCAGCTGCTGGGGGCACTGTGTTCATGAACGCAGACAGCGTTCATGAACACAGTGCCTTATTTGTGGGGTTCGCCATTCGCGGAGGATACAAGAACATATCCCCTGCAAATGGCGAGGGTCACCTGTACATGCAGCTTAACACTTTGTTTCAGGTGAACATGCCCTGCGCAGGCACCTCATTGTAGTCATAAAATTAGGAGGCAGTGGGATGAAGACTTTGGGGAGATGCTGTTAACTTTTTATCATCTCCCCGTATTCCCTTTATTTTGTTTTTGGAAAATTTATTTGCAGTCTCCCTCTAAGTTATTTGGTCAGCATGTCACCACCAGCCTAACCCTAGAAGGATGGCTTTCAGTTGTCCTTTACTAATGACACTTGAAAAGGAGAACTTATGCCACAAATGAAACCGCTTCCCAAACTTTGGGTAGTAAGGGAAAAGCATTGATTATGCTTATTTTGCTAATGAGAATGTAAAGTTCAATTATTTGCTTAACCCAGTGAGAATGCTGGAAAACATCATGTTTCACTGGGAGTAGTATCATCAAGGGCAGCAGTTCATGCAAATCAGGAATCGGGGTGCCTTGAGTGTAAGAAAATAATGGCTCTTGCCAAAGGCCACTTGGGCTTCAACTATCTTTGCCTGTGACGTTTTGGGGAACTTAACTATGACAGATGAAAGAGAAGTTCAGCCCTAGCACAGGTGCCAGCTGCCTGTGAGTGGGGACTGGACTGTTGTCTAAGGGTTGCAGGCTGTAGTGGAAGCACCTGCCCACAGACAGGACACAGCAACTTGGAGTGGGGTGCGCTGTCTCTGTGCAAAACTGGTGTAATAGGCTGCATTTTTGCAGGGGCTGGGGTTGCATGTGTAGGTGTATACTGATGGCTAAAATCTCCAGTGTAAACTAGTCTTGGTATTTTGTGCAGGTGAACTTCAAACCTCTCTCTAATTCCGCTATAGGTGAAAGGATATATGATAGCTCAGGACAGCTGAGAATGGGCAACATACCATTCTGCACAATGCTTCCATGCCTTGTCTCTGCTACTCCCCCATCAGCAGAGGGCACCATCCAATATGTAGCTTCATTAAACACAAATACAGCTTATAAGCAAGCTGCAGTTTTTAAGGCAGCCAGAGTGGATTCTAAAGATTTCTTTGTGAGCGGGGTTGCTTATATCATGCTGTTGCTATAGTAGAAGGTGCAGGAACACTGGGGGTGGGCTTTCCAGATATTCCAGTCACACATTTCTTCAACAGAAGGTGCTGCAGGCAGTGCTGTAGGAGTGTCGGTTGCAAGAGAGTTTTCAACTACTTGCTTTAGTCCCATCCTTTCTCTTCAGAAGATGCTGTACAGAAATGGTGGGGGGAGGAGGAGTGGGTAGGGAAGGAATCACAGCCCCTCTGAGCCTCCTTTGTAAACCCCTGGCCTCTGACAAATTCCAAGAAGTAGAAGGTCTTGTATAGTTAATGATTTTAGAGAGATACATATCAGCTAGCAGCTGGCGAGAGACAGCAAGAGATGAATATAGAACTGGCTCGGGCTTTCTGGAACCTCTTCGCAGTCGTTGTCCTCCTCCTCCCCTGGTTCCCATCTTCTTTGGAAAATAAACAGCTCCAATTGTTGTGCACTTGAGATTATGAAAACATCAAGTCCATTAGTGTTTGGCAAAGTGCTCTCTCATTTCCTTCTGATGTAATAATTGAGAGGGAGGGAGTGGGGACTGCAAAGATAGCACAAGGCACTAGTTAATGACCTTCTCGCATGTATGTGTGGGCTCTATTATACTGAACCTTTCCACTCCCCATCTTGCCTCCTCTTGTAGTGTCTCAGCTCAAATGCTCCTTCAATGTGGCTTTTATTATTTGCTCTGATGTCCCTTGGCTGGCCTTCAGAGACAGCTAAATAGCAGGCAGGTGTGGGGGTCTAAGAGAGACAAAGTGAATAGAGCTAAAGAAGTGCTTTGGAGGCTGTTGCACAAACAGACGTTTCAGTCTTGGTGGGTGATTGCCACTGTCACAGAATTCCTGCCTCATTTGGCTTATATTGTAACTTTCCATTCAGGGCATTATTTTCTTCCTGTGCCTTGGGAGGGCTCCCTGGAAGACTGAAGACCTGGCGGTCTGATGATGTGAAAGGAGATTCAACAGTGCGGAACAGGACTTTTAGTCGGACTGCTTGGGAAATAGTCTGCCATCATTTGTGACTTATGACTCCCAATAATGTCAATAGTCACTTCCAGGTGCTCAGAACTTGGGACTACTGGGCTCTTCTTTGCGTTCTTAAGCATGGAATTAGGCATCTTACATCAGGAACCTAGTTTAAAAATCTTGGCTGATACTTCAAATTTAAGGTGAAAAAAATCCTTTTGTCTCTTCATGTGTGACAGACAATGTGGGTAGACGAGAAAGAAAGGAGAGGAACCTTCCTGAGCTTTCTTACAGGCAGCAGAAAAGGAGCATGAGACTTCCTTTTTCTTTTTCTTTGCAGTTTATTAAAATGTTCTTCTGCACGTATGGCTTTTTAGAATAACTCCTGGGCTTGCTCCCTGCTTTCCATATGCTTTCCAAGGGGAGAAGACTTGCCATATACAACACTTTTTGGATTTACATTGGTCCTTCCTCAGGTTCCTCCTTTCCCACCCAGTTTCAAACCCCTTCCCTCCTCCTCCTCTTCCTCTTTTCCATATACCTCTGTTTTTGTAGAAGACCAGTTGGGTTACTGTAATGGTCCATCATTTGTGGCAATTGCTCCAAAGTGATCTCTACATGCATCTGTGCTTCCTATGGCAGTGGTGGGTTGCCAGTCCTCCTGTGCCAGATAGTGGGCTGGGTATTCTTCCCCAGTAAGACGAAGTCTATACATTAGACTGGGACCTAATTCTGCAAGGGACTGAGTGTTCTTGACTTCCATTGAAGTCAGCAAGCTGAGTGTCATCACTACTTTGAAAGGTTAGGCTTATGGGGAAGAAGAAAGAACACAGGAGTAACATTACACCTTCCTCTAGGCAGAGGCTTAGGTACAGGCAGACTGAGCACAGTGCTAAGATGCTGCCTGCTCACGTTTCTTGTCCTCTAGGACAATAAACTGTTGCCTTCTCCCTTCCTCAAATGTACACGTGGGAAGCAAGGTCTGCCTGTGTTGCATTTCTGTTGGTTGCATTTCTTGGCCTACTTAATAAGACAGTAGTGGTTCTTCCTCTGAAGCTTCAGGGCATTTTTCTAGGAGGTTGCAAGCCATTAATGCCATTTTGCAGCCTCAGCAGGGGGCTGTGGTACTCATCAGCTCAACAGGAGGGTTGGGTTTTAAATGACTGCAGAAGATTTCTGGGATCTAATTTACTTTCCAGGCCAATATGTTCCTTGCCATAGGGAAAGTCATTTGTATAATATAGAGCAGAGTGCTAAACACATTCAGATGAAGGGCATGGGGTGCATGTCTCTGTGGGCTGGATCAGGGCCCACAGACCAGCCCCACACACTGGAACCAGAGCACAGGGCCAGTCTGGTGCAGGACCAGCATTGCATGCTATATGCTTTGCATGCTGGCCCCGGTGCTGGCTTGCACATGGAGAAGGCACGGCACATGCTGCATAAGGTGCCCATGTCTGACCGTCCTTGCATACTGGCTTCAGCACATGGGGACAGTGTGTGGGCCCAATCCTGACCAGCCCTGGAGCCTGTACACAGGACTAATCTGATGCTGGCACTGCATATAGCACATGCCAGACTGGCTCCACATACCACATGCAATGCATGGAGGCCAGGGGCAGTGTGTGCCACATGTGACACATGGGGTCTGTCTGAGACCTGTGGGCCAGACCAGAAGGGTCCATAAGCTGTATCTGGCCCACAGGCTGCCTTGTTGACACCCCTGATGTAAATAGTCTTCTTTGGAACTGGATTGAAATACAGTTCTGCCCCCTCCCCTTTCCCCCCTTCAACCCTGTCCTTACACACGCACAGACACACTCTCCCATGCCCCTATGCGGCTTCAGTTTTGATTTCATTGATTGCACACACCAGTGTCTGCAGAGCTGCCTTAAGTAAGTTGGATCTGCTGGGAATTCAAGGCGATTACATTTTTCTCCTCCAGATACATTGTTTTAGTTAAAAGCCACTCTGGCTGCTCCATAACAAAACCAGACACACTGGGCCCCATTGTCCGACTCTTGGCCAAGGTAGCGTGTATGGATTAAGTGATGAATTGCAAAAAGGGCCTAAAAGCCAAGCTGTAACTTCACAAAAAGGCCATTAAAGGTGAGCGGCTGTCGGTAAAGTGCCCATTTAGAATGGCTTTTATGACCCTGGGTCTTCCCGAGACAAGCATGAGCCACAAATCGCTCAGTCTCCCAGGCTCTCACTGCAGCAGTGAGCTGCCCAAGAGACAGGAGGGGTCTTTTGCACCATGACATGTTCCCATCTTATTTCAGCGGGGAGAGCAGCTTGCTTCAGGGAGAGAGTATCCCTCTGGGGCTGGGGACAAGGCGCAGAAGCTTTATAATGCTTAGAATCTAGGAGTGTGTCTAATGGCCATGACATTTTAAAGTTGAAAGCAGATAAAATTAACATTTTTCTGAAGCTGAGAGAAGAAGTGAGTATTGCAGAAGAACATATATATAAAACCATGTGCATTTGAATTGCTCTGCAACAGGTATTAGGTTCCCTGCCTCCTGTTCACCTAAAGCGTGCGCGCGTGTGTCTGTGTGTGTCTGTGTGTGAAAGAGAGAGAGAGAGAGAAACAGAGAGCAATCTCTGAGAAATGCTGCTGTCATTAAACTGTCATAGTCTTCTTTACAAACTCTTGTTGGCAGGAACTTGATTGTAAAACTTTGGTTAAAAGTTGACATGCAAATGTGTATCTCCAAAGTTAATTTTCGTCCTGATTAGGCCTGGACAGGAGGGATTTGTACTTGAGGCACGAGCCTGGAATCAGGACACCTTGTCCATGTCATACAGACATCCTGGATGATCTTGGACAAGTAGAGTCCCTTCTTTTATACCTCAGTTTCTCCATCCATAAAATAGAGCTGAAACTGCTTCCTTATCCTACAGGGAGGTTTGTGGGCTTAATTCAGGTTTACAAAGTGCTGTGAGATCCCTGGATGGGATGTGCTACAGACAATCAAATTGTTGTTAAAGAGCAAGTCCCTACTGAATGATTCCAAGGTGCTTCCTTTTTCCTTCCCCTTTCCAGAGTGGGAAGTGCCATGTTGGATCAGAGCTAGTCACAGGGGGTCACTCCTGAGCATTTCTGTGATTCTCACCCCAGGAACATAAGCCACATCTGCTGTCTGGCAATGTAAGAATGTAATGTGCTGCTGGACCCGACCACAGTCATAAACCTGACCCAGGCATGCAGCCATGTATTTGCTACTTGATGATGATGATGTTTTGGACAAATGTACACCTGGAAGTTAGCAGGTGCTGGTAAGAGGCTCAGTTTGCCAGAGGCTGTCCCCACCCACATTTTCTCTTTGGCAAGTTTGCCTCTTCAACAGGTTTAGTCATTTTTCTAATCTGAAGGAAACTGGTCTGTTTCCTGGTAGAAAACAAGTTTTGGTGGCGTGGAAGTCAGAGAGGCGTGAGAGTGGCAGACACTGCTGAGGAGAGATACTTTCTGACTCAGAACCTAAAAAACACCTTCCTGCTGCAGGGCAAGTGTAGGTATGTGGTCTGTCCGGGGCCCACTGTCTGCCTTGGTAGGCGTCTGTATATGAAAGCCATGGCGGGCATGGGAAAAGGGAACTACAGGACTAGGGACAGACATTCCAAAAACCGGAGCCTGAATTGATTCAACCTTTGCAGGTTTGTCTAACCTGCCTAGACTGATCCGGTTTGTAACAGAGCAGTGCAGTTTCTCAGGCCAGGCCCGGGGGGCCCTTGGCTGCAGGGAAGCTGTGGGGGTGAGGCGTGGCCAGTCCAGGCTGAACTGGCCAGAGAGGGATTTAATTCTCTCCCTGTCCCACCCACAAGGACCTGCAACAGTGGGGCACCATGGCCCCTGTGGGGGGCAAAGACGGGAGTTAGCCGCCCCTCTACCCCATTGGTTGCCCACCTCACCATTGTGCTCGCTCCCTGCGGTGTAGTAGTCCCCTTCATGTTGGGAAGCGCACGTCCCTTCCTGGTGCAGGGCCCCGCTGCGGGGCAGGCAGAGTTGCGGTAGACTGCATGCAGCAGAACCGGGGCCCAGAGGGGGCCAAAGCCACCTCTCCCCCCCAGCACCACCCCCACTGGCCGGATCTGCCCAGCCAGCGGTGTCTGGCCGTGTCCCTACCTGGCTGTTGGAGTGGCGGGGGGGGGAGGGTGCTGCAGGAGTGGTGGCAGTGGCAACTCTGGGGGGGATGTGGCCCCCACCAGGCCCTGGTGCTGCTGCGCACAGTCCACCGCAGCTCAGAGAGCCCCTGCACGGGGAAGGGGCTCGCGCTCCCTGGCATTGTGGCGGGGCGGCTTCCTCCACCAAGGGCCCTGTCCCTTCCCACTTCAGTGTCTGGGTGGGGGCATGGCCAGACACTGACCCAAAGAACCCCTTGGGGGGGGCAGGGACGGGAGTTATTCCCCTTCCCTCTGGCATGCAGGAGAGAGGAGAGCAGGGGTCTATTCTGCCACGGGGAGTGAGTGCAGCAGCAAGGCAGGCAGACTGAGCTGCCAGTGGGGTAGAGGGGAGACTAACCCCCCTCTCTGCCCCTCTCTGCCTCCGGGCCATGGTGTCCCACTGCTGCAGCAGCGAGGGGGGAGCACTTGGCAGACCTGGCTCAAGTCCCTGACAGTGAGACAGGGAGGGGGAATGACACCCCTCTCTGGCCAGAGCCACATCCCTATCTGTCCCTGCTTGGGCTGGGGAGCAGAGGAGTGGGGTCAGAGAGCCGAGCCCAGCAAGTATGCTGGGATGCTGGGGGAGTCTGGTTTAATTTAAACTAGGAAGGGATCTGGGACAGACAAATGCGCATAAACTGGTTTGAGCCAAATCAGTTAAGCCTGATACTACATTTAACCAGGTTTATCTCAAACTGGCCATTTTGAAACTGGTTTATGTGCACTGAACATCTGTTCTCTTATAGGTTTAAACCAATTTCTTTATACTTAAGCCAGTTTATGCGCATTTTATGTGTAACGTCTGTCCCTAGCCCAGCAGTAGTATGATAGGGTGGTAGAGGTAACAAGTCTGGGCGCTCCTTCTTGAGTATGGAATTGGTTAGCGCAGTAGATTGATGTATTTTTCCATCTTTGGGAACCACGTAAGATAGAGAGAGAGAGAGATTATATATTCAGTAAATGCAATGGCTCCTATATCTTTCTGTGCACAGTGTGTGGTATGGCACAGTGTGCTGAAATGGCCTGGCTCTGCTCAAGAAATCAAAAGGCATTGGCAAGGCCCAGGGGGATTTATTTGTCCAGCATATGCCTATACTGCATCTTGTTCTGGATTGTGTTCTTGATACCTCCCTCCAGAAATGTTAATGTAAGGGAGACTTTCAGAATTATGCTTCTCACTGGAGGTGCTATAATCACGAGTCTATCTAAATACCTGGATAGGCATAATATGGTCAGGAGAGATGTCTGACAATCTGACAAATCTTAGCTATCTGAGTAATTCTGTTTTATTTCAGTATGATAGCTTGGAATGAATAAAATCTGCTTCCAGGAGCAAAAAAATGGGCCCTGTATTTCGAATGCTTTGGTTGTCTTTGCCAAAAAATACGTCTCGAGGAGAGGGTAGAGGAACGCAAAGCTGCTGAAAAGCAAAACAAAATAGGCTCCTAACTAGAAGACAGCAAACTATTAGCAACCTGATACGTTTTACAATCTGTGTACAACTCCCTGAAAGAGAGAAGGCAGTTGCCTTCTGCCTGGCACAAGCCCTACTGAATAATTGAGGAATCGAAGTAAAACAGTAAAAGAGAAATGCCAACATGGCCACAAGTACGTAGCGAGTCTACCAGCTGGGGGAAAATCTACCCTTACACGCTTCTGGAATGAAGATCCTGCTCAAGAAGCAGCCAGCTGCTTCTTAGTGAGCACTGCTTAATTAGAGAATCAAAAGCAACTAACGTGGAGGCTGGCACCGCATGCAGGGATCTTTGCACACTTTCAGCTGCATGGTTTTTCATGGAAGAGTCAATGTTGCACCTCTCTGCTGCTCCAGAAGGCATGTTGTTTGTTTCCAGAGGCTTTGATAGGAGGGTGAAAGGTGCCAAAATGAATTAGTTGAAATCCACTTTGTTGCTGCCTCAGCCAGCTGCAGGGTAAAGGACCTATCTACACCCATGCCAGTAATAGTTAGCAACGGACTCAGGGGACCTGGCTGTCCTTTTTTTTT
>JAGPOW010001167.1:1155645-1225986 GCA_030014935.1 Caiman crocodilus | reverse complement strand
TTTTTTTTTACTTCAGTTCCATTTTGTAATTGTTGCAAGGCGCCACAGGCTGCACAAGAGTGGCACCATTGTGCTCAGGTGGCTAAAAACACTCGGCCTCATGCTTCATAGAATCAGAAAAGTACAGCTGCAAAGAGACTCATCATTAGAGCAGGCTGAAATTTGGATGGCTTTCAGAATATGCAATTCTGCTGAAATGAGAAGTCTTCTCCCAAATTGGGTAGGTTTTTGTCAGATTTTTGGGGGAAAAAAAACCCCAGGGAAGAAAATTCCAGCCTGCAACCCACCTCCTCTCTCCCTAAAAAAAGACTTGTTTAACACTGTAGGGCTGAAACTTCGCTTTTAAAGCTTAAAAACAAATAAAATAAAATTTGAAATGACGTTTTGATTATTTGAAAAAACAAAACATGTTGTTACACATTTCCCACAAAGGAAAATGACCAGGGTCTAGTCCTGTTTAGAATGAGGCTGAATGTCCTTCTCTCTTGTGTAATGGGCTGTCTTTCTCCTGAACAGTTACATTTATAACCCTGTCCAAGGCATACTTTTGTTGCTGAAAAAGATATAGCCTGTCCCTGTCCGAGAAGGAGTTGTAAGGTTTGTGTGCCAGCTGAATAAGAGACTGAAACTGAAGTCAAAACCTGAGTTTCATGGCCTATCTAAGCCAGTAGCATAGCAAACTCTTTCAGCAGCCTGGAGGGGAGGAATGATGCTAACCGCTGGATAGCGGGACGTGGGAGGTAGACTCTTACCTGCTCTCCACTCTGGTGGCTGCTGCTACTGCTGTGGTTCCTGCTGTAGCCATTTGGGCTTATGCTGCTGCAGCTGGAGGACAGGTTTACCCAAGTTAATTCCTGGGGACTTTTCCTTTTGAGGGGATAATTCACAGTTTTGGCTGTGCTATTTCAAGTTCTGAATGGTCTGGACCGAGCTCCGCCTGAATCTATTTCCATCTGCAGTACCCAAAAACAGATGTGCCAGGGTAAGGCATGCAAACAAACGTGCATGCACACTGCAGTCCAGAAGGGTCATTGTAGCTTACTGGAGACATACCTGAGCTATCTTTAAAATTGCTAGCTCAACCCCAAGAGTAGTGTAGCTCCACTAGTTGACGGTCTAGCCACTGTCTGGCCGAGGTCCCACGTTAGCTTGCACGGGCTGGGCTATAGCCTATTTTACTACAGCTCGGGTTGCTTCTGGGTCCCACACCAGCTCCACTGTGTCTACATGAGCTGCAGTAATCTCTGGATTGCAGTATAGACACATACAAGGCATTTAGGGTGAAACTTCTGGAAGGCTGGGAAATAGTAGCTTTTTCACAATGCTGGGGCATAGGTAGTAGACTATCTTAGCCCAGGAGTTGGGGTTGAGCTGTAGCGCGATTTCTTTGAGAGCCTGTGGCAAAAGCTCTCTTGATTCCGGAATTTCTATTTCCAATTAACAGGGGTGGGAAGATCCAGTTTGAACCATAGAGGGCTCAATATTAGCTTTTTGATTCTTGCCCGACAGATACCTTTGCCCAGCGGATACCTTTTCCTTCCCAGGGATGCTGAGATGAGTAATTAATCAGCAGTTGGAAAGAACTTTGAAATCCTGATAGGGACAACTATAGAGATTTGCAAAATACTTGGAAATGAAAGTGCAAAATGCTGGCATTTGGAATAGAAAGTAGAGTCCTGCCTAATGCATGAACTGTGTCAAACAGGAACTGAGTCCAGTAGACCTCCACTATGTGCTGAGGAGTTGCATGCAGCTGCTTCTTACCCTGGGGAGTAGGAGGTAGAAAGTGGGAATCTGATCACTTTAGGGACATTTGATGACCTTGTGTTCTTCAAGCACTAGATGAATTTGGTGCTTTAGACTCTGAGAGAAGGGTAATGCTTGCTAGAATCAGGATTTGTGTGAGCTTCCCTTTCTACTACTCCACACTGCCTCAATCCAGGCCTCCAGCCCAGGGCTCCATACTGGCAATGAGCCCAGCACCCAAAGCACAGCTGATGGCCCTTAACTATGGGTACTGCATCCCAAACCCCTCCATGCCATTTGAATGACGTGCATTTGCTGGTGCACAGGCAGTTCATTGTGTGTTTGGTGTTGTGGCCAAACGTGTGCTAAATAGAAACAAGTCCCTCTGCTTCCACCTGTGGCTGAGGAGAACGTGAGGAAGGAAAAGGTTGTGTGCACTCACCCATGCAAAGAAACTTGGGGCCTTTGCACCCTCTACGAGCTGATTGCATGTATTCACTCTGTTACAGTTGCCTCTACAAGCAACCACCTCCCCCAACACTCCCCCTTTTCTGGTCTGTGCAGGCCAATGATTTCGGCACAGTGCCTATATGTAGGGCTCAGCTTTGACATGTTGTAGCCTCACACATTGGTGTGAAGGTGTTGGAAAGGCACAGCAGCCTCTCTCAGAGCTATGCTCTTTAAACTTTCTGCTGATTAGGGGCCTTTTAGCACTCAGCTGGCTCTTCCTAATGGATTTTTCCTTTTCATTGAGATGCCTTTTTGCAGGCGCTGCCAACGTAAACAATCCAGGATGTTTTTTGGGGGGAGAAGGGGAGGGCAGAGAGTCGGAGCTAGTCCAAATGTGTCCAGACAAGCACCACATACAAATCAATACGTGTCAAAGGCAGAGTGCTGCCGGAGAGGAAAATCCAAGAGCAGCGGAGCCTGTTTGCTGGAATTCAACCTGTGTTGCAAGTGCGACAGAGACAGTAGTGAGCTGAGCTGCTGGACCATAGACCACACCTTCAGCTCTGTGCTGCTTTATGGGTGACTTGACCGGGTCGCGGGGAGGGGGGAGAGCAAGGAAACTTCCAAGCATTCAGTTTAAACATTACGTTTTACACTGGAGCTTTGTTGCGTTCATTCTCGCTGTTGATTTATTTCCAATGCCTAATGACAGAGGAGGTATCAGAGAATTCAGGCATTTCAACTGATAATGTTGAGGTGGTTCATGGCTCTGAAATCACAGAACCATAGAAAAGTAGGGCTGGAAGGGACCTCATCTAGCTGCAGAACAGAGGAGCCTACACTCAGTGGTGCTGTGGGTTTGCAGCCATGAAAGTACTTGTAGGTGAAACACACTTTATTAGAGTAAATATTTGCTCCTTCTGGAATATTTTTTTCAGTGTGAAGCTTTGATGAAGTTCCCTAAACACTCCTCTGATTTCTTGATGGCAAGCTTGGGAAGGGTGGGCAGGTTTTTTGGTATGCAAGCATCTTCTCCCTGTCCCAAACCTGCATTGCTCTGGCCACTGGTTCAGTCTGTTCCTGACAGAGCATCTTCTCCTTCCTGCTCTTGCTGGCTGAACTGTCATGGTATTAAACTCAAGAGAATTTGAATCTCCCATTTAATATAATCAGTGCGCTACTGAACCTGGACATTGCTTATGGCTCCAGCTCCCATTCCTCTCTAAGTTTTGAGGAAGCCCATAGGTGGCACCAGCCTAAAAGATGTGTAAAAGTACAACTCCTGTGCCATTTGTTCCCCAAGAGGCAGATGTGTGGTGCCCTGGGAGCTGAACTTAGGTCATTCCATAAAGATTTTAATTTCTTTTGTTTGGTTAGGTTTTTGCCGGCCAGGTGTAAGTGGCTTGCATTCAGTCCTAGACATTTGACTGCCCAGTTGACCCACTTGCTGTCCTCCTACCCTAAGTCGCATCAATCCTTTTGCACTACGGAGAATATGGTACTGTTTTGCTCACCTAGTATGACAGTAGGAATCCTAAGATTTTTGTCCTTTTCATGCAAGCATGCCTCTTTGGAGCATGACCTGAATAACCAGGAGGTTCAAAACTAGCTCTTTTGAATTGTCCTGCCTCTGGGCCTGCCAGCCCAAAGGACAGAGTGAGATGCTAGATACCATTACACTGGGTCTGTGGGAAGCCATGACATGGAGTCTTCTTCCTCCTTACTAACCTGTTACTATGGGATTTTCAAACTGTTGGTTCAGGATAGTGCTGCTGTTTGTATGAGTCATAGGGAGATGCTGTTGTCTGGGTGCTTGAGCCTGAAGTTTCTTAGCATCTGGAGTGTTTGTGGACTTCAGAGCAGTGACAACGAATCTGTCCAGAGGTGATGAAAGATGGTGGCATCAAGGAGCCAGTGTCCCTAGCATTCCTGGCATGAAAGACCTTGTAATGAGGAACGTAATAGGGAGGGGAGGGCTTGTTACTATTGCCAACGCAAATCTTTAATAGTCCTGAGATTTAAAGGAAACTAGTTTCCCTCCTCCTTGTTTTGGCTTGAATATTTAGGGTTCGTGCTTTTACTTGTTTTGATCTGCAGCCGCAGAGGCTAGAAACTTTGTTTTGTGATGAAAGCTGGAATTCATAAGCAATCACACAACTCTCGGAGATGGAACTTTAAAAGAAATGCCAAATGTTATGAGGCTCATGCTAGGAAGAGCTGAGAAGCATGACCCCACCGAGATTCCCCATGGATGGTCAGCATGCAGCGGTTGCACAATAATAGTTGATGCTGTTCTTCCTCAAAGCTCTCACAGTTGCTGGCATTTGCTGAACTATGACGGTACCCAACTGACGTGGGCAGCATGCACGAGAGCTGGTTATAGGACAGGAAGAGGAATGGTTGGAATAAATCAAAACTTATATGGTTCTGCCAGGTAAGAGAGGGTGAACTCCTTCCAGCTCTCAATGGTTCGTGCATTGTGCTATTAATTTCCCCCATGATGGAGAGCACAAACCCATGGAGGAAGAAAATATTGGCATGTCAATGCTGGGTTCCCAATTCCAATGAATAAGCAAGCAGACTTGAACTCTCAAATGGTTGATGCTAAGCCAGCCACCTCTGAGCCCACAGCAAAACCTCCCAAACGTCATAGGTCTGGCGCCCATCTGACTTTGATCCATGCCAGGGATGGATTCCAGATGGACACTTCCCCAGAGCTGGCCTACGGGCATGTTTCACATGCGATTGATGGGGTGTTAATGATGTTGAAATTTCAGGCAACCTCTTCAGACATGCTCTGTTAGGAGCGGGGAGGTAGTGTTAATCAAATGCTGATGTTTACCAGAGACCTTTGCAGGTGACATATACTTGTCCTGTACCCAAGAGGACTGTTCATACACTTGAGAAAGGGGACAAGCAGGGGATACCTGCTTAGTAATCAGAAGATACTGCCAGAAATACCTGTTGACCTCAAGATTTCACATGTGAATTGTTCCCAACATGATCCAATTCCTGCTCTGATGTTGCTGCACTTTTCTGGATATCTAGTTTTTTTAATGAAATCATCATGCCTTGTCCAGCACTTAAAAGGAACAAATCCAGTAGCCACGTGGTTGCGATCCAGATCTAGGCTTGCCGTTCAGCTCACAGGCATCCTGGCATCATTGCTAATCCTTATGCCTTTAAAGGGAACAAGCTCAGGAGGTGTTGATTTTTGAGCCCTATCTAGAGTTTTGCCTTGATGATATCCGGCTTTCATTTGTCATTTACAGACACTATTATCTGCTAGAAAGCACCAGCCTCAGGTTTTTATCTGACTTCCAGCTCCACTGCTCCCTCCCCATGCCCAGGCCTCCAAAAGTGCAGATCCAAGTTTGCTTGTGCTTTTAACCTCTCGTAACTTGACAAAAAGTGCTCCAGGATTTTCCCACCCCCTGCTGCTGTCACCTCTCCTTAGCTCAGTCTCCCTAAATGAAATGAGCATTGGTGAATACTGTTAGCAGGTGATCAGTAGATTAAGTGAAAGTCACCAAAGACACAGGTAAAAGGCATGCAGAGCGACACAAGTCCAGTGGCAGGGCACTGCAATAGTCATGGTGCCTTTATGCTAAGTATCATGAATGATATTAATATTCTGCAGTTCTCTAATGCTGTCTGTCTGGGAACCTCTAGGCTTTACTGAATTTAGCTCTCCTGATTTGCAAGTCTATCATTGCAGGAGTTACATAGATGAGGTCAAATAGTTTGCCCATAGACCTGGGATTTGCAGATTATGCTCTGCCCCGTCCTTTAGCCCAGAGATGGGCAATACGTGGCTCATGGGAGATTGAGGAGGATACAGGCAAGACAGCAGCCGATGGGGCAGGAAGCAGAAAACAACACAGCAAATTGAGCAGGGAGCACAAGGAAGGAAGCAGAAAGCAGAGCAGCAGAGCAGGTAGGGAGCACAGGGCCGGGAACAGAAAGCCAGACCAAGAGATTGGGCAGGGGAAGTGGTACTGGGGGGGGCTTATTTGTCATATGTTTGCCAAAAAGGTAGGGCCCCACTGCTCTAGCCATTGCCCCTCTGTCTCTTTGTTGAAGCTGGGGACTGAGCTCCTCCATGAGAGAAGGATGTGGGAAGGGCCTTTGTGGGAAGGGCTGGGAGGCTGAACTGTGGGTATTGGTTGTTGACGAACTCATAGGGTGGTTCTTGTTCCGTAGCTGCCTGGCCCCAGGCATATTGGGATTCTGTCTTAACACTGTGGGACGCCCCCTGGGCACTGTGGGCCACCTTTGGCCGGTCCTGTTAGCTGACTTGGAGGTAATGTCCGTGGAACCAAAGCCCTCCTGCTGCTGGTTATATGTTGCAGTGAGGGATGGAGGCAGGCAAGGGCGGAGGGTAAGCTGGGGGACTGGGAGAGGAGGCAGGGTGTCTTCTGCGAACAGAAACTGTAGAGCTTCCATCCAGCGCCAGAGCATGTAAAGGGAGAACTTATGCCTGTCTCTGTGTGTGGTTAAAGCAGCTTTTGTGATACCAGGCCTTGTGTAACTTGAATCTGAACAGAATGATGTTTTTTAAGTAATATTCACTAATAATAATAATAATAATAAGCCACCCACATGCAAATCAAATCAAATAGCACCTAATCCCTCCCCTCCCTCATTCCTTGCGCTTGTTCCTGTTTGAGGCGTCCTGCTATTGTGCAGCTTTTCGCACTCACTCCGCTTGTTGGATGCAAAGCTCCTTCAGTGCTATGTAATCTTCTGCACACAGAAACTGCTACCAGCCCTGTCTAAATACATTGCAGTGGGTGATGAAGCCAGACTTGCCTGGCTTGTGAGTATTTATTGCCCAATGTGGGGAATGTTATTTTTGCATCAATCCAATGTATAAAACCATAGCTTGGAAGGGGAAACCGCATTCAACCAAAAACGTGTTTGAGGTAGGACCTGAAAGGAATCCTTGTGGAAGGACATTTTTATGGAATAACTCTCCTTCCATGCAGATCTTATTCCTGTTTGTCCACTGTGGGTCCCAGAGCTGAGGTCACTGCTTGGTACTAGTTTCTGGGAAGCAGCAGTATGCTGAGGCATCTTGACCAGGAGAAGTGCTCTGTTCTGTGCTGCTTGCATAAAATACTAGGAAGTGTAAACAGGCTGAAAAAAGCAGCTGTCTTGGAGATTTCCCCTTCCCCCTCACTACATGAGGTCCTTGCATGGGGCAGGGGAGGTCTTCCTAAAACTGTTCTCCCTTCAAGTAGGAACCTCAGCGTTACGGGCTGGGCACGTATCTGCTGTCTGGAAAGCAGTTACTCATCCTTTTTGCTGTAGTTACTTCTTACCACCCAAGGGAGGTGGTGCTCTCCCCTACCCTGGGGGTCTTCAAGAGGAGGTTGAATATGCATCTAGCTGGGGTCATCTAGACCCAGCACTCTTTCCTGCCCAAAGAAATAACTCTCCATGGGGGAATGAAGTCTGCGGGAGGAGAGGGAAGGGGGTGCTGGGAAGGATCCAGTTCCTTGTAGACAGCCTGGAGTAGCACCTTGTCCTGTCCTCTCATGACATCTCTCTTCCTGTTGCTCTGCTCACTGGGGAACTCTGTTCATTTATGGAACCAGAACTGAATGAATAACTGAAATATATTTCAATGTATAACACACACCTCCTTCTGCTCTGGGTGCTGAACGCCTCCAAAACAGCCCTTCGTTATCTAGACCTAACCCAACATAAAAGAAATGAGAGGTGACCCGTCTCTCTCTTCAGTGCCCCAGCAGGAAGGAAAGAAGTGACTGGCTGAGGACATGTCAGTGGAGCTCAGCACTGTGAACTGCCTTCCATGCAGTCACCTTGTTTATGCCTTTCGCTACAACAGCGCCAAGGCTCTGGGCCTTGCCCGCTCCATGTGCGCCCAGGTCAGATTCCACTGCCCAGTCCTAGCGCTGATTGGTGAGGAAACCCATCAAGCCTGCAGTGTGCTACATAAAATTAAGCACTAAAGCATTTGTCACTGTGGCTCTAACTCCTTCCCCACACGCTCCTAATTTCCAAAGGGGAAAAGAAACACAAAAGCAATTACACTTTAATTCCTAAACTACTGCTTAACCCAGCAACCATGAGAGTCACTTGCAGCACCTTTCTGTTAGCACTTCCATGGGTCATTACCTCGCTGGGATTAACAGCCTCTCCCTCCCCCACACATGCACCTTACCCCCATCACGCACAGCTCTCCTTGCTTTTCCTCAGGCACTAATGAGATTACCGCTGAACCTGATTACAAGCAAGGGTGGAGCACTTTGACCAGTGAACCCATACCTGTTCGCGTGGTTGACCTTTAATGATCAAGCTCAGTATGTGTGTAGTTTAAATGAAAAAAAAAACAACAGAGGAAGCTACAAGGAGTTTGCTTTATTTGCCATCAAAGCCTGACCCCTGGTGGAAAACCAGGGATATTGCTTTAGGTGATGTCGGGCACAGGGTGGACGTTTTGTTAATATTACCGTTCAGAAGTGGACTGCCTGAGACTGTAGCTGTGACTAAGAAATTGGTAATAGCCAACCCTCTATTTCTTTTGGAAATGTACGCAGCTCTGTGCAAGAGCTCTTCTTCCACCTTGCTGCTCCTTCATGAGCACACAGTTTATAACATGAGCGTGATCCAGGATAACTGTCTCTGTGCGAGAACGCTGAATTGAGATTCTGGGTGTATGCCTGGGGCGGCAGGGATCTCCTGTAAAAGGTCAAGAGTGGCAGCGTGCGCTTTGTACAAATGTGTGTCCTAGGAAAGATGGTTTGTATTTTGAGTTGTAACAAAGTTTTAATGCATTTTTCTCAATTGCACATTTCTCTCTGTATTGTAAATAATTTAAATAACCTTTCTAAATAACTGGACTGTTGTCTGCTACTTGCCAGCAAAGGCAAAAATAATAATTCCCCATGGTTCCATCACCATTCATATGCTCTCTGATTATGTTCCATAAATTCCTCCCCACACGCTTATGCATATGTGTTTTTACATGAAAGGGATGTGATGGGCCACTGTAATTTGGTTTTATATGACATGCAGGGTTCAAATATTGTGCTGTACCAGCCATAAGCCATATAACAAACACTAAAGAGGTCTCAGATAAAATCCTTCTTTAAACAGAACAAATCTGAAAAGCAAGGAGCTTACGTTTAAGGCACCTGACTGGGATTTAGACCTGGGTTTAACTCCGGCCTTTGTCATAGACTCGCTTCTGGGTAAGTTGTTGCCTCAGTTCCCTGCCTCTGCAGTGGGATATTAGTAATTCTTCCCTGCAGTATCTTGCTGGGAAGTTGTAAAGATACCCCTATACCACGCTGTTCACTATGATGGTTTCACATAAATAGCCAGTCTAGAGAGAGCCTACTTTTATACCAGATCATAAACAAATCACTCTAGTAGCTCAGCATGTTAAACGTTTTGCTACACAACTAGTTTCTGTTTCCATTGCTGTTGCATAGAAAATGACGACTACTGTGGAAAGATTACCATTAATAATTCCTCATGACATCTTGCCTAGGGAAGACCTGCGATGGGAAAATTCCCTTGTAGTTGGCAGTACCCTTTTACTGTTGGATTGCTACACCCCTGTACAATAGCTGAAGTGTGCCAAACCAGCACTGAGCTCCCTGCACAGACAAGTTTACATGCTAAAGGCAAGAGAGAGTATAGTACAGTAGATCTGTGCTGCAAAAAAGCACAGTGCTTTGGAGATAGGAGGGTGGGAAGGTTTAATGACCAGAACTGACAGAAATTCTTGAGTACTCGTGAGTCTTAGTACTTTAATAGCAGCACCTCTTGTACGTAAGGATAAAATAAGCACTGCGAGTGATGCTCACAGTTTTGGCCAAATGGGGCTGGTCCATGGGTTAGATCATGCTCCACATATCAGAATCAAGCCCTGGGGCCCCATGCTGCCCTCATGGCTGGGATCTGGCTTGGGGGCCTGTGCTACCAATGCCCAGCTCCCATGTGACGGGATCAGGCTCTTTGCTGCCCTGCATGCCCTTCTAGTGTGTAGGGCCGTGGCCTGTGGGGCTCTCCACCAATCTGTGGGGAGCCCCATTGGCCAGATAACACAGTGCCAGGGACTGGATCTGGCCCATAGGCCAGGGGTTAAGGATCCTAGTTGTAGATTCTCTACTTCTGGCTACTGATACATGCCTGCATTTGCTGAGACCTTGTGAAAATGCCAATAGAATGAGAGGTATTGGGGAAGATTGTTGTTTTTGTCTAACCCTAACACTGACTTAAACTTTCAAAATTAAAAGTCTAGGTGGGAACCACATGTGTGAATCCAAAGGCAGAAGTCACCTCTTAGAGCTTAATGGCTAGGGACACAAAGCCTGAGCCTGAATTGAGTCAATCTTTGCAAGTTAGTCTAACATGCCTAGGTATAGAACTGGTTTGGAACCGTGCTGATATTCCCTCTGGGCTGAAGAAATGGAGGCACATGCTTGCAGTGGCTCAGGCTAGAAAACACAGGACACTAGAGCAGCCCTCCTTTCCCTTCCATAGTGTTGAGCTCAGGATGGGGGGAGGCCAGGCCCCATCAGGATGCTCTGATTAGGGAAGGGTGTACACCTCCACCCTGTCTGCACCATCCCAGGCTTTTCCCCGTAGCTGCTCAATGGGTGGGAGTGTTGCCATACCCTAGCCCTCAGCTAGCACTCTGTGACAAAGAGGGGGTTTGCAGTGCATGCATCTGTTGATGATACTGAGCTTTTCAATCTTCCTCTCCCTGCTTCTTCATACTGTCTACAAACCTGACAGGCAAGCAAGCTAGCAGGGGGCTGATAACACAACGTTTAGTCCATCAACAAAACAAAGGCCTCTTTCATTAGTTCAATCTTATCTTAAGCAGCTTTTTCCAAGCAATGAATGGAAGGACATTACTAGCTGACCTGCTGATTAGCTCCAAAAAGCCATAAGCAAACACTGTTCTGTCCATCTGTCCCAGTGAAATTGGACACACACACACACCTTTCAGCATTAGTTAGCATACCACATGCCTAGGGTCCATATGCCTGGGGTTTCTGGTTATGGGAGTTGGGAGGGAGGGGGGAATCCTCGCTTGAGCAGCAAGCTGCAAGCAACAAGGGGCAAGGGACAGGGTGAAGCCAGGCAGACCATGCTGTGCCTGTAGTCTCTGGCTAGGGAACAGAATGGCAGGGGCCAGCCCTGTTCTGCAGAGCAGAGAGCCCAACCCATCCCAGGGCTGCAAAGCATTGGGATGCTGGGGGATTCTAGTTTAACTTAAGCCAGGAAGGGTCTAGGACAAATATCACAGTTTAACCCAACTCAGTTAAGTCTGATACCATATTCAACCAAGTTTATCTTAAACCAGTTTCAGCCATTTTGAAACTGGTTTATATGCACTGAAATTTATGTTCTGTTATAGGTTTAAACCAGTTTCTGATCACTTAAACCAGTTTACATGTAATGTCTGTCCCTAGCCAATAAGGTCAGCTTGCTCTGCTAGTGTTGTTAGAAGATAGCATTATTGTGTAGCATTCTCTTATCTTCCTACTGCTATAGCTTCATCTGCCCAAGTTACTCAAAACACAAGGAATAGGTTGAATGGAGGGGCACTTTTGTAGAGAGAGGGCAGCTACCACCAGGAGAAACCTGGATGTGGAGCAGAATGTTACAGTGTGGAGCCAGTTCAAGTTTTATAATGAAAAATGATTACTATCCAGCTTGAAAAAGCTAGAGTGAGCATTCTTGAACACTTGAGATAATTTTGCAGTTTCAGAGGTAGTGTTTTAGTAAGCTAAGAACTTAAGTGGTTTAATTTGTGGCTATAACTTTATGGAATATTTTTCACTAAAACAATCCTGCCATTGCAAGGTCTCTTTGGAAACTAGTGGGATGGAGGAGGATATATATTTTTCCTGGGGATTTTTCAAAGTTCCCAGAATTGTATAATTATACTTCAGTCAATTGTGCAGATCCAGAAGAGGGGCAGGCCATCAGAATGGGTGGAAGTTGATACGTTTGGTGTTGTTTTTTTCCATCCGCTTTAAATATTTTTTTAGGTGGCACGTAGGTTTGGTAGTTTCGGTAGTGTCTGAACACATTTTTATTCTTTTCTTTCTTGCTTGTTCACTGTGGACCCAAATTGTCTGTATATCATCCATATGACTTTCTCTTCACCCTTATCCCTCTGCCCCCAAATAGTGTGCTACATCAGCAGTTCCCCTCTTGTGAGCAAATGAATAGAAGACTTTTTACTGTACTGTTTCTTCTTTTCCCTTTTATGAGACTCATGGTAACAATTGGGTGCAATTCAGTCCCTAGAGGTCATGAGTAGGGATCTATCAAAATTGTGATTTTCTGTGAAAATCACAAAATCCAGCATTGCCCACAAAATTGGGCAACGCCTGTGAAATACATGAGGGGAAAAAAAAAAACACCACAGAGGGAAGGAGGGTACAGGGCTGCTGGCACATGGGGAAGCCCAAAATGGCTACTACCCTTGCCCCTTACCACTGATTGGCTGAAAAGGCTGCTTGTCATAAGGCTTCACCTCACTTCACCAATTGGCAGCAAGGGGACCAGGCCACATGACTGACAGCCCTCACATAGTTTCATAGTTGGTAGGGTCAGAAGGGACCTGAGCAGATCATCAAGTCTGACTCCCTGCCATGGGCAGGAAAGAGTACTAGGGTCAAACAAAATAGACAAAAGGTGTCTATCTAGCCTCCTTTTAAAGACCCCCAGGGTAGGAGTGAGCACCACTTCCCTTGGAAGTTGGTTCCAGATCCTAGCTGCCCTGACTGTGAAATAGTGCTTCCTGAATCTACTCTCAGTCAACTTAGGACCATTATTCCTTGTTACTCCCGGTAGTGCTTGGGAGAACAGGGACTCTCCCATAGCCAGCTGGTCCCCCTAGGCCAGTTTACAGATGGCCACTAAGATTCCCCCTCAGCCTTCTCTTGTGGAGGCTGAACAGCTTCAAGTTTCCTAGCCTCTCCTTGTAGGGCCTGCCCTACTGCTCCATGACCATGCGAGTGGCACTCTTCTGGATGCTCTCCTTGTGCACATCCCTTCTGAAGTGCGGCGCTCAGAACTGGATGCAGTACTCCAACTGTGGCCTGACCAGTGTTGCATAGAGGGGGAGGATCACCTCCTTGGACCTGCTCATGATGCATCTGTGGATGCATAACAAGGTGCGGTTAGCCTTCCTGACTGCATCCCCACATTGGTGGCCCATGTTCATCTTGGAGTCTATAATGACTCCAAGATCCTTTTCTGCCTCTGTGCTGATGAGAAAGGAGCTCCCCAGCCTGTAGGTCTGCTGCTGGTTCCTTCTCCCTAGGTGCAGTACCTTGCACTTGTCAGTATTGAATCTCATCTTGTTCTCATCTGCCCAGCCCTGTAACCTGTCCAGATCCAATTGCAGCCTATTCCTCCCTTCCAGCGTGCCCATTTCTCCCCACATCTTAGTGTCATCCGCAAATTTGAACAAGGTGCTTTTCACCCCCTCATCCAAGTCACTGATGAAGATGTTGAACGGTGCAGGCCCAGGGACTGAGCCCTGGGGGACCCCACTGCCCACATCCCTCCAGGTCGAAAATGACCCGCTCTCCACCAATCTCTGGGCGCAGCCCTCCAGTCAATTGGTGACCCATCTGTCTGTGTAGGCATCGACACCACAATCTCATAATTTTTTAACAAGAATGGGGTGAGAGACAGTGTCGAAGGCCTTCCTAAAGTCCAGAAAGACTACGTCCACCGTGACACCTGTGTCCAAGGATCTTGTGACCTAGTCATAGAAGGCTACCAGGTTCATCTGACAGGACCTGCCTCTAATGAACCCATGTTGGTTGCCCCTGAGCATACACTCCTGTTTGCCCCTTGCAGATGTGCTCCTGGATAATTTTCCCAAGAGCTTCATCAGGACTGAGGTAAAACTTACAGGCCTATAATTTCCTAGGTTCTCCTCCCTCCTTTTTTTGAAAATGGGGACCACATTGGCCCTTTTCCAGTCCTCTGGCACCTTGCCAGATCACCACAAGTGCCTGTAAAGCTGTGCCGGGGTCCTGCAATGACATCTGCTAATTCCTTCAGCACTCTGGGGTGGAGATTGTCAGGACCTGCTGATTTGAACATGTCCAGTCCCACCAGAAGTTCCCTGACTAGGTCCTCTCTGACCCTGGGCCTGGCTGTGCCTCCCTTGGGACCATCAGGGATCCCAGTGGAGGGGATGACCTGGTCCCTGCTCAGAAAAATGGAGGCAAAGAAATTGTTAAATTGGTTAGCTTTGTTGTCTGGTGAGACCACCAGATTTCCTAACGTGTCCTGCAGTGGCCCCACATTACCCAGAACCCCTTTTTTACCCACTATGCATTTAAAAAAGGATTTCTTGTTGTCCTTGATCCAGGTTGCTATTCCCAGTTCCAGCTCTGCCTTGGCTTTCCTAACAGCCCCCCTACAATACCAAGCAATGGAGGCATAGTCCTCCCTGGTGATGGCCCCTCCCTTCCATTGGGTGTACACCTCCTTTTTAGCTTTGAGACATCCCTGGATGCTTTTGGTTAGCCATGGGGGCTCTTGAGCACTCTTGCCCCCTTTGATCCATATTGGGATTGCCACCCTTCAGGCTTAGAGGATCGTCTTCTTCAGGAACAACCACTCTTCTTGGACTCCCTACTCTCCACCCCTCCAGGACCTCAGTGCCTCCTTACAATCAATCAGTGGTGAGGGGCAGGGCCACTGGGGCCACTTGACCAATCCAAGGTGTGGGGCAGGCCCACTGCAATCAGCCCATGAAAATGGTGGCTGGCTGTGCAGTCTCCCGGTGAAATTGGCTGGCTACCTCCTCGAGTTGGACAGAACTGTATTCGTGAGCCACCTAAATTGATTCTGCATCTAGCAAAATACAGATAGATGCTTTCTGTTTGAAGGATACTGAAAACCCCCCATGAAACCACGGTGTAGGTGTAATATATGGTGGATTATGAAAGTTGTATGACCACATGTTTGTCCTATAGTAAATCCTAAGGGGCTACTGCTTTGATGACTGCTGGTTGAAAGGCAGCAATCTATTTTCTTCTACAAGGATAAAATAAAGTCTGTCCCATATAAACATTTGTTGAAGTGTTAAGATTTTGTTTCAAAACACGGAAATGGAAGCAATGTAATTTTATAAATATAACTTTGCTGTCAGAGATAAAGGCTTCCTGTTTTGGGATGTCAGGGGCATGTCTCTTCATTGTAAATGGTGAGGGATTTAACATAAAACTAATGTTTACTTCTTTCGCCATGTGCAGCACATTCCCATATGACTACAGAGGTCTCATGCTTCACACAAACATGCTTAAATCTGTTTTTAGCTGGCCACAATAAAAATAGAAATATTTAAAGAAAAAAAAAAAAAGCAAATTTTCCTCTTACTTTCCAAACCACTCAGGGGCCCTGTCGCATCAATGAGTAAAGAACATCACCTCTAGAACTCATTTAATTTGTCATGATTATTAGATGATGGTTACTACAAACTAAGCATAGTTTACCACTAACCAGCTCAGATTCAATTGCTTTTTATGCAATTCCTTTTATATATTTTAGTCTGTTGTAAAGTGTGTGTTTGTATGTGTGCATGTGCATGTGTGTGTGTTTAACGCAATTGTATCCATGTAAGACATTAGTTCCTGCAGTGTGTTGCTTTGAAAATGAAAGATAAGAGTTAACTCTATTGACTGGAGATTTGGTCCATGATCATAGAGTTGTTTCTCAAGAGCCTAGTGTAAGAATTTATAAATTTACATTAAGTAAAATAAACTAAAAGATAACATTTTTTCTAATGAGGGTTTAATGTTTAAATAAAATTTTGAAAGAGATTTATAATTACCTTAGTTTATGATGCATTTTATCTCTAAACATTCAAAATTCATATCCAGAGCCAATTTCATGAACATAGCAGTGAGTTAGTTACGAAACCCAAGTTCGTGAGTGCAGCAGGAAAAATTGAGTGGTAGCTATTCAATCTCATCCAACCAAAGTTGTGACTGCATGTAGAGATGAGCTTTGTCTCCCTTGAGAGAGGATTTATGTTGGGTCTAAATCAATAGCTCTACTTGGAAGAGTGACCTTCATAGCTCCCTTGTAAATCATGGTTCAACACTTTGCACACTTTCCATCCGATTTGAAGGCACACAGCTGTTCTAAATGAATAGACTCCCTGTTGGCGTGCAGGCCAGCTGCAGTAGATGAAGATGCCCATTAGAACTCACTAATGCAGTGTGGTAGATTATCAATTTCTGTTGTGATTTTTGGGTGGACTAATTTTAGCAATATTGAAATAATGAAAAAAATGCCCCACTGAATTTTATATAAGATGAAGGCTTTAATTTGCTCATTTTCCAAAAACTCTTTTTGAAAAAACACCAAAAATTCTTCCATTTGTTTTTGTATGACAGTGTGTAAAATACAACATTAAGTATGACAAGTGAAACCAGCTCCCAATCAGGTATTTTTCCACCCTATTGATTCTGATCAGGTTTATAAATGTTGAAGGCGAAGATCAGAGGTAATTCCAGAAACTGCGCAACAGCTCACTGGACTGAAGACCAGAAGGTTTGATCCAAGACTGAAATATTTCATGTGAAACCAACAACCTGGGCACAATGTAGTGGAGGATAAACTTCATGGTGCAGAGATGTTTCTCCCACAGTAGTACTTGTTTGGCTCAATTCAGAGGTAAATAGAACTGTATCAATTACACCACACCTGCATTTGAACCTGTTTGTTCCATTTTGGTATCTGGCTTACTCATCACTGATGAAAAGGGCAATCTCCTTTATTATCAGGATCCAGGTTTTCTAATTTCCCACAAAAAATGGAAAAAAAATGCAGCTTTTCCCTTGCACAGATTTTCCACTTTTGCAAACAGCTCTCTGCAGGCTGGCACAGTTGCAGCCTGTAAGGGACTGAGAGGAGAGGGAGGACAGTGGTCAGGTAGGGGGTGCCATGTGCACACATGCACATGGCCCCAGGCAGCTTGGAGTAGCTCCCGCAGCCTGGGGACGGGGAGGAAGTTGAGTAGGCTGGGGCTTCTGCCGAGCTGTGTGATGCATGCTGCTTGGGGTCCAGGGCCATGTGCAGCTGCAGGGCCCTGGCGGGGAGAGGGACAGGGCTGTGGGCGGCTTGTCCAGGAGGCAGGGGTGTGCTGGCTCCTTGCCACTGCGTGTACTCCTGGGGAGGCAAATAGGGCATGTGCCCACGTGTGCATAGGGTGGGAGTGGGTACAGGCTGCCCATGGGGGATCAGGCTTTCTGCCCCGCTGCCCTTTTTTTGGGTCCTTCGCAGGGGGGAAGCTTGTTGCTGCTGCAAACACTGCACTGCCATGGCAACGTACCCCCTACTGGCCCAGCAGCAGTGGTGGTGGCGGCACTGAGTTGTGCCCCTGCCAGGCAGACTGAAGGTGCCTTGCCATGGCAGTGCTGGGCTTGCAGCAGCAGTGAGATTCCCCAACCAGGTCCCACCCTGCCCTGACTAGTCCTGCTCACTAGCCCACAGAGGTCGTGGGGGAGGGCAGCAGGGTGGGGAGCCCTGAGCCCACAGCGGGCAGCCTTTACCTGCCCCCACCCCCACGGCTGTGGACTAGGCCTGTGCAAAGTGACTAGTACTCAATTTGGATTTAGCCAATTCAGGGGACAATGATTCGATTCGGTGATTCAAATCACTGTCCCGAGTTGATCTGGCCAAATCTGATTTGGAGATTTGGCTGCTGCTCAATTGGCCGAATCTCTGAATCAAAACAGATCCCGTTCCCCGCCTGCTCTCCCAGCCCCAGTGTCCCAGTTCTTTAAAAAAGCCCCGCACTTACTAGGGAGTGATTCCTGTTGCACTCCACTGCCCTGTGCTGCATGGGGGGGCTCTGCTGTGAGCCCCCAGAGGCTGTTGCAGTAGTTGGTCAGTGTACAGCTAATTTTTTTAAAAAAAAGAAAGAACCAGGAACTGGGGCAGGCAGGGCAGTCATGGGGGAAGGGCTGGGAGAGCAGACAGGGCTTGGGGGACTTATGGCAGAGCCCCCATGCAGCAGAGGGCAGTGGGGATCGCCACCCTGCCTAGCAACAGCTGGTGAGTGCAGGGCTTTTTCTTATTTTTTTTTTGAGCTGGGAGCTGAGGCCGGGTGGGGCAGTCATGGTGGGGGGCAGTGCTGGGTGAGCAGGCAGGGTGTGGGGCCTGGCAGGGGTCCCCCCCTATAGTCCCCTCCCCCACCCATCCCCACCCACCTTACCAGCAGAGTCCAGGTCCAACTCCCTGTGGTGGCTAGTGGGGACTGCCTGAATCTCTCCAAATCTTTTCAAATTGATTCAGAGAGCTTTGAATTGATTTGAACCTGTCCCAGGGATACAAGCATGGGGGAGCAAGGAGCCCTTCCCACAGGGAAACCCAACCCCAAAAGAAAAACCTAGCAAAAGAAGAAAACTTACCTCTCTTAGGATGCCAATGATCAGAGAGAACAAAGGAAAAACCCATGTGGTTCATTAGCCGTGCTTATCTGCAGCTGGAGCTGGATGACATCAGTGAGAGAAGCTGCCTGGCAGATTCAAAAGCCGGCTCCGAGAAGGAGTAAGCGGGGACACCGGGAGCAGAAGCTGCAGGGATCCCCAACACCAAGTGTGCCCAACACCAGCAGAAGCAAGAAGATCTGACATGGAGGCTGGCATTGGCACTACCAGGGTCAGAATCAACGTCCCACACTGGCGACAGATGGCGCAGGACCTCAGGTGGCTCAGTGAAGAGCCAAGGAGGACCCCAGCTGGGGCAAGGACGTGAATCCTAATCAAGGAGACGCACTAGGTTAAAGCTAGGGTTTGGTGGAGGGAAGAGGGCTGTACAGCCTGATACTTCTCTCATTTTTCTTTTCAGTCTCTTCTCTATTTGACTGTATAGTTAGCTAGGGTAGTTCCTTTCCTTTTCTCGGTCCATTGGTTTTCTTTTCTCCCTCTTTTACTTTGATGCAGGCTCTCGCTGATTACTTTGGTGTAGATAGGTCTTAAGGCAACAATAAGGAAATTCTGGTGGAGGAAAAGGGCAGCGGTAGCATACGGCTCCAGATGGAACCACTAGGCAACTGAGACACCTCTTTGCAGGTAGAACATCCAGAAGCCCCTGGGTCAAGAGGAAACGAAGGTCAGACTAACAAAAGCACAGGGAGCGTGAAGATCTAGAATTGACATCACTGGAGGGCAAGCTGCACTAAGATCTTGAGGCTTGTCTCAAGGGATAATGTATGGACGAGGTGTAGGGGAGGTGGAGCCCCACATACATCTGCCGGGACATGCGACAACTCTGGAGGTCCCCTCAACGGGAATTGCCACCACTGAAGATCCATCCAAAGTTGTGGCAGGTGAGTTTTGGGGTTTTCTCTGAAGTGACGGAGGGCGTCTCTCAGGATTGTACGAGGTCCCATCGCATCCAAGACCAGGCGCACGTGGCAAAGCTGCATGGGAACAGATAATCAAACTGAGATGGGCACAGAACCTTTTTATTGGTCTCTCAATTTGATTTGGAGATTTGGCCACCGGATTGGGCCGAATCTCCTCTGAACTGAATCAGCACCTTAAGCTTCACACAGCCCTACTGTGGACCTGGGTCCCTGGCCCTATAGCCTTGGCAGCTGGCAGGATTGGGAGGGGTGAGGGGGGCTGTAGATGGGGAATGAGGGGATATGTCCTGGTGAGCTAGGGGAGCAGGGGAATCCCAAATCAAATACCAAAATTTATAGGCACTTATAATTTATTTTATTATAGTGATTGAGGCACTGGTAGGCTTCCAAATTGCTTTAAAATTGTAAATATTGTAAAGCATTGTATTCAATCGATACCTATATATAGAGTGGCGTTTCATTTTAATTGTGGATTTGGGGTTTTTAATCAGAGAATTTGCAGGGGCAGGGGAGTGCGGGGGGAAGAGGTTTAAATCAGAGTTTTGTGGTTTTTAAACAAATAAAATCAGGATCCTAGCTTATTATGTATACAGGATTTTGATAATAATATATGATACTGTCAAGCCTGCAGTACTTAGTGATGTGAAAGCATCAAAGACCTAGTTCTGAAAGTTAATTTAACTCCTGTTGAAAGTGATGGTGCAGGTATAGGTATGTTTGGACAGTTTCAAAAGGGTAGCAGCTGTTATGTTGTAGCAAAGAATAATGCAAATGTAGCAAAAATATTCCAGCTTTAATGCTAACTTTGAATACTTTAAAGGTAAAAGTAACCTGCATGGAAATTCCAATCACATATCTTCTATATGGGATCTTAAAAACCAAAGTGAGGGGTCCATCTTCTTTGCAGTATCCCATGGTGCTTTCTGTAATAGGAGTGTGCGCGCGCTTTTTTAAAAGCACACACTGCTGTGCAGTGAGTTGTGTTGTGAATCAGTGCTGTCATCTACCACAGAAATGGTTACATATTAGTTATTTTACACACGCAAGATGACTCCTTTGGAGACAAGTATGAATTAAAACCTAACATTAAAATGACGCACAAGAATACATTTAATTTGGAGTTTGTACAGGATTTGGTTCTAAAGATAATATTTAAAGAATGCCACCAGATATGCCCTCCACCCATACATAATGTTGAAATAGAAAATCTGTTCGCATTTATTCTTAAAAGTATTGCCCATCACCCCCATAGCACCAGGAAATGACGCCACTACCACAAAGAACAAGTCTTCCCTTAAAATTCTTTTGAAAAAGGGAGCTAACTGCAGCTCTGAACAAGCTGTATTACCCTGAAAACAGGCTTAAGAAGCCTATGTACTACCTGATGCACACCACAGTATACCAGGTGAGGTGGTTGATATGCTTGTGTTGGAGACACTTCTGTCAGTAGATTTACCTCTAAAGTAAAATTAAAAGTGCATGTCATACTCTTTAAATGGGTCTCAGCTCTACTTACATTGCTTGTATGCAACCTCATACGCTATAAGTACATATTAACACAAAATCATCCCTCTCAAGGCCAGTGATTCTTAGCCAGGATACCAAGGCACCCAGAGGTGCCATGAGATCCTTTTAAGAGAACCATGAGGTGTGACGAGATAGGCAGATAAGTGCAGGCTCAGGCTCATACTCAGTCCGTGTCTGGCCAGTCTCCCGCCCCCATTGCAAGGAGGTAAGCATTGTAATAAGTAAGTTCGTTTTGTAAATGGGGTGCGCCAACCAATTCATAAAAGTTATGGAGCCTTGAGCCTAAAAAGGTTGAGAACCACTGCTTTATGACAATAGTCAGAGACTGCAATAAAAAGAATAAAATTCAACTCATAAGTTTCAGTAATTCAATAATTTATTCATCTAAAAAAGTGTGTAAAAGTATATAGCTCTCATCCACAAGGTATATATGAATGACATTTAAAATGGAGGTCTTTATTATTATTGTTTCTTTTTATCAAAGTCTTTTTAGTGTACTGTACCAGCGATATACTGTAGATTTAAAATGAACTTCACATTTTTTTTTGTTTTCTTTCAAATTGTTGGCTATATATAAAAGAAGCTCACTGCAAAATGCTCGGAGAAAAAAACAAAACAAAGAAATTCAGAACTCCCCAGAAATGTACAGCTTTTACATTTAAAAAAGGTTCTGAAATATACATACAAGCATGCTGGACATTCCCCGCCCCCTCCCTCCCTCTCCCTTTAGCTCAAACAACTGTAATAATAATAATTCTGATTTCAGCATGATTTCCAAAATTAGAAATAAAAAAAAAATAAAATAACTTTTTCACTCTGTAGGAAAGCCAGGGCTTGTACATTTCAGATTAATTCAGTAAAAAACTCACAAGTAAAATAATGCATATTTAAGGGAAATATTATACAGACTTTTTCACACTGAAGTACATAAGATTTTTCTTTAAAATCTATTGCCATTCATTTATTTTGCACAAAAACGTATAAATATGTCACCAGCTTCTCTTAACTTAAAAAAATTAAATAAAAAGATACCAGATGAAAACTACTCCTTGCTGCCCTTTTTATTTTAAATTTTGCTTAGAACCGGGTTTCTGGGGAAGAAAAACCCCTAGATAAAAACAGCCTATTAAAAAAAAAACCAAAAACAAAATAATAATCCAAAGTTCAGATGAATCCTGGGAACAAATAACCCCAAAGTGGTAAAAGATTACAAATGTCTACTTTACATTTTTTCCTCCCCAAGTTAGATTTTTTTATACAAGTTTACAATCTTCATCTTTTATGCTCTTCAAAAGGCCTTGAGAATTTTCTTTTCTGATTAAGAAAAAATAGTACTGCAATATTTTTAAAGTCAATTTTACACTGTACACATTAGATACAAATGCTTTTTGATATCAGATTTTTTTTTACCTATACATTGCAAAGACACACCCCCACATGGGTAGTTTGAAGCAGAGAATGAAATTATCCATTTACAGATTACTCCTCTGCCTTCACCTTCCCATCCACACAAGTGTTTTTTTTATATAATTTGTTTTAAATGTTACATTATCTCAAGAAAAATATTTTTTAAAATCATAGAATTTCATTTTTTTAACCAGAACATGAAAGTCTTTTGGAAGAACTTTAAAATTTGTAGGATTTTCTCCATAGATAACTAGAACGCCCAGCCTGATCAAAGTGCCCTGACCCCTCATAAGGAAGTCCATGCCTGCTGCACAGTGCAAGAACAAACATTAGAAAAGGGAGTTTAAATATAAACCCCTTGAAGCCTGGAATGAAGGAGTCATAAAAATACTTCAATTAGCCATTAACCTTTAAAAATGGCAATCATTTTACTAAACAAAGTAACTTTTCCACCACAGTGGCATAACTTCAAGTACTAATTTAATGATAATAATTTTAAAAATTATTTCTTTGAAATAATATTCCTATAGTCAGAAAAAATACACCAGATTTGTAACTGATTTAGTGTAAACAAACAACCAAAAAACCATATTTTTGGATATGTACATGGACTAGTCTGCCCAGATCTGTGGGTGACTTGGGTTTCAGTAATAGTTTTCTAGCATCATTAAATTCATTGGAAATATATCTCAATCTCTACAATAAATTCATTTACCACTTTCAATTTGCCCTTATATTGGGCTTTAAAGTGTTCTCCGTCCCCATCCCTCTCTCTCTTCTTCCACCTGGTAGTGTTATCCTTCATTAAACACCGGTCACGTCTCGCTTTAATCAGGCTAAACACAGTTGAGAATTCCTTAAAAAACAGTGTGTTCTTACCAGAAAACGGTGACTATTTTGGAATTATGACCGTGCTCCCTATTTTGCAAATGTCTTCCTAACTGTGATTGTTATTAGCTCCATTCATGATTTCTAGGTCAGAAGAGTGAGAGGTATGTAGATATATAATCCTAATGCTGGAACTGAGCTGGGTTTTAGGATCATCTACTGTACCTGGTCCTTTATCATTTAAAACATAACCAAACCTAAAAATAAATAAACAAAATTAAAATATCTTCAGACCATTCACATCTATATGGACAGGTAACAAATGCATGCATTCATCCCAATCCACTCTGACAGGAACTCCAGGTAGACAAAAAACTCCATTAATTATGAGAGACTATAACTGTTTCTTCTTTTCTGTTAAGTCCCAGCTTATAATGATCAAAGAGCAAAATTACCTTTGGACAACCCAACCTGGTCACTACAAGATTTGTACTTGTAGGGCTGAAACTGCTCTTACATTATAAATCAGAGTTCCCAATGCAAAAGACATTGTCTTCATGTTCTTCTTTTATTTCACATTGACCAGTAACTACTGGGCCACCAAACTAACACTGGCTTGAGGTTACTGTATATTTACTGTTTCTTGATTGAAGCTGCCAGAGATGTCAATGGGTAGATTAGTTTTAAACACTGAAGAATTCACGTGTGCTTATGGAGGAACAGAAGTACAGCACAGGACTGGTCTGAAGAGAAGCAAAGTTGTGACTTTTGCAGACTGTGGCACGTTTCTCAGATTGAGGGGAAAATAAAGCCAGAGGAACAAGTGCTTTTTATTCGCTATTAAAGTATATTCATGATGGCGTTGTACAACTGCGTGAGCACCACAAAGTGAACAGGAAGGCAGGAGCTGCGATCCTGAGTGGCAGGGTTGCATGTGAGCCAGGACAGTGCATTGTACTGCTCCAAGACAAACCTGCAAAGGAGGAAGAAAAATTAGAACCATATTCCTGCTTGAGGTTACTTTTTTAAAAAAAGGGTATTCCTGACTTGCACACAAAACACATGAGGAGAGGAAGGAGATCTGGCTGTAGAACTCTGGTGATTTTTTTGGCAAATACCAAATTTACCAAAGTTTTAGCCGACCCAAAACATTTCGAATTCAGAAAAGAAATTGGAGGGAAGGTGAAAGACTATGGCTTCTCCTTTGGTGCCCACAGGTGTCTGGATACATACAACCATTAAGTACAGAAAAATAAGGGGTTGAATCTATATGATAAATTGAAATGCCCCTCAATGTTTCAGCAAATACTTTGTTCTCATTGCCTTAGGAAGGCGAAAAATTCAAAGCCTGAAAGGTGTTACCTCAAAACATCTGATGTTGTTTTTGAGTCGAGCGGGTGGGGAACCCTCTGAGAGTTCCTAGCCGGGAGAAGTTCATCTGTCTGAGCTACAGAGATATGGTGATGCAGTGAGGCCTATGGAATGAGAAAGACAAATGTAACCATTTCTGTAACAGAAGTTTTTGCAGATTTTGCAATGGACACTGACTCACAACATTTTCAAATAAGCAGATAGCTACACGGTTGGACAAGTTAAATGCTGGTTAGCTGGCTTTAGAGTCTAGGAGCTGAATAGACTTCTCAATTGAATCCCAATCTCTAATTTGATTCTTGCATGCATGTCTGATATGATTCCAAGGGTTTTTTGTTTTGTTTTGTTTTTTGCAAGTCAGATGTCTCTGAAAAGCACGTTGGACCATGTTCCCTATGGCTGCAGGTACCAAAAAAAAGTTACTTCAAGCACTGAAAGGCAGATTTGGGGACCAGTTAGTACTAGGACTAACATCCAGTGCACGCTGGATTTAGTAATGGGAGGTCTAAACTAGGGCTGGATACATTTTTAAGGGAAAGCAACCAATAGAAGTCTACAAAAAACATTTTGTTTCTTTACATTAGATTTATAAGGTGGCTACAAAGCATAAACAGCTGACATGGAAGAGACTGAGAGGCCTACCCTAGAATAATTTACAGCCTGGGAGTCAGAGTTTTTACCTGAGAGATGAGATGTTTCACCTAAATTCCTGCTTTGAATCAGAGAGAGAGGATCTGAACCTGGGTCTCCCAGAGCCCAGGTCAATATCTTAATCATATAATTAACCGTAATTATACGGCAAGCACCATACCTACGTTCAAAAGGCTCGCTTTGTGAAACTAGACCTTTTTGTTATGAATGGCCAAAGATGAATCATTTAGTTCATAAAACAATGTTTTTTGGTCAACCAAAAAACATTTTAATATTTCAGTTTGGCTTCCAAATTGAAAACTCAATTTTTCTCACAGCCTTAATTAAAGTCCAATATAGGTTTCAGGAAAGAGTTCAGAAAGGTTCTTCCTAGTCCTCATCTTTTTACATAGCTAGGATTAAATCCCAATAGCTGTATTATTTATGTTAAACTTTTTAAGTTTAATTGTCATGCAACCTGATCTCTAACTCTACTAATAGAGCATTTCACTTTTCATGCCTCTTCAGAATCTGAGCTCCGATTTAACAACTCAAACCAAAAACATTCTTGGTGGAAAATCAGAATAGCTACAGGAAATAATGTTTGTTATTCAATGAGTAGCCTCTTTTAGTGAATGCTAAGCAGATATCCCTCTTACAGTATGAGGATGCTGAATTGTTGGATGTGCCAAACCGCAGCTGACACACAAAAGACAGTCCTTGAAATGATTAAACTTAAATACAAGACCCATGCTTTTAGTGTTCTTTTGGACATCAATGCTTATCCTTGATAGTCAATCACCAGCCTTACACCTGTTTTTTTTGGGGTACATTATTCACCCTGTTTCCCCGAACTTTAATTTACATAGCTTTGCTCAGGAGTGGAGTTGACTCACATACTAAGCAAGCAATTATAAAATGTGTCAGTTCTTTGATCTTTTGTAATGGGTAAGTTTTAGATTATGATGATTATTTATATGACAAGACTGGGATTTATAGAAATATACACTAAAGGAACTGAGTCTATGTCTTGCCCATTCAAGTCTTCACACTGTGTCCATTGCCATATCAATTAGTCTAAATTTCTGGAGTTATTTAACTTGAATTTTTATTTTTTTGTATTGACCACAGCATGAGAACTGGTCCCTCTCCCTTAAGTTGCCCAAACTTTGGAAACTGACAACCAGTTAACTTCCCTTAATTTTGCAAAGAATGCGAGTGTTTCAGTGTTCTGAAGTAGTCCTATTTCATTGTGCACTTGCGTGGTGCAGTCCAGCATTATGAACATGAACCCTGCAGAGAGGGAGCTCAGATTTGGGTTGAAGTTACAGGAAGTGGCAGAGGCCCAAGAGGAAGAGGAAGTATTAATGGAAATACAGCCAACCACCTAATAGAACTGAAATGATAACACAACTATTGAATTTCAGACAATCATTTGAGATGCTGAACAAAGTTAGGGCTCTTGAGGAAAACTGGGTATCTGTTTCCCCTCCCATTTCCTCCCTCCAAAGATAAGACAAGACAAACCTTCAAGAAAAGGGGACACTGGTTTTGTGCCTGTGGACAGGATGACCAGAACCACTGTGGAAGATTCTCAGCTTTGGCAGTTGATACAAAATATCCTAGAGCAAGAGGCTGCTGCTTCAGCTCTTCAGGGGCTTCTCTAGAAAGCAGACGTTCTCCCTGGCTCTGAAGGGGGGAAGGGGGGAACAAATCCAAAAGTGATTAGCAAGAAAATCAATCTGTTCATTCATTTTTTCACTCTATCACAGTTCCTTTTCTACCAACCTCCACAGATATTCCGTTTACTCAGGCCTCAGTTTTTAATCCAATCTTGACTTGTTACCAATGAGCAATCACGATAATTTTAGGCTTTGCAGTACCTTTCCACTAGCTATTAATTGAGCTTTGTCAGACCAAACTATTTCATGCATATACCCTCATCTCTGGTAGTTGTGTTCTTCACGGTTATGTTCAGGACCACATCGGGTCCCTAAAGAAAGAGCAGGATATCTAAAGTGAAATTCATTTATTACAGGGCCTAACATCATGAAACTGAGCTTCTATGTAGGTAAATGGGTTTTAATCCTGTTCCCTATAGCAGGGAGGAGCAATTATTTTGGGCGGAGGGCTGCTTACCGAGTTTTGACAAGCTGTCAAGGGCTGCATTTCCCTTTCTGGCGCAGGGAAGTAGGAACAGCCCCATGGTCCCAGGCTGACCAGAGAATGCTTAGCAGAGGCTTCTGGCTGTGGGGGGTGAGGCTGGGCAGGCCTTGCTGCTGGGTCCTGCTGCCACCTTCCTCTGGGTCCTACTGCTCCTGGCTCTTGTCATTTTGGCAGGCAGCCAGGAGCAAATAAATATTAATTTTCTAAATTTGTGGGGGGCCCTGCAGGCTGGATAGAATGACCTGGCAGGCCACATCCAGCCCCCAGGGTGTATTTTGCCCATTCTTGCTTTACAGGCTCTCTGAAACTGTAAATGAAAAGTGATAATAAATGCATACATTTTCCATGTGTAGAATCTAATTATCATGTGGGGGGGTCATTTTACATTCAGGGTTATCTTATATTTAGGTAAATATGGTAGCTTTCTGACACTGACGTGAACCAATTTTATAGACAACTATAACAGCATTAAGGGTGTGATGGTAAAACACCCAGTTTGATCAATGTGCTATGAAGCAATATCTTAAAAATTGTACTGGCCTGAACTTGGCATCAGCAAATTGTGGCCAAAACCGTCTCCTCCAATACCAATATGCTAGTAAAGACTATTCAGATTTGGTGTTTGTACATGATGCTTCTTTTCACTAGAATGGATAGTTCAACTATAAAAGAAAGGTTGACATCTTCCCATCTGTGACTTAGGGGAGGAAGGGAATGCAGGATAGAGACAGCAGTCTGACTATTCAATTGTAAAGTTTGTTTAAAAAAAAAGTCCAATATTGAAATTTTTTAGCTTACATTACCCTCTTTATAAGCTCCCTGCTTCATTACATTACTGAAAGGACAAGAAACTTTCTAAAACTGATAGATTGCCTGGTCTTGCTAAAGATAATAATTGCATGTTTTAACCTGTAACAAGGTACTTGCTAAAGGCAAAGGTCTCTACAAGTATTCTTCCTCGATCACTTCTTATTCCTTCCACAAATTCAAGGAAGGTTATCAAGCGAGCTGAGAAATACTCTAAACTGAAGTCTATCACCGAACAGCCCACTAAAGCAATACACCTTTTGATTCCGGAGGGGGAAAAACACCCATCAGATCCCACTCAACCCAAACTTGTTTAATAATGACACGTTCAACACTGGCTTTTGAAGCAGCCTTTTATCCAGTAGTAATATCTCATTCAGGCATCAAAGAAAGTTAAACGGCCCATAAAAAAGTGGTTATGCTTGGAGAAGGCTGCAGCCTACCTGGCTGCAGGCGCTTGGAAAATCCAACAGCAGACCTTGAAACTGGCTGCCGAGCAGCTGGGCTCATACTGGTAAAATGCAGCAATCAATTACGGGTTACATGGGTGAAGGCTTGACCTTCTCTGACCCAGAAGGTAATGATCACACGCTGTTGCTTTTTTAAAAACAAAAATTACACCTCAATTACCAGGCCCTTGTTAATGGTTAAATGGAATTACTATGACAGGTTCACCCAGAAAAGATCTGTCTAGCTTTCCAAGCTTGCTGGTCATTAACATTATGGCACTGTTTTTATGTCAGTTTGACAAGAGTTTCCATTGAGGGTGAACAGTATAAAACATCTGAAAAACCCACTGTAAAACAGTCTGAAAATTCAATAAACATGAGAAAGAAATCTACCGTTTGGTGCTCAGTGGCAGGAATGGATGGCTCTAGGAATGGGTAAAAGGATTTGGAACTTTTCCTCTTCTGTTTGTCAGTGCAAAACAACCCAGTGATTGAAGTTTGTAACTAACAGTCCTTTGAGAGGTGAAATGGAGGATAAGTCTGTAGCGAACATGCATCAAGATCACTAACTACTAGGGCTGTGCGAAGCTTCAGGTGGTGATTCGATTTGGAGGAGAATCGGCTCGATTTGGTGGCCAAATCTCCAAATCCGAATTGAATCAAGGGACCAATTAAAAGGTCCAAATTCATTCACAGAGCTTTGGTGATTCGGGCAGTCCCCCGTGGCTGCAGCAGGGAGCTGAAGTCAGGCTTGGAGCTGGTAAGTAGGGGGTAGGGGGCATAGGGGAGGGGAGAGGGGACCATGGTGGGGATTGACAGCCCCTGCCTGCTCCCCCCGCCCCCCTATGGCTGCCCCACCCACCCCAGCTCCCCGTACTTTAAAAAAAAGCCCCACTCACTGCATGCTGCTGGGTGGGGGGTGATCCCTGCTGTCCCCCACTGCCCCGTGCTGCATGGGGGGGCTCTGCACAAGCCCTCCTGACCCCCCCACCTTGCTGCCTCACAAGGGCCAGCTCTGGCCCTTTAAGAAAAAAAGAAAAACCCTGCAATTCATTGCTCCTGCACCAGCCTTGGGGGGCTCATGCAGAGCCCCCCCATGCAGCGTGGGGCATCAAAGGCAACAGGGATCACCCCCCCCCCCGGCCTGGCAGACATGGTCCGGGGGGGTTTCCCTTTTTTTTTTTTTTTTTTTTTTTTTTTTGGTCTTAAAGAGCCAGAGCTGCAGTGGACAGGGCAGCCATGGGGAGGCTGGGCCAGTGAGGGGGGGGTCAGGGGGCTCATGCAGAGCCCCCCCCCCACAGCATTGGGCAACATGGGGGACAGCAAGGATTGTCCCCCCACCTGGCAGCACCTGGTAAGTCGGGGCTTCCCCCCCCCCCAAGTACCAGGAGCTAGGGCGGGTGGGACAGCCATTGCCAGGCTGGGAGAGCGGACAGCAGATGGGCCTGGGTAATTCAGCAGCTGAATCTCCAAATCAGATTCGGCCAAATTAATTCAGGACAGTGATTTGACTCACCAAATCGAATCACAGTCCCCCCAAATTGGCCGAATCTAAAGTGAATGTTAGCTGCTTCACACATACCTACTACATATATATATTCACACATACCTACTATATATTCTACAATTGGCACTTTGGCAAGAATGGCAAGGAAATTACATTCTCTTGTCTTCTCATGGAGATGATTCATTAAGATGTCAGTTGAGGCACACTTGTACCAGGAAAATATGGCAAACTTAAGATGTAGCTGTACCTGTTCTTTAGATAAACAAAGGGCTTTAAATGTCCAGACTGCCAATTTGGCACATTTTCCAACATGAAAATCACTGACTTTGGGGTGGATTGAATGTCTCTAATAGAAGAAAACAGTCACATTTTGAGCATTATGCTACTGTGTCACACTGAACAAATCAGTAGCATTCAAACATTGCTCTGGACTTTATATCATACCAGATTTACAATTTCTCTTCTTTTAAAGTGAAAAACCCCAGCCCATCACTGGTTAGGAAATGAATAGATTGCCTGATTCTAAGCATATACATTGACTGTTAAAAAGCAACCTAAATGTTCTAATTGGCAGATTAATCTCCATTAATTTAGATTATTTATAAAGTTTTGACTAAAAAATTCTTAATTTTTTTTCCCCACATACGTTTCAGCTTCAACCAACACTTTCTGAATAAAAGCCTTCCTGCTGCCAAATTGCAAATGCAATACCTGCAGGTTCTGCATGGTTGGCATGGAAAGGATTCTGATGGGCATAAACAAAAACACCAGGAAGTCTCTTACACAACAGAGACAGCGTGAGGAAGAGCCTTGCCAAACTCGCTTCAAGATTAGGCTAAATTTAATTCAACAGTCAACAATTCTTTCTTAAATTATCAAAATATAATCTGCATTTTAAATAAGCATTGATGCTGGGACCAGCTTCTCAAAAGCCACTTGAAGCAAAAAATAACTTGTAAGCAGCATGAGCCCAAGACTAATATTTTACTGAAGAAACAATTTGCATAAAATTCCAGCACCTGCAGAGTTTATGGTCTGACAAAAGTTATTGTTAGGAGAAATATCCCACTCAGTGGTTTATCTATGAAAAAGACTTCACTACCAGCTCAGGTCTATAACTGCTTTCTCAAATCCAACTGGCTGATACCAGCAACAGGTACACCCCAATATAATTTAGCAGAACAAAAGGGCACCATGTCAAATCAGCTAGCTTTACCCTAGAACCAGGGTGGGCAAAATGGTGGATCCAGGAGGTAGCCAGACTCCGTTTCTCAGCAGCAGCCAGTTTCTATGGAGACTCCGAGGGTAGTGGGGCCGTAACAGCATGGGGTAGGGTTTCCATGCAGACTGACCCAACCAGTGCTGGCAGAGCGCATGGCTGGGCAGGGAGCTGCTCCAGGGCTGGGGCCAGGGACAGTGATAACAGCACAGTTTGGAGCTGGGGCAGAGCCGCGATCTGCTGCCTGCATGTCCTTGCCCCGGGTGTGCAGGCAATGGATCGCAGCTCTGTCCTGGCTCCAGCCCATGCTGTCACCACCACAGGATCCCGGCCCTGGCCCCAGCCCCAAAGCAGCTACCTGCACAGCCGCGTGCCTTGCCAGCACTTGGGTTGGTCTCCATGGAAACCCTAGCCCTGCATGGTCATTTACTTGCTGCAATTTGAGACCATTTGTCCTTGCTCTGTCATCTGCCATCACTGAGAACAGTCTAGCTCCATCCTCTTTGTAACCACCCTTCAGGTAGTTGAAGGCTGGTATTAAATCCCCCAAAGTCTTCTCTTCTGTAAACTAACTAAGCCCAGTTCCCTCAACCTCTCCTCATAAATCAGACATGCAGATGCCTGTAGATTGCAGACTGTGGATTTTCCTTTGCAAACAAAAGCTTTTGCAAATCCAATCCCACAGAGACTCACTCTGGAGTGGGCAACAGATAAATACAAGGCTGGAGCATATTCTAGGATGGTATCTAGCTAACACCTTCAATTTTTGTTAATAAGAATGGTTTTTCCTCTGTTGATATTGTCTGCTTTTGGTTTGGTCAATTTTCAAGACCTACAGAAAAGACTATGTTGGAGTATGACTGTGTTTGTGTGTGTGCATCCTGAAAGATAGCGATCCTTACCCTACTATGCTGGAAGTGAGATCCCACGCCAATCCCAGGAGAGCCAGGAGAAGGAACTGGGGAAGAATTTGGAGAAGAGTGAAGATTCCCTGTGATTAAAATTCCAATGTCATTGTCCATGTCCTCTGGGAATGGGAGATCAAACATGTCATCTGAAAGAAAAAAAAGAAGGCACCACCTTTATTCTGCTGTGCAGTTAAAAAAAAGACTTGAGTGTTGTTTACTGAGTCTAACATACATTAGATATCAAGTCCTTTTCCAGGATGCTGTTGAGACATCCTTAAGCTATACACTGAAAAACCTGCCAAAGATAAGCAGTACACATTTCATTATTTTACCCCGTCTAGTCAGCCCTTTTCACTTAGTACTGGAGAATTAAAAATAAAAGTAAGCTTGACACAGTGGCTGACGTCTGCTAAAATTCTGCATTTTGGTGCGGGTCATATATGGACCAAAAAGACTACTTTTTGTGAAATCAGCTTGGTAGCAATCCAAATGGATGTAGTTTAGATCAAAATGAATTGCATCTCCCAGCAGCTGACCACTGGGCGCTCTCAGAATCTAACAATCAACAATATATTTGAAATAGGTAAAATGTAATTAAAATGTACATCCAAAGTTACCCGCAGAAAGCACTGCACTTCTAAGTATGCTTGAGTGGTAAAGGCCAGGGCTTCTGGAAACTAGTCGTAATACCTTGTCCTCTGATCTATCCAACCAACTTTAAGGCTAGGGACAGACAGTCAAAAAGTGTCAGCCTGAATTGATTCATTATTTGCAGGTTAGTTTACTCTGGCTAGGCACAATCAGTTTTGTAACCGGACAGACATCCCAAAAATGCGCGGACATGCCTGCAGTAGCTCAGGCTAGAAGCCGTGGGGTGCTAGAGCAGCCCTCCTTCCCTTCCACAGGAGGTGGGGGCAGTGTGGCCAGGGCCTGGCAGAACACTGGAATTAGGGAGGGATCCCCTCATCAGCATTTAACACCCCACAAGAAAACAAAGCCTCTTTCATTACAAGCTCTTCTTAAATAGCTTATTCCAAAGGAAAATGCTCACCAGCCCCTGGCTTCTTTACTATTCATTCCATCCAGGAAGAGCACGCACTAACTGCAGATGCTTCCTCAGCCTGACAAAGGTTTTTTAAACCCAAAAGCTTGCTAAGAAAATTTTTCCAAATATTTAGTTAGTCTAATAAAAGATACCAAATTTACCAAAAGGACCTTGTCTGCCTTTTCGAAAGGAAGGAATGCAGGGAAATTACCACCTGAGCTGCTGATTACCTTCAAAAAGCCCTAGGCGAACACTGTCCTACCTGCCTTACACAGCATTAGCTAGCATACCACTTGCTGGCTTCAGTCTGTGCTATGGGAGAGAGGAGGAGGGGATTTCTGCATAAGCAGTGAGTGGTGAGAGGTGGAGAGGGGAGCATGGGGAAGCCAGCAGACCCTGCCGTGCCTGTAAGTCTCTGCTGGAGCTCCAGTCAGGGAACAGAGGGGAGGGGCCAGCTCTGCTGTGGAGCAAAGAGACCTGCCCAGCCCAGAGAGCATGCTGGGAAGCTGGGTATCTGGTTTATTTTAAACCAGCAAAGGGTCTGGGACACATATTGCATAAACCAGTATGACCCCAATCAGACTACCTTCAACCAGGTTTATCTCAAACCGGTTTTAGCCATTTTCAAACTAGTTTATGTGCACTGAACATCTGTTTTGTTACAGGTTTAAACCAGTTTCTGATCACTTAAACAGGTTTATGTGTAACATCTGTCCTCAGCCTAAGGGTACTGCCCCGAAACTTAAATACAAATCAGTGCTAGGGTAGCAGAATCTATAATCTTCTAAAATACAAGTGTGCAAATTAACTGTATAATCATTTTATCACAATTTGTTATTTTGCTACGACTGTTTTTAATGTTTTGCTTTAATTTACCTCTTGGACCAAAAGAGAAAACATGGAAACCTGAGAAGTTTTATTGGTTTAGCTCTTAAAAATTAAATAATGCGTTCATATCACTATTGTACTCTAGACCATACCAAGTGATATGAGGGCACAAGGAAATCCTGGATTATTAAAGAGAAAGGATAGTTTACAGCAGATTTCCACTCCCCTCACCACCTGCTTGGAGAAAGGCCCATTACTCTGTAACTGGATTTGCTCCCCAGGTGGAGCAGAACAAGGAATTACCAGCGGAAGGTTTTTTTTTTTAATCACTTCAACAAAAAGGGTTCTAGTTTAAAAAAGGAAAACTAGAATTATAAATCTTCATCTTTCTATTTTTTCTATGGCAAACGAAAGCAGTTTAAATTTTCTAAACTGACAGCCCAGTCTGTTGTTTCACTTAATTTCAAATAAAGACACCAGCATAGTTGTTGATTTTCAGTACCTGTTCTTTTTAGCCAACAGTTGATTTTAAAAGGAAATGTTCCATCCATTTATATCTACGTTTATATAATTATACATTACTTAATAGCTGGTGAAGATCATAAAACAATCTTAGCCCTTTTGACTTCCTGGTGGGAGGAAAAACTTTAACTCCTTTGCAAAAATTTGTACTGCTACTTTGAATTCTAGGGGTGTGTCCATGTCAATCGGCAGCTTGCCAAAACAAGTCCTCCATAAATATGGGAAGCATCTCTCTGATGACTGAACAACATCAGAAGTACTTTTTGGAGCCCACAACAGATGCAGTTCTGGCAGGCTACCGTTGTTTGCTCTCTAGAATTTTTTAGGCTATAAATTTGATTTACCTGGAGTTCTCTGACAGATGGCAATCTGTCTCTCTTAAAATACTCTTGATTGTTCTTTGCTAAACTCAGTTGAGCCTGTACACTTCTCTTTGCCATTAAAAGGGAGGACTGATGTTACTTTAAGGTTTTAGAGAGACTGAAACAATTTTGCTTTACAGGCCTCAAAACAGTGTTGACTTATTTTTTTAAATTCAGCTTGTTTATGGCAATATGCTGGAAAGGTGCAAAAAGAGTCAGCAAATAAGTTATAAAAGCATATTCTCATTGTTCAGTTGATAGAAAGACAAATTATGATATCATGACTGATTCAGATGATGGAAAGTTACAAGAGTAAAAAACAAGGAGGTAAACATTACATTAAACATCACCATGTATTTTCAAGATATTTTTCTTACCCAGCCTTTTCAGGTAACAGAGGTACTAACAAACAGACTGATGATCTTTACAAGAAGGTCAGAACTACTGCAAAAATCCTTTGCTGTGGGTGTGCACAGAGAATAGGGGAAGCCCAAATGCATTAATTAGAATAAGAGCCATTTATCCTGTTTTTATAGGCCAGAGTAATGGCACTGTACAGTAAATATATTTCTAGGTAGCTCTGCATATTTTTTAAAATATACAGTTGAAAGCAAAGAGAGAGTTTGTTAATACTTCATTGCTACACATGTGCTGTTTGAAAATAAAGACTATAATTAACAAATCCCTTTCATTCTGATTAAATGAAAAAAACAAGAGTACTTTTTGTCTTGGACTACTTGGAATAATTTGAAGCTGGCTTACTGTGTTTGTGTGTGTTCAAACCCACATGGGCTGGTTATTTTCCTTCATCTTCTGCAGAGAGCATTAGATGGCAAAAAGAGTAAATTAATCTAGTTTATTAACTTCCCTCCTACAACCTCAGTAAACAAAACAGAACTAACGTCATGCTCTGCTTAGCATCCAACCCACAAATGAGATGCCTAATAGCTTAGGAGGCAGTTTAATTATTAAACACCAAACAGAGTTAAGAAAATTAAATTTAGCACCATTTTGGAAAACGCCAGGTCCTGTACCTGATTCTAATTAGCATCTAAAGCATTAAAGGCCAGGTTAATGCAGGTTAAATATTTGTAAGCACTGCATTTGGTCAGGATTCTGGGGCCTTGAAAAGACAGCTGCATCTGTATTGAGGAATAGCTTCCCCTTCGTGAGGCCCACTGAAATTCCAGGAGAAGTAGATCAAAGGCAGCTACTTCATTAAAAATAAAGCAAGTATTTCTTTTCCATACTGTAATTTCCCCTTTAATATTTTTATTGCAAGGTTTTTTGTAACTATCCATTTAAATTGTTTTAAAGTCATTTTAAGACCCTTTTCAATGTAAGTTAGAAGAAAAATTAGTTGATAAAGTATTAAAATAACTAATCCTGCTGACTCAATACATAACAGGCTGTGCCCACTCTTCTTGTTTCCTATGGGGCTGGTCTTATTTGCCAAAATTATACTTTAAAAAAACCAAGATCCTCTTTATGCAACTTGTATATATGGCACTATTGTTTTAATTATCTGGATCATTTTAATTAAAATATTGTCCCAATCAACTAAAGGGAATATGCAATTAGGATACAGTAGATACAAAGTCACAACAGGAAAGAAAATTCCATGTTACAGGTAAAAAAAACAAAAACCCCAAATCCAAACTATCTGCCTTCAGAGCCATTTATATATATTGGGCCACATAAAAAAGTTCGGTTTGCTTGCTGACTTGTCAGAAGAAGGGAGAGGCAGTCTGTAAGGTACAAATCTATCTTGCCTTCTGCTTGTCAGAAGAAAACATGGTTATTGGCTAGGTTGCTAAAGAGGCTGCTCAGAAAGATACTGTTTTCCACCACTCACATCAGAGTTATTCCTATTCAAATTAAAGTGTTTTGTGACCAGTGTAGAATTAGTCTCTCCATAGTTTTGGTGCTGTCAGACACAGTTGCACTCTACACCTGTATTGTTAGTAAGCCATGGGCCTTCCATACATGGCTCATGAGTGAACTTACCATTGTTGGGGCTGAATCCATCTTCGTTGGGATAATGTGCTGGAGCTACCTGGATAGTGGCAGAGGTTGGAAACACCAGGATGTGTGTACAAGAAGCATCCTGAGGGGTATTCAGCTGAGATGACTGCAGATTCAGTGCAGTACTGCGCCCAAACACTGATCCCATAGTGACAGCATCTTTCAGGACAAAAATACAGGGGAAACCATTTATAGTCTTTCAGGTATGAGTATTATCTTATATATGCTCTCTTGCTATATGTGCATTTAGTTAAGTTGTGCATCTGACTTAGTTTGGCATTATAACATGATGGTTAAGATTTGTTTTAATTTTTAGTTTTAAAAGGATATTTACTAGTAAAAGCATTTAATTAAGGTGTATAGAGCTAAGTGTCACCTGAATTCTTACACTATAGCTCATTCCCCATTTATTTCTGTCAAGAGAGTTCTGTCCCTTTCCACTGCTTCTCAATGGGAAATGGACAAAAAGGAAAGAGAGATTTAAAAACCTGCCCCTGCAAATTAGATTTCTAAAGCAAGACATTATTAAACTCCACCACCACCTTTTGTTTAAAACTGGGTATTATTTGTATCATATAGCACCCCATGTTGGATGGTGTTAAAAAGAGTAATTTGCCTCCCAGGTTTGGAGAAGCATTATATGAGGGTGAATGTTTTTAGACTCATTGTAGTTCTTATGTACCAGATCTTATTTTAGCAAAAAAAATCTGACCTAATCTGCTCTTAATAATGATTTGTAAATTAAAAAAAAATAAAAAAAATATACAAAATGTCAAATGTAGGAGTTCATACACAAAGAATGATGACCAAAAAAACAAACTAAAACTATGCTTCAAATGAGGCAAGGAAGAGGGAAAATACCATTAAAACTAATTAAAACAGGAAAACTTCAAAATAAAAAACTATTTCGGACTTAGCAACTGCTCTCAGCTATCTACAGGGAAGCTTCACAAATGGAACTTCAATCTGGTTTTCTAGTGGATGGCTGAACATAACAATTTTTTCAACAGTTTAGGAATATGAAAGCAGCAATGGCTTTCATTCTGGATTTCAGTGAAATACACTCAACAACCCAACCTAACCTTCCCTGCTTCAATTCCTTCATTAACAATGTATTCCTAAAACAGGAGTTTCTGCAGTCCTCCTTGCATAACAGTCTATACAGCTGTAACATTTTAACTGAGACTCTGACCCAGCTTTTCTTCAGAGAATCATTTTCTCACTGAGCAAACCAGGACCACCATCTTTTTGGTAGTGACACAAAGCAGTTTCCTTCCTAGGAGCAAACTCCTCCAATGTAACCACTGGACTTCATCTGCTACTATAGTCCACTGGGCTGGTCCAAGCTGTACTTTATACTGCTCTTCCCATTTAAGCAGTGAAAGGACTTCCAGCTTGGCACATTTTCAATGTGGACTTCAGGCCCAAAGAAGAGGTCTGAGCAAGCATTCCTATCTGCTAGTGTTCTTGTAGTTGGCTGAAATGTACCTGGCATCACAACAAATGACCCCTGGGGCTCCATGGCAACCAGGCAGGCACTAAGGATAGAAGGAGAATCGGCTGATGAAATCCCACACATGCGGCACACCTCCTTTAGCTGTTTGCTGATTGTCTGCAGGGAACACTCCCCAAGGAGGATACTCCAGTCTGAAATGCAGAAATGCAAAATTAGCTTCAAGAGAACTGAATGGAAGCCTGGTTAACTATCAGAGTAATGTTTTTATTCTGTAAAATATGCCAGTGCTTGGGAGAAAATACTGCATGTTAGTAACACTTCCTATTTCAATAGCACTTCCTATCTAGAGATCTCAATCACTAAAATGTTAACTAATTAAGCCTCAAAGCACCCCTTTGAGATAGAGAAATACAATCCCTATTTTATAGGCACAGGAGGAACAGGCACAGACTGTGACCTTGAGCAAGTCACTTAAAGTGATTGCATTAAAGTTACGAACAGAGCCAAGGTCTACCGGAACTTGAACTTTAACCACTACAATACATTCCCTCTTATTGGGAAAGGAAAGACGACCAGGAGAGCACCAGGAGAGATGTGGACAAGGATTTAGAAAATTCTTGTAAAGCGTGTGCTGATTTCTGGTTTGGGAGATGTGGCTTCACTTGTTCTACTGTATCACCACTTAGTTTTGTTACTCAAAATTATTCTAACAATGTTGGTATTAGCAAACTCTTAATTTCTAACATGGGCTTTTAAATCAACTACCCCATCTTGGTGGGAGAGGACAGTATTCCTCAGCTGTTGATGCTGGATCCTTAAAGATTTATTCCCTTTGCTGTCATCTAAACCGCATCTCTTATCCCTAAAGTCTTACTTGTCTGCACAAGGATCCTACTGCAAAATAAGATCAGGTGTAAATTAGATGTAGACACATTTATTCTTCACTATGGACAAAAACAAAGTCTGTAGTTTTCTGGCATTGCATTAGAGACCTATTCTGCACTAAGAATAAGTGTGGTTTCTGAAGTTCAATGCATTTCCCAAGCTAACCTATAACAAAAGTACCCAGTGCGTAAGAGTATCCACACAGAGAGGTAAGTGGGAAATGCCTATTGCAGAACAGCTGTTTTGAGCCTTATAGAAAAGTTGTAAGTGCATTACTGCACCCAAAAGCTTGCTTAATAACTATTCTCCAAACATTTGGGTTGGTCTAATAAAAGATATCCAATTCACCCAAGGAACCGTGTCTGCCTACGTCCTTAGACCAACACAGCTACAACCCAAACCCCTGTTTACTGCAAAGAAGCACTAGAGTTGAGCCTGCTTAGTAAGCAAAAAATTGTGTTCCTATTTGCAGGTTTCTGGTCAACAGAATCTAATACATTGCTTTGTGAAGTGGGTCAGCCTAATATTTATGTTTTTGCAAAAGATTGTGATGTACAAAAGGAAAATATTTAGTATTTAAAATATGATTTATAAATATATATAAGTGGAATGGAACTCTTGAGTCCAAAGATCAGTTTTACAGGTCTGCTTATATAATCAGTCATACAAAAATTCATAAGAAAAATTGTTATTGGCAATTCACAGAAACAGTATGACACTCTAAGCACTGTGTCAGTGAGGGATTGCAGAAGTTGGAGTGGCTGAAAGCCTTTGGCCTCTTAACTCAGGATGCACCCAGAACATGCAGTAATCCTACTGAAATATACTGCCTGTCATGCCCTATTACTTAAATATCACTCCTGAGCTAGCCTCTTTACTTCAAGATCTCTTCTCAACTATACTGATCCTTTTCCAAAAGAGGAAATGGAAATAAGCCTCTTTTCAGATGAGCAGCATGCTGCAAAAGGAAGTGCTTAGAATGGGAGTGCTGGGTCAACATGAATTCCACGTATAAACCCTCACAAAATGCCACAGTTTTTTTAAAAATGTGACCTGTCTCTTCTCAGAGGGTTTTCACTGGGATTATTGATCCAGCTTACTAAGATTGCGACAGAGGATACGCTATAAAATAAAAGAAGACCAAGACGCCAAGTCTATAGACAGCAGTTACACATAAATCAGTTTAAGTAATCAGGAACTGGTTTAAACCTGTAACAGAGCAGAAGCTCAGTACACATAATCAGTTTCAAAATGACTGAAACTGGTTTAAGATAAACCTGGTTCAATGTAGGATCAGACTTAACTGACTTGGGTCAAACTGGTCTATGAAACATCTGTCCCAGACCTCTTTCTGGTTCAAGTTAAATCACAGCTCTCCAGCATCCCAGCATGCTTTTCAGCCCTGGGCTGTGCTGTCTGCTCCAGCAGAGAAAGGTTGAGGGGTAGAGGGAGGAGAGGCAGGGACTCTTCCTCCTCCTCCCCCCAGGTAAACCCCGGTTGGGGTCTGGGGCCATGAAGGGGGGTTAAACCCCCCTTCCCCCGAGTACAGAGCTGTCTTGCTGCTAAACTTACTGAAACTTACTGCTGATTGCAACTGTGGACTACACATCCCAGAGGCACCTAGAAGCAGGAAGAAGAAATGATGAGCAACCCTGCTGAGTTCTGCTGCTGTGAGTCTGAACTGCAAATCCCAGAGACCTCATGGGCAGCAGGAAGAGGAAGCGAACATGCAACCCATGCTGGCTACATGCCAGAGAGCTGTGCTTTAGCACCTCCCAGATTCTGACTTGAGCCACTGCAGGCATGTGGGTGCATTTCTTGAATCAAAAGTAAATGTGAGTCCAGTTGTTTCTCAGTTTAATCTCTGCAGTTTAGACTAAACTGCAAAGACTGAACTGATTCAGCCTCAGGCTTTTTGACGGTCTCTACTTATCCCAAAATTCTATCCTCACAAAAGAGTCTGGAGGAAACCTCATCTAAACAAACTGACATTCACAGGTGAACTAGAGGAAGGGAACAGTTGATTTAAAAATTCAGTTCTTAATCTGTCCTACTTCACCCAACAGACTAATTCCTATTCCTGTGGTTGGTAACTTAATCACTAACCAAGTTAGAACTCTTGCTTCCTGTTAAGGCCATATGTCTATTTGTCCTTTACATACGTTAGCTGGAAGGCAGGAGTAAATTTCAGCTGCCTTTTTTTTACACTGACAGAAGCACCAGGTCTCTACGTAGGTGTGCTATACTATACAAAAGTGCAGACTCTTTAGTTTTAATGTTTTTAAATTATCCCCAAGCCCACAAATCTGGGATTGCTTTGAATGTGTTAACATGGCAGCTACATTTGCCTTTGGCAATTGATAGAAGAGGAACACACATACTGTTTAATTGATCTTTTTCCTCTCATCTAGATTATCTTCATGCTCCAATTCAATAGACACAGCACTAAATCCCTTATCAGAGCCCTAACTCTCACTCTGGTTTTCACTACCCAGTCACCCATGCAAATCTGCATAAGAACTAGCATCCTGATTCACAGGAGAGGGTATGGAGCTCCTTTCAGAAACCATGTATGCTCATAGTAAATTATGCCAGTGAATTGCTGTTGAGTAAAAATGAGGCACTCCTCTTTCAAACCATGTGCTTCAAATGTGTAACTTATCTCCCTGTTGGCTCAATCATGAGATACCTTGTCCTCTGAACAGAATCATCCACATGGCAGCACCAGAGCACTGCCTTATTGTAAGCCTCAAAACCTTATTTTTAAGACTGCTTCTGGTAATTGTTTCTTAAATGTTATTATACCATCTTAGTCCATTCACAAGCCAATGCAGCTTTACTTTAACTGAGAGAACAAAGATTTATATAGAACTGTCATTCAGTTGGATTCCAAAAGAATTATTAATCTAATGGATTATAATCCATGAGCTACCAAAAACATGTCTGAGAGCTAACATTTTCATTTAATTTTCCAGAAAAATAGCAATGCATGAGAAATCATATATTTCTATGAATTTACAAAATGCGATGACCTAAAATCTTACCTCAGCGTATTTTAGTAACACCATGTTATTCAATCACTTTTTTAAAATCCTGATCTGAATTTCATCTAGATTACTGAAAATGTTGTTCAGTATTCAGTAGCATAACTTTCATCTGAAGTTTTACAAACAGTAATTCAGTACCTGCTACTCCACTGTAGCAGATAACTATGGGCCAAAGCCTTATTTTATGTATTTCTGGGGTCAGAGTTATACTATGATACTGTATTATAAAACCCAATATACTACAGAGTACTTTAGTCTAGTATTACAACTCTCTTTATGATTGTTCTCATTATTGTGCTTTCCTCATTACAGCTAAACATCAAACTACACTGAATTACATTAGTTGCTTTATGCACTATGGTAGTAACTTTTAAATACGGATTCAAGAATGCGTAAAAAGCAGACACTACAAAAGGAACTAGGTATTCTAAAGTGTCTTAATCTGTTTTGTTTTACCTGCAGAAGTGCCCATGTAGTGTGTGGACAGGGATAATGCCTTTTAAAAAGCTGTTTAAGCAACCAAACATACAAAGCCAATTTAAAACTCTTTAACCCTCCTGAAATATTTCAAAAGTATACCTAGTTAATCAAATATTATTTTGAACTGGTCCTCTTGGAACCTGTTCAGTGTCATGTGACACCAAGCTCTCCATGACTATTGTGTGGTCAGTTCTCCAAGCATCCCATGCTGCACCTTTCCCCACTGGCCCAGCCTCTGCATGGCAACTGGCTACTCTGGTATGCAGTTTGGTAGGCTGCAACCTATACTGCCTGCACTTGAACCAGTCCTGTTCCAGACAGACTTGGGCTGGGAGAAGGGTTGTGGGGGAAGAGAGGATCCCCTGCTTCTGGATGCTCTGAGGGGTTGCCAAGTGTCTCTGCAGCTTTTTAAATAGTACTATTACCAAGGCCAAAGTCAATTTGATTCCATTCCTCGTACCTGATGTGGAGAACCTGGGTAACCCCCCCCCAGAGCACCCAGTACCCTGGGAATCCAGGATCAAGGATACCCTCTCTATTCACCTGGCCACCCTTCCCCTCAGCTTTTATCAGCCCATTAAGCAAGTCTTATACCTCCACTTAGCTCAAAACAAACTTCAAATTTTCATACCTTTCAACTCGCCATGGCCTAGTCGACCAAGTCGCCCAATTACAACTCTCCAGGGAAGTGATGTCATTTGTACTATCCCAATGCACCATTCCCACAGCTTCTGCAGACCAATTTTACGTGCAGACAATTTGCTTCTCCTTGATCTAGAGATAAAAGGAGAAAAAGAATGGAAATTAAATATTTTCAGATTTCTCTCTCATACTGATTTCATTTCTTACTATCTACTCAGAGTCTTATGCTGTCCCCATATCTGCAAAGATGAGTTGCCTCACAGATAACAGAAACTGATGAGTTTTTTTTGTCTGCTTTTATAACTAGTACTGCAATAGTACCCAAAGATCCCAGTCAAACTGAGGATTGTCCCAAAAGCACTTGAAGGTACTCTGTAGGCATTCATAAAACAAAACTAGAACTTCTTTCCTCTGCACTTCATAAGTTATGATAAAAACCATCATTTTAAGTGTAATTCCCATTAACCATAAGAGAGGTTACTATATAGGGGTGCATCTACACATGCATTTGAACTGGGATCGATTTACTTGCTAGTAAACTACTCATGAGTAAGCGTTCCTGGGCAGGCTTCTATACATGCAGGGATGTGCTCTTAGCAGCAAATCTGCTCCCACCTCCCACGGCTCTGGAATGGGCCCTTGCTGCCACCAGGGAGCGCTCTAGGCCCCCTTGGGTGCTAGCCCAGGGGCTGGCAGGGAGCACCAGGCCAGCAGACAGATGTCTCCTGGCCAGGGCTGGGACATTGCTCCCTGCCCCTGGGGGGCTACCTGCTGCTGAGGCAGGGACAATGTACCCCTGCCCCAGCGAGCTCCCAGCTCCGGCTTCCTGATTGAGACAAGTGACTTGGAAAGAGCTGCAGGGGAGGAGCACATCCCAGCCCCCTGCCCTGATCTGCTGCTGGGACAGCTAGCAGTGAGCCCCTAACTGGGACAGTTCCTAGCCCCTGCTCTGAAATTGAGGGGAAGGGGCTGGAGAGCCTGTTCCCTGCTCAGCTCTTTCATTGTAGAGCTAAGTAGGGAACAGGCTGGAGAGCCTGTTCCCCACTCAGTTCTGTGAGTATGGAGCTGGATGGGGAACAAGCTGGGGAATAGGTTGGGGAGCTTGTTCTCTGCTCAGCTCCGTGAGCGCAGAGCTGGGTAGAGAACAAGCTTCCCAGCCCCCACCAGCAGGAAGCTCCCATCGCCAGTTCTGCGACTGAGGCCAGTGCTGGGAGATCTGTATCATCTAATCCAAGCTGTTGTCATTGCTAGATCCTTATAAGGATCTCCCAGGCTGAGCCCTGCAACCACAGAGCTTGGGTTGGGAGATAATCTCTTAGTGCTGGCTGGCCTCACTGTTGTGGACCTGGCGCTGGGAGATAATAATCTCCCTGCCCCTGCTCGTCAGTTGCAATCATGGAGCAAAGGGCTTGAAGTTCCCTGCTGCCAGGGCAGGGGGACATAGTCCTTGCCTGGCCTCCAGTGGCAGAGCCCACCTCAGCAGCAGGCAGCTTCTGGGGGCAGGGAGCAATCTTCTGCCCTCTGGTGGCTGGCTGACCAGAAGCAGATTTGCTTCCAGTCAAGCATCTACATGTGCACTACTGTGCAATAACTACGTGCGGTGCATTCTTACTTGCCGTTGTAAGTACATTTGCAAATACATCCTTACTGGCAGTAAACTAAGTTACTTCACAGTAAAGTGTCTCATGTAGATGCACCCAGGGATGTACAAACAGCTAAGTAACACAGTGAAGAATGAGAAATATCAACCCAGACTCATACAGAACTTAAAGGTTTTTACCTATTTGGCAAATCAATATTTACAATGCAGGTTTCCAACAGTTCACCGTGGAGGTCAGTGCAGGATGCTAGAAGCCAGCGCTGGTCATGGGACAAACAATATCCAACGAAGAGCACATTGTATTTCTGACTGGCTTCTCCAAATGTTTCTCCCAGTTCAGTTTGCTTGTCTTTGATGGGTGCCAGTATAAAAGGAGGCGAGTAGAGCTGGATTGCACTGGGTCGCTACGAATAAGGTCAACATCATCATCAATACAACTATTAAAATTGTGTGCCTAAATAACATATAATGTGGATTAGTGATACACATGGAAAAAAACATGAAGGTAAAATAGACAGAAGCAGGTACAAATCCTTTTTTGTAGGAATACTTTAGGCAAAGTGGCTGGAAAATGCGTCTCCTAGGTTCAAAATGCAGCACTGTTTCTGTGCAACCGAACATAATACTAGTATTTATACCAGCATCATAGCCCAGTCTCTGGCATGGACCTTTGAGAACTGGCGCTCTGGTGTAGTGCCTGAAGACTGGAAAAGGCCAATGTGGTACCTATGGTCAAGAAAGGGAAGAAAGTGGATCTGGCAAACTATAGGCCCATCAGCCTGACTTCTATCCCAGAAGAAGATCTTAGAAAAGTTTATTAAAGAGGCCATCCTTAATGGGCTGGCCGATACCAACATCCTGAGGGATAGCTAGCACGGGTTTGTCGTGGGTAGGTCTTGCTTGGCCAATCTCATTTCCTCCTACAACCAGGTGGCCTATCACCTGAACAAAGGAGAAGAGATTGATGTCATATATCTTGACTTCAAAAAACCCCCCCTTTGATCTGGTACCCCTTAATCGCCTGTTGGCAAAACTATACAGTTGTGGCCTTGGGTCCACCACGATCCACTGGCTGGGAAACTGGCTCTGTGGTCAGGCCCAGAGGGTGGTAATTGATGGAAGTCAATCGTCATGGTGCCGTCAGAAGTGGACTGGCCAAGTTTGCCAATAACACCAAACTTTGGGGCAAAGCATCCACACCAGAAGACAGGGGGCGCAATCCAGGCTGGCCTGGACAGGCTCAGAAAATGAGTGGATGAGAACCTGATGGTGTTTAACACTGAAAAATGCAAGGTTCTTCACCTTGGGAAGAAAAACCTACAGCATCCTTATAGGCTTAGCACTGCTACATTGGCTAGCACTGCAGAAGAAAGAGACTTGGGGGTCATCATTGACCACAAGATGAACATGAGCCTGCAATGCAATACTGCAGCTAGTAAAGCGACTAAAACGCTGGCTTGCATCCATAGATGCTTCTCAAGCAAATCCTGGGACATCATTCTCCCCTTGGTGAGGCCGCAGTTGGAGTACTGCATCCAGTTTTGGGCTCCACAATTCAAAAAGAATGTGGAGAAGCTTGAGAAAGTCCAGAGAAGAGCCACGCGCATGATCAGAGGTCAGGAAAACAGACCTTACAATGACAGGCTGAGAGCCATGGGGCTCTTTAGCCTGGAAACGCGCAGGCTCAGGGGTGATCTGATGGCCACCTATAGGTTTAACCAGTGACCACCAGTATGTGGAGGAACATTTGTTCACCAGAACGCCCTAAGAGATGATGAGGTCAAATGGTTACAAACTACTGCAAAACCGTTTCAGGTTGGACATAAGGAGGAACTTCTTTACTGTCCAAGCCCCGAAGGTCTGGAAGAGCCTGCCATCGGAAGTGGTTCAAGCACCTACACCGAACACCTTCAAGAGTAAATTGGATGCTTATCTTGCTGGGATCCTATGACCCCAGCTGACTTCCTGCCCTTTGGGCAGGGGCTGGACTCGATGATCATCCAAGGTCCCTTCCAGCCCCAATGTCTATGAAATCTATGAAATTTACTTGTTTCTCAGTTACTATTCTACATAATTTTATAAACATATAGCTCAGTGTTTTGTTTTCACTACATAAGGGCTGTTCAGCTGGCTGCCTGAGGGCTGTATGCAGCCCCCAAGAGATTAACATGCACCCCTTGGGTTCCCAGTACAAACACTACTCCCTTCATTGCTCTCCTGCTGCTGCTGCCAGTCTCCAGGCTTCTCCCTTCTTCACCCTCCACTTTCTACCCCTGCTTCTGGGGGTAGAACAGGGAAGGGCAGGACAGTATGGTCCATGGAACTGAAAAAGCCTGTGGCTGGCAGGCTTGGGGGACCCCGGGGCCTTGGCATGACGATGCCAATGCAGCTTGGTGAGGGCTGCTGTCTGCACTTGGCATGGCAGCACATCAGCAGATGGACACCCCTGCACCATATCATTTCTAGTACCTTGAAAAGAAACAGCTGCTGGCTATTCCAAGTATTTCACATGCTCACTCTTTCTGATTTCTAAGAGATGCATTCACTGTTCTTGAACAGGACTCCTTAGCCCTCCAGTACAGGTACTAACCTCTGGGTTCTTGAGGGTCATCTCAATGCTGGCAGCAGGCCCAAAGCCAGTAAGAGACTTAATATGGATCTGTGTGGGCAATGGTCTTCTGCACTGGCAGTACACTGAAAATGCCAAAGACTTCAAGTGTTGAATGTAGAAAACCTGCTCATCCTTCATTGTCTGCAGCATGTACTGGCAAGGCACAATCTGTGCATTTACATAAAAACAATAAAAGTCAGTGTTAAAAGCTTGTTTCTGAACCCCAAAAGTATACCACAAAACAACTCAAAGTCATGTTTATTTAGAATGCTCTTCCTTAATGACTTAGAAACAGAGACTTTCTATGTTTGTTCTCTATCATTTATTATTTGTATCAGGGAAGTGACTACGAGTTTCTGTCAGGATTACGGCACCATTTTGCAAGGTTCTGTGAAAACACTATTTTATATAATTGATTTCAATATTTAAGGATGTAAACTCTCAAGAGTACTTTAGAAAAAAAAATCCTGTTGTCTGGCACCTCACGACTGCCTAAATCCTGTGAAACATAATTATCTGTGTGCTAAACAGGCAAATGTATTTAAAAATCTGGATACGCTGAATGACCAGCATGCCCTACTGCATATTTCTCATGTTGACGTCTTCACAAATGCTACTGAACATAAAATGGAATGATTGGCCCACCCAGGTTTCTACTACATTTCAGGTCTCATGTAACAGCTGTTGGCCTTATATTGTACATTGAAAGGGCATTTGACTAACTATGTATGTTTGCTCTGCAACTATACAAAGAGCCCATTGATTGGTGAGATTTAAAAAAATGCCTTAAGACTGCAGGCAAGTTTTTATTTTTAACTTTACAATGAGTCAACAAAACCAGGATTGCAAAGTACACGTCACGTTCGGTCAGATCACCAGCTAGTCTGTAAAGAGGGGACAAACTCAAGCTCTCTAAACGTATGACACTAAAGGTAAATTCAAACCAGAAGCCTATACCCAAATATCTCCAATATATGCAAGAGTTTTTGGTCTATATCTGACTTTCTGGATGGCCCTACCAAAATCCTAGAACCCTGAGAACTCTGCGATTCAGACACAGCTTTCCAATTGCCATTTAGTTTAAAAACAAAAAACAACTACGCTTCACTCCAACTAGAAAATGAATCTGGAACCACTAAGCCTTCTGATTTGACAATCAAATTTGAGATCCAGGTTGCCCTTGGATGTGTGTATACCTCCCTCCCTCCTTCTCTCAAACATCTCTTTGCCATATATTCCATTGTGAAACTAGCCCCCTACCCAACATGGGGTTGTGTGCATGTTTGCTGCAGTAGTGTTTTGCTAGGAACATGTAGTTTGGTAAAGGACTTTTACTAAAGCCTATCAATGAGAGACAAGGAAAGAACTGTTACTTGACATTACCAGGACCCATTTCTTCCTCTTAAAACTATCTACTGTATCTGTACTCAAATACACAGATTCTGGATTGGATGCCTCAGCCATTTTCAGACTCACCAACAACTCCCGTTTACTGGAAAACTGTCCTCCTATCGAGAGACTGCTGTCACACTGAGTTTAGTAAAGTGAGTGACAGCAGGGTGGCATCTTTAGGGAGGTAAACCTGCAATGCATCGATTTGTGGTATAGGGAGGTCCTGGCTCTTCTATTCTTAATTAAATAACAATTATGACAATTGATACTGCTCCTCTTATTTTTATTTTGTTCATTTTAATTTCTCCTTTTTTGTTTTAAATGGTAACTGCCGCTCCTAAGACTCTGGAATTGCTGCCTTTACAGGAAAGCTGCCTTGTGAGATAACTTATGCTCGCAATGCTAAATGGCATTGCTATTACCCAGCACATAAAGCAGTGCGACTAAACATTTCTCCCTCTCCCCCACCCCAGTACTGAAATGTTTCTCCAGAAACAGCATGGACTTAGTGATGAAGATGACTGTATAAAATTTGAGTGGTTGAGTGATCTAGTGTCAACTTGCATAGCAAGTACAGGAGAAACAAACAAAGAAAATGGCCTTTGCGAAACAGAATAAGTGATTCAAAAAGCATGTTTTAAATGAAAATCCCTCTTATAGTCAGAACTGAGTTTATAATGTTCTGCTTCTCTTTAAGCAGCAATGAGAAATACAGTATCCCAGAGCTAAACACTGAATCAGGTCTTGTCTTTTTGAGGTAAGATCTTAGGGGCAGAGGCTTGTTGTTCACTAGGTTAATATAGTGCTTAGAAGATGGTTCACCCAAAAGACAGACATCAAAGAATAACAATAAAGCACACGATATCTGTGGTGACCATGTGAGCATGTAGATAGATGTATATCATCTTCCACGTGTAATTACTTTTTTTTTTTTTTTTACAATGCATAATTTGTTTAGCACAGTTTTAGTAGAAGGCTCTTCTCTACTGTATTGCGATACACCTATAAACATCTGCTTGGTTTTTGTATTTTAAATAATAATATTCTGTATACCACACAGCAGCAATGGAGAGAAGGTGTTGTGCGAAGTAAATTCTGTTACTTTTTATTTTAAGAGCTGTCTGCTGTTTTGACTTTCATTGGCAAAATGTCCTAAGTAAACCGCACTTCAGGTGCCCAGAAAATAAGCACGATGCAGTAAGAACTGGCAGGTCCATTAATCATTTTACATAAACTGAAATCTAACTGTACTATTGATCTTCAGTAGCACAGAATCTTTTCATATTTCAGTCATTGAAATGAGTATAGTTATTTGTATTTATAATTTTTTTGGTTGGGCCTAAATATTTCCTTGGAGTCAAACAAAACAAAATACTCAACTGTGATACTGATTTTATGTCAAACCTAGTCTGGTGATAGATGACTAGAGAAATCCTTTAATACTATAAATACAAATAAAGTAAAAGGTCAAGATTATCAGGAGTGACAAAAGTCTTTTGTGCCCGACATATAATACCTTAATACAATACAATTGTCAGAAAGGAATAAGAACCATCCTTCTGAAACACAGGAACCATTTAGGCCCCAAGGTGTCAAAGATATGGCCCCTGGGCTGCATCTGTACACAGAGCCATATCATCTGGCCCCTGGCACTGCCCATGGGTCTCGGAGTGACCCACAGGCAGCATGCAGGGTGCACTGGATGGCCCTGGACCCTGCAGGCTCTTAGCCTGTGTGGCGCAGCTTGGCAGTAGCAGAGCAGGATTGAAATGTAGGACCGATCTGTGGGTCTGGTTCAGCCCATGGGACCAGATGAATTTCGGCAGCCCTGATTTAGGCTATCAAACTGAGGACTGAGAAAGACAAGTTGCTGTTGAAAACGATGGCAGAAGGTTTCTGCCTTTTCATGTGCACACACGTATATAACAAACTTTCTTCTCTTTGCATTTGCTGGCCTACTTTGCTTTTACATATATATATTATAGTGGGTGGGTCTCTGATAAAGATGTACATAACCCATGGCAAATGGTAGCAGCAACAGGCCAAATATCGTTCATGATAATACCAATTTAATTCTTAAATAATTCTACAGTCAATAACTACTCCAGTATACAAAGGCTATATGGCAATATATTTTTAACAATCAGGTAGTAATTGAGTAGCACACCTTATGCAATGTAATGCTACAGATATATGTTAATACATCATATGCATTAAATAATATGTTTTAAAAGTGAATCTAATAAACAGGCTGAGATAGAACATACAAGTTAGGGACAGACATTCAAAATGCCCGAGTCTGAATTGATTCAATCTTTGCAGGTTAGTTTAACATGGCAAGGCTGAATCAGTTTGTAATTGTGCAGACATTCCAGAAATGCAGGCATATGCCTGCAGTGGCTCAGGCTAGAAGTTGGGGTGGGAGCATGGGGAAGCCCTTCCTTCCCTTCCCTTCCCCACTACTGAGCTTGGAGAGGGGAGGGGGGCAGCATGGCTAACTGAGCCGCAGGTTTAAGTCAGGATCTAGCCATGAGTGGAGAAACCTTTCAGTTTGCTCTCCCACAATAAGGTGCATACCGTATTTTGGGACCATGCCATATGAAAGAAAATACAGCACTTTGTACATTTAATAATAATGTTGCAAACTTCACATTAACAGTGTGCAGTACCTGTCCTCCATTTCACATTTTGTCTCCTGTGGGTAGCAATGTTAAGGTATGCTAGAATTAGTCTGTAATGTAAAAAAAAAAAATGAAGCGAACAAGAATTACCTGGAGAATGAAAGAATTCCTCATGTTCTCAGGTAAGTTATCCAGCATTTCTGTGTAGCATCGCATCAAACTTAGCAGCCAGAAATTGGCTGAGGCAGATTCCTCATCTGCAGTGTAGGTAAAAGGATCCACCATATAGATGACAACTGCTGGAGGATAGGCATTGCTGTCTGCAGACTCTGGCTCGGTGGGAATTCCTATTCTCTCCCTCTCTGTAACACTAGAGACATACCTCTTGTTAAGTGCAAAAGCAAATTACAATTTATCTTTTTTTCATTTTGCAAGGCAATGAGAAGGTAAACAATGAGTCAAGAGGGGAGGACCACTGAGTTCTTGTTATATTTATTTAGCATATGCAGCTTTGGCATATTGTTTCAGCCATCTTAAGGCAATGCTGTCACCAGTGTGAAGAGCTTGAAGGCTACCAGGTAGCACAGTAAATGGACGTAAGTCAACGATGTGGAACATGGTTTGAACATGTCCACAAAGGCATTTGTTGTCACTGCAAAGTCCCACTGGTATAGGTTTGAGGCACAGTGCCCCTGTCCAGTTCGAAAGTGGTTGAGAAGTGCCCAATAACCATGTGACAATTTAAATCCTGGTTGACTGACTGTAGGGTCAGAGATGATTGGTGATTGATTAGTGCTTATGCTGATCATTTTTTGTGCCATCAAATAAGTAAAGAAAAGCTGAAGGGTTTTGAAAAGGTGGATCATACTGGACATCTTGAAGGGAGCTGAGCTATTGGTGAGTGGAATATGTCCCAATGCACTGACATCATAGGATTATTATGGAGTCTGGCTAGTAAGTTTACTTTAGCAATTGTGCAGCAGAGATGAGGGGGAGCAATGTTATTAAGGACAGGTAACCATGGGAGTGGAATGGGGTGCAATGTGCCTGATACAAGACGCACTGTAGCATGCAGTGGGGTGTCCACTAGTACGCTGTGTGATGAATGAGTCCATACATGGGCACAGTATTCTGCAACTGCATAACACAGTGCGAAAGCTCTCTTATTATACTGACAAAACAGAACTAAAGATGCAGCACAAGAATAGTAACTGATAAGAAACTATATCTCCACACAGGAGTATACTATGCCAACATACTTCCTAAAAATAGTTTGTTAAAGATATTTTCCAGAAGACTAACACAATCCCACTTAATAGACCCAGAATAATCCGGCCCTGAGAAAATGACTAAGTACCATGTCACTAAATGACGAGATCTTATTTTTTTAACTCGTACTCACATATGCATGGTTTTTTAAGCTGAAGAAAGGTACCTGAATGATGGTGAATGGGACTGGACTGTGTGCCCACAAAAGAAATGCCACATAAGTACTGAATTTTTTCCCAAAGTGCCTCTCCCATAACCATTAGCAACCAATATCCACATGTGATAAAGTAGTCCAGAAGACATTTTTTTCTGTTCAGACTGGCAACTAATGCCATGCACAGTGAGGTATTCTGTACCTCATGACTGAATGGAAGTCATAGCAGCTTCAACCAGGGCTGGATTAGAACTTGTCACTTAGGAGTATGTCTAGAAGCTGTTTTTTTCACCATTTAAAGTGCTTTATTGCTGTAACTTAACAGACATGCAGTTTTACAGCATTTTAAAAATAGGTACAGCACTTTAAATTAACCTTTGTTAAATTAAGTATTAAATTTGAAGCACTCTATTTTACAGCATTTTAGAAACCTATAGTGCTTTAAATAACTTCTGTATTCTGGTCAAATTTCTGGTGATTTTGCCAATATTCCATGGGTTTTGCCAACTTAGTGCTCCCTGGCAGTACCCAGTCCCAGCAAAGGGAGGGGGGTGAAAGGGACACACTGCGGGTGGGACACACATACACACACACCCTGAGACCCTGCATGGATGGGAGGGTCCACATGCTTGGACATACCATGAGTAGGACACACATGCATACCTACACATGCCTTCCACCCCCACACTCCCTGAGGCCCTGTGGGGCTGGGAATCAGAGGTGTGGAGCAGGGCTGGGCATATGTGTGCATCTGCTGCCCAGCCTCATGGCAGGTGCCGTGTCCATGCCCAGTGATGGGGGACATGCCATGGGTGGGACACATACACATGCTCCCTGAGACTGTGCATGGCTAGGGACCAGATGGTTGGAGCTGGGCTCTCAGTCTGGGTAAGAGATGCTGTCTGGCCTATAGCAGAACTGGTGCTTGCTCCTGCTGAGTGCCAGCCTCTCATCCCAGCTCTGCCTTTTTCACTGCTCTGCTGCTGTCCAGAGTCTTCCGCAGCCCCAGGAGACTGTGGAGCACTCCCTGCTGCCTAGCCTGGAAAGTACAGGGAGCCTTAGAGGCCTCTTCCCACCAAACACTGTTCTATCATGTTTAAGAGCACTATAAAGTTACAGTGCTATAAAAAGTGCTCTAAACTACAGCGCTGTAAAACATGCATGGAGCACTTCTGTACACACCTTAAGACATAAGAGCTCCATAAACTATTACATTTGCCTATAACCATTTATGAGCAGAACACCTATTTTCTAATTTTGTCACTTGCCTACTGAAAGCTTTATGCCCCTAGCAGACAGAATTTATAAAATATTCCTAGGTTTTTTTCAACATTTTAAAGTGATATTTGGCTCACTGCTATTTATGAAGGCTAACAGCACCAAGCTGCTTACCCCTGTATTCCTGAATGTGTTCTAAATAACAAAAAGCACTCACTAGTTTTCATTGGAGGGTTGTTTACTAACAGAAGATATTAAATAAAAAACAGCAGTACTATATTTTCTTTTAATCCCTAGCACCCCACAGGTGGCATCTATTTTGTTAGATAAGAAACACATGAGTAAAATGTTGGGCCTATTAACATTCCTGTAATTTCAGGAATTTATGAGAGGCGTCAGGCACAGGAATTATACGGCCGCAGGATTATAAAGTATGAGATTGGTAATGCATAGGCTCACTAAGATATTGTAGTAACTTACCCTTCTTGTCCTTCTTGCTGTGACTGCTGCTGTGATGAATTCTGTCCAGATTCAGTGTCTCCACCAGAACCTGTGTTCCCCTGGGGTCTATCTGCAGAATTTCCCCCAGTGCTGGTGTTCTGTCCTGGACCTACACTTCCACTAAACCCTGAAGAAGAGGTAGTGCTCATCTGGTTAATGCTGGGTGTTGAGGAAGATGCCGACAACTGTGGCACTGGGGGTCCAGATGCTGAGCTACTTCCTGCTGCAAGGTTAGTGTTCCCACCACTGGGTGTGGAATTAAAGGAATTGCCTGTTGGTGGTGCCCCAGGAGCTGAATGACATGTTGAATTTGGGGGCACAGATCCACTGTTCCCAGGTATTGTTTGTCCTTGGCTTGCTGATGCTGGGGTTTGGTATTTAGGTGGTAACAACAGGCTGCTGTCAAGCTGCAGAGTAGCTAAGTAAGGTGCTGAAAGTGTACAAACAAAAATTGAGGTTAATGATGGCATATCAGTTCTAAGCAAACAAAGCGCTGTCAAGTCATACAATGTCTTTTAGATTTCTAGAACAGTTGTAAGGCACACAAATATTAAGATAATATAATTTCCATTATAAATATTTAATTGTGCAATCAATTATGCAAGGGGTGCCTTTTAACTAATGTAAATCAAATGTCTCATACAAAGAACTGACTTTGCAGAGTTCCTGCAGTGTGAAGAGGAGGGAAAGAGAATCAACAGGACTACTGTCACATGCCATTACTTCTTAGTAGATTGTGCTGTAATAATCATTTACTTGTGGCTGTGTATGGCATTCACCTTTGCATACTACTGGATGAATTATTTCAAAGTTCACAATGAGAATTTAACAAAGCATCTTTGTCATAGCTGAAGTCCAAAGGCCATTTTTAGGTGAGCTATAATATTGGTAGATATAATTATTGTAACTTCTTATGCAACACCACGAACTCTGCCTGTGCTACACCTCTCTGGTAGTGAGTAGGGAATGCACGTCACGTCAGGCAGTCTGGTAATAGTTCCATCCAGATATGTGGTAAACGAAGACTAAAAGCAAAATGAACGAGGCAGCGTGATACTAGCAACCGTTCCAGATACATAAATCAGGTTCTAGACCCCTTGTGCTCCTCTCAAGCATAGGGATCACCATGACTGGAACCAATCAGAGAGTTTAAAGGACTATGACTGCTGGAGTTATTTAATGTCCTAATGTCACTGCTACTCTAAGTTATGGCAGAGCCAGATTGGGCTAAAGTTTGAAGGAGCTACCTCCCTCTGTTCTCTCATATAAAGCAGGCCCTGTTTTCAGACTGAGAACAGCTAGATTGGAGTCAAGAATGTAGCGCTCATATTAATCCAAAGCTGCTTTAATGATTCACAATATAGCTAGGTTAGTACAGAACTCCAACTCAGCTCCAGCTTCCAGGTTTATCCGAAATCCTCATAACTCTCAGAAATCTTCCCTTCTCCAGAGACTCTCAGCAGACTCTAGCATAGATAGCTACTTTCAAAGCAAAGGTGATTACAGAGATGACTTTCAAGACTTCACTGAAACTGCCTGACCGGTTCCGCAGCACTGCTAAATCAGAGACTTCTACGCTTGTCTCTCTCAGGTGATCAAAACTTGGCAGCAAGAAAGCAGAGAGTGTTCCTAAGCCCATTGCCAATCATGCTGATCCCACTCTCTCTGCTTCCTTGTGCTCTCCCATCTGTGTGTTTCTGTATTCACCTCTTTTCTTTTTTCTTTCCTATGGCTAGGCCTATTCAGTTTAGAAAAGAGATGCCTGAAAAAGGACATGAGAGTTAAAAATACTAAATGGTGAAAAGAAAGTAAGTAGGGATTTATTATTTACTCTCTCTCACAATCTAAGAACTAGAGGTCATAAAATGAAACAGGTAGTAAGAATAAAATTAACAAAAGGAAGCTCCTTTTTACTTGGCATGCAATTAAAATGTGAAACTCTGCTATCACATGTACCACTGTACCCCTCCCTCACCCCCTATAACTCCAAAGTATCTACTGAACCCAATCTCCCTCCTCAACCAATTTCACTCACCTAGGTGATGCCGGCAGACTTGCGCATAAAGTTTGAGTTTGGAATGATTGTCACACTCCTCAGTACCCCAAGGCTGGTTAAACCATTCGCTCACAAGCTCATCTGTCAGCTTTTGCGCCACAGTCTTTCCCACCCGCATGATTCCATCACGTAACACTTTGCAGATCGGTTTGTGCTGGCCAAGCCTACACATCTGGAGGGAAAAGAAATACGTGTAATGCAGAACAAAACCAATAACTTGATATGCAGACTAGTCTGTGGTCTCATATTCTCCTTCCAAAGCCAGTACAAAATCTGCCAATTTTTAATAAAAAAAACTGTAAAAACAAAAGGCTCCCCCTGTTCTTTGTCTGTTGACTTTACTTACATTCACAGTCAAGGTAAGACTATAAATTGCAATCTTCCTTATAAATTCTAAAGTATACACGAGGTCCAAGAAAAAAGAATCTGGCTTTATTTCTGAAATCTGCAGTTGGTTAAAGTAACTTACTTCCTTACAATCCTGAGATGGGAGGCCACAATGAGACACACTGTACAAGACTCTCTCTACTAAGCCATACTGCATTTTAGTGGAAAGTGGAAGAATTACTACTATTTTGGATTGGAAAGTAGGCACACTCCAACCAAATATCCCTCACACCTCAAAGAGAACAGCAGCTATGTAAGTACAAGGATCAGTTTCCCTTCCTCCCCAACCCTCCTAAATTCAGCAGCATGGGAAAAGAGGAAACAAACAGTGGCACTGCTCAGCCCACGGACTCCAGAGCTACATGAAAGCAGGGGCTGAATGCTACCACCATTCATCCATTCTTTTCTCCTGCTGCTTAATTAGAGGCGTGGGGATGAAGGAAAGAGGGGACGCATGAACAGCAGTTATGTTCACCCCTGGGCTCAGGGCTGTATGAAAGCAAGGGATCTGGTCAGACCCCATGTCAACCAGCCGGTGAACTCAGAATGCTCTCTGAGCTCACTGGCTTCCAGGATCTTGGCAAGGGAGGGCACCCCCTTCAGCTGCATGGCGCATGCAAAGTGAGCTCTCTTCACTGTACACCCACCACACAACTGAAGTGGGAGTGGCCACACACTTCTTGCCAAAATCCTAGATCTGCCCATGTAAGCAGCATTTTATTTTTCCCCTCTGTCCAATCTACTTGTAAGATCTCATTCCTCCAAACAATATTTCTCAGTTGAATAAATCTTGTAATTTGTATTCTACCAAATAAGGTAGTGAAATGGAGCCATTTGGAGAAGAATGAGTTTTTAAAAATCTTTTTTTCATGGTAGATCTGCTGCAGCTCAAGTATATGCCCATGTTGAAAAGGTGGAGATTTCCCCCCCTTACAAATTAAGCAGTGTCATTCTATAGCAGCACTTCCTTGGGACTATAATTAGTAACAGCTATCTCTTATTTTATTGTTAAAAGGTTCTACACTTGCTTTGGATTACTTAAGGTCTAATCTATTCTCTTTCTAAACATGGTATCATATTTTAAGATGCATACAGTGATTCAGAATATAGGACCAATCTTCTAGAAAGGAATCATATTTAATCAGATTTGGAGGATGGAATTAGCTTTCACTGTGCATTCCTATATTCAATTCTGACCTTAAAAGAAAGGACACTTCTGTATTTCGAAGAAGATATTTTTAATGGCTTTCACTATATTTTCCTGATGAAAGAAAGTACTAAAAGAGTTTTTTGAAATAGCACAATCACAGCATGTACAGCACTGCATTAAACATTAACATTTTTATCTGGGTCATTTTAGCTGTTTACTTTGGCTGCATGTTCCTCCTGTATAAAATCACTGAACATTTTGCCAGTGCAGCTTTCTCAAAAACCTGTGGCATTGCTCATTGATTATGCAGGTGAGGTGGTGAGACGGGGGGACACGTAGTGTGGATATTAACACCGTGAGCAAGACGGAGTACCAGCCAATACAATCTTTGCACCTGGTTGGGATTTTCAAAAGTGCTCAGCTTTGGTTTATTTCTAGACTTACAACATTGATCCCAAAGGGAGAACAGTTAGGCAAGTGCTGAATGCATTTGAAAATCTCACTGACACTGCCTCTGTACCTAATCAGAAAACAGACCATCTGTCCACTATGGCAATTCAACTGACTTAGTTGCAGTGCTACCATTGGTCCAAAGGTTGCAACCATACAAATGTGACTCCTGAGGATCTAAGAATCTGGAAGAGAAAAGATCAGCTTCATTACTATTGGTAAATCTTTGCTGCTTTGCTCTAAAACTTGCGGTTTAGTAATGTGCATCCCTTACTTTACTCATTCTCACTAGCTACTTCCCATCCATTGCCACAGGCTGACAAAGACTGTGGAAGTAACACTGGATGTGCAAGAAAATGTAGGCACTGTTTACCTGCACAGCAGTTTTCCAGATATACTTCATGGAAAACTGCTACAAAATGCTGCCTTTTTTTTGCGACTTCCCAGAATTCTTTAGTTTTCAGATTATGTCTACAACTGTTCCTTCCATGTCTACATCTTGATGCATAATGCTGTCATTCTAAGGGCCAATTTCAGTCTTCAGATGGCCTTTGATTTTAACAGCAGTTGCAGTTAAGGGTTGATCCTAAATTTTAAATCCTGAAACTTGCCTTAAATGGACACTGATATGGTAAGGACTAAATGTTGCTTTATTAGGTGACATTTTTCCTATCATTTAGAAGTGGAGAAAGTCTTCTTAAACTGAAATAACAATAATTTAAGCTATAGTATTTCCTTAAGACACTTATGCTACAAACAGAAAGAAAGTTTAAAAGGACCACGGATTTGTCCCAGTTACGAATATGCTGTAATATGTCACAGTTGACACATGACAGTTAAAGCTAAACACTTCATAGCAATTCCTCATTCTGACCTCATATACAGCACTCAAGTCCCTGAAGAAAGTTTTGGCTCCATCGAGCAAGGCCTCATTTTCTGGACACACCACAATATAGGCAACATCCCGATGGCCCCCGTATGGGTCTAGCAAAAGCCTCTCCCAAAACGGCAAGGAGAATGGAGAGATTGTCAGAAAGTCCTTGTCGTAACCCACTAGCAAAGTGGGGATTGGAAGAGGCTCAGGAGACTCTTCAGAACCTAATAAAAAAAGAGTAAACAGAAACAATGTCAGTATAAGGTCCAATACCAGAAGAGCTCTCTAAATTAATTTTGCAAAATCAGTACCTTTCTTGCCATATTAGTTTTCCAAAAGCTGTAACGTATTATGAGCATCAGGAGTGATGCTGCCATGGTACGTATTAACAATGTCCTCCCACAGCCCTTTCCCTCAGATAAGGGTCTTGAATTACAAGGCAGAGAGATTTTATACTTATAAGTGTTGTAAAATCAGAGGTCAGTCAGCTGAAGTAGAAATAACCACTCCGAGGATCAGTACAATAATTCCCCTAAAAGACTGCAATAAAACATCTTCTAGTGTACTATAAATATAGATTCTGCCAAAATTTCAGGGCTCTCCTGAGTATTGAACTCATGGTCTTAAAAAGAAGAGGTTTCACTTTGTCTAGATGATATAACCATATAATAACCACATTTCACATGTGTCCGTTCAATTTACAGAAAAGCGATGACAAGAATTCATGAATTAAATTACTATTTCTTGCTTTAGTTCCTGCTGGCTGTGCAAAATCACCAACCGTAATGGGTCAGCAAACTGGAGCTCCCAAAGTGTAGGAAAAATTCCAAAGCACTCACCACCACATGTGAAAGGATTATCACAAAGCTGAAGCTGAGCCCTCAGGCAAATAGTTCTATTAGGGATTATACCACTTAAAAGAAAAACTCTCCTAGCTTGCTGGTGCTTGAATAACGTAAGTGCAAATACACTTGGTAATTCTGAGCACTATAATACAAAAAAGTAAAAAACCAACATTCACTAACAATTACCATACCCTTACCACAGGTATCTCCAGTTCTACAGCACTGGAAACCAATCTTTTCGGCAAGTGTGCCATAAATTAGCTCCCCCTCACCCCGAGTGCCACCCTAATCCCTTTTCCTGCCCAAATACTTTCTGTTCCCTGCCCCATCTCCTGCTGTACGGCCTTCTCCCTCTGCGGTCTGCTGCATGCCACACATAAAAACTGCCCGTGCCATTGTGGCACATGTGCAAGAGGCTGGCCACCCCTGTTCTAAAGCATCATGGAATTGGGACAATTTCAGTTACAGCCTGTAGTAGCTGCTGGTAAATCTTACTATACACTGTAGTTACAAATGCTAAAAGGCTGAAGGTAGTGCTCATATGAAAGAGCAGAAATAAAACGAGAGAGCAATTACTGCAAACTGTCACTGCCCAAAAAGATTTCAGCATGATATCAAGTATAAGTGCAGGGAAAGTAGAGAAGTAAAGCACTATAATAAGCTTATATGGAAATGGATTAATATAGGATTTCAAAGAAAATGTGAGAAAAAATGGCAAAGGGTTAAACGATGTTTAAAGGGCAACCATTAGCTTGGGTAAGTGTAGTCTGTATTCCATTAATGAATATTTTTCAATGATAATTTTAACGTGTAATCAGTAGGTCTGTAATGCTGGATATATTATATAAATGACTCAGTATCTTATAATTAGGGCTCTACGTTTATTAAGCAGTTTCACTGCTTCATTTTGTTAATAGCACTTAATATGCACTCATGCTAACATTTAATCCAGATGGGGATATTTAACTCCACCCAAGCTATACAAGTATTTATAGAAATGGAGTCAGGATCCCTCCTTTTGTGTACAAAAGTCTGAGAAGAACACCCCCTCACCACACACACACTAAGTTATTCAGGAGTATACTTCAGTGGGAATGCTATGGGAAATTATCTGAGGAACCAGTTGTTCTCATGCATTGTCTAGCAAAGAACACATTCAGTTGCACATTTGTAAGGAATGCTGCTTCACAACAGACAGTACCATAGGTTCCCCGTCCTGCCATCTTGTGGAACTGTTGCCAAGTAAGTGGTCCCTGCACATGCTGAATATTTTCCCAGGTCCTGCCTGTCCGCTTCTTCTGGATAGCATCCTGAAGAAACGGCTGTAGGGATAGCAGCATGCGCACGACATCCTGGGATGACAGCATGCTGATGTCCAATACTGCAAATGACAGAGGCATGAATCATACTTCCAATAAGGACACACTTTGAGGTGGCATAATTGGTCGGCTTTTATTCTTTCATGTTGCCATTCATTGCGTTCACAGGGCCTGCACAACCCTATAATTAGCCTAACACAATTTCACTTAGTAATTTTATGAAACTATATTACTAAGCTTTCTATCAAGTTCTTTTCAACTATCCTTTCACAAAATTGTTAGCTAAACCATAATGACTCACTGCAAATTTGCTAAAGATTAAAAGTTGCTTAAAGCTCCATAAAGTAATCTTATAATAGCACAGCCCATAAAAGATTGAAAGTACTTCAGCAAATAGGTACATTATATTTAATGCACAAATTTACATCTTTTCCAGCTAGCTACATTTCATGAAGAGCAGGCTCTATACTTCTAGCTCCAAATAACTCAGAGTTCACTCTAGCTTTCTTTAGGGAGGACTCTGTTTTTATGCCTCCTTTCCCCTGTGATGACCTGCTGGCATTCTAATTAAAGCACCTGCAGCATCACATGTATTCAGCATCCCATGCTTCAGTGTCGTGGCGAGCTTTGCGAATCACTCAGTGAGCTTTAGTTAAAGCACTCCCGCCACCATTACTGAACATGGGGACACCGAATACACGTGACGTGGAGGCTGCTGGAGTGCGCTAATTAGTATGCTCCAGCAGACTTGCAGCTGACTCGCTTAATTGAGTCTGCTCCGACTCAATGTTAAATAACGATTTTAAACTTGCTAATGCAAGGCATGAAATGACGAAGGGATTTTTTTTTTCTAAATGAAAGGAAAAACAGCCCCTCTGTCAAGTACCGTACCATTGCTGTGAGGCCAAGAGTGTACAGTGGCACTTCTTACTAGAGCTTCATCCACTTTTCCACCAGTGGGGTTATCCACATACTGCCTTCCCTGCTCCAGGGCATTGAAGCATTCTATCCAGGAATCATTACTCTCTGCTTGCAGTCTGTCATAGCTCCAGTTCATACAGGGAAGTGTCTGCCGGTTATTAGAGGACATATAGTCCAAGCAGCTCAGAGAGGTGAAAGGCTGAGTGTGCTGATTTTGGAGGAGGAGGAGGAGACTCATAGGGGGTTCCTGGGTCCTCCGGCCTCCATCTCCCACCTGAGAAAGTAAGGTGGTCTGACACATCATCAGTCTTCTCTCTGCCGCCTGGCCAATGTCTGAGGTCTTGCCAAAAATATCCAATTCATCCTCAATAAAGAGCCCAGAGTTGTAGCCTAGTTTGCGGTTCATAATCGCACTAAATCCACAGGTGCAGCGGTACTGATCCTCATTAGATGAATCTGGGATGTACAACCCTACATCTGCACCTTTAATATTCATATTACAGGCGCATATACAACAGCTGTCAAAGTTACGATCTTTGAAGATGTTTAGTACAGAGTCTGACAGAATCAGGGTGACATACAGGCTGTGGGCTTCTGGGATTGGCTGAACAGTGGCTGGCTCCACAGAATTAAGTGGTCGTGTAGTGGAAGGGGTAGAAGCTGGTGAACCTTGATCTGTGCTGTCATATTTTACAGATCCTTGCCCACTGGCAGTCCCCCCACCTCTAGGAGTCCTTGGAGTTCTGGGAGTACGTGGCGTAGGGACGGAGAAGCGGGGAGTTGCTGGGGATGGCAGTACTCCTGCCCCACTGTTGCTGGCTGGGGCAGCACTGTTTAATGTCACTGGTGTATTCATCTGGGGAGTGTTCATCTGAAGATAGTCCTGGTCTGCAAGGCTCCCAACACTAGGCACATTGCTACAAAAAGTACGAGAGAAAACAGTTAGGGAAAAAATCAGGGCACCACAGTAGGACACAAAATGTTGAGGCTTGATTTACAGAACCCTCACTTAAAGTCATTTTAATATAGAACGAGAATGAATATTAGGGCGGTTCACTGTAAACAGGACTTAGACAGTAGCTCTGTAGAGATCACGATATGGTACAGCACCTTCATTGCTTCCTTTGATAGGCCTGTATTCAAGAGACTTTCTTTTTTTTCTCTAAACTTTCTAGGTTTCTCTTGAGAGAACAACAAAAAAGAACGTGGGGTGATCAAACCTCTAGGCCCACCCCCATAACTTCTTTTAAACATTACAAGGTAAGACCTTGTTCTGCCCCAATATTCTTAAGTGCTTTTTAGAAGAACCTGAAATGATATTTTTAGCACTTCTTTTGTGGGGGGGTGGGAAGGAGGCATGGGGAGAGGAAAGAAATACTGGAAGTTCTCTTTAGAAATGATTAAATGCCTTTATTTTTAAAGTGTCTGTAGCAAATAATTATCTTTGGTCTGTGTTATAAAAAATGTATTTGCTGCTTGTTAGTGAAATTTTTATTTCCCTTTGGTGGTTCACTGTTGACAATAGTGTCTCACACACAGCATAAAGGCAGCCTTTATCTGGCACTAGATAGCTTACAGAAGAAAGCAACACAAGCCATTATAGACTCTAGACCCACCAGACCTAAAGGTGGTATTTCTAGGTCACCTTTTGTCATCACACTCCTTTATTTCTCACAGTTTTGCCATTATCTGACAAATTTCAGGAACCAGAACATAGTTCATACAGTCCCATAAGAGATTTCTCCTCTTTGGTATGACATATTACAGCAAGGAATAGATAATGTGGTCTAAAGGCTCCATAGTAAGGACAAATTCTTTAAATGTAGTCATTAAGAACAGCAAATAAAACACAAGAATATGATCAGTATCTTGAGGAAGGACTAGAAACAAATGGATTATTAACCTGTATTTGGTATTTTAATTTAAGCAGTATATTTTATTAGCAGCTTGAAAATAAAATAAAATATGGTAATATGCCCTGATTCCTTTATATACACACATATCTGTAACTGACTTGTGCCCTGGTCTTGCAATGGAGAAGAAAAAATGAACAAAGATTTATAGAAGTTATGACTCTGAGGCACACTAAATACCTTAAACTAATAACAGGAGGTGACCTAGAAAACTTGATTGGCAATCACCACTGCCTACAGTAATAATCTTCCATCTAATTGGATTACAGGAAAAATAAAAGTTTTTTTTTCAACAAACACTTGAAATTAATAATCAGTTCAAGTCTGAAGCAGTTACCATTACAGAAATCCCAAGAATTAAATTGCTCCCTAGGTGGTACAGAGGGTTTACAACATCTTTTTTGCACTCCTTCTGAGGGTACTGGAAGATCCTTTGGAGCTGGGAAGGGACTGATTTAAAGATACATGTTACTTCCTCTGTAAATTAATTTTCACTGCAGCAGGATACCTTTATCCTGTATTATATCTTTTAAGAGGTTTCATGTATTTAACATTGTAAATTCTTGTTATAAAGTCTAAGATCTGCAGCCGTATATTTCTTCCATAAAGAGTGTTAACCTATGAAAAAGTGAGTAGGGCATATAAATATTACATGTAATGGCATAACTGCACTTGGGGCACAGAACCATTGCACCTTATCATGTGGAGAAGAGTAAGTTTTAGACTGAACAGGAATAGGAAGTACAGAGCACATTATACCGTTAACTTGTTACACTGTCTTTTCAGATAAAACCAGAGGATTAGAGGACATTTATACACATGGTCCAGGAGTGACATGCTTTAATTAAAGTGGCTCCAAGAGCTGCTTTAATTAAAGTGCCTGGAGCACCTCACGCATCAGCATTCCCATGCTGAAAAATGGTGGTGGGGACACTTTAACTAAAGCTCATGACTGCGTTAATTACCATGCTCCAGCGGAGTCAATTAAATGATTCTGCTATAACACGCTGTAATTACAGTGTGTCAGAGCAGCCTCACTGCATGTGTATAGGTGCCCAAAAGACTAGATTTTGCACTCAAGTCCCACATCAGTCCTCAAAGGCTGAAGTCATACTGGCTATCTGCACAGCAATGAATGACAACACTGAAGTATAAGCTGATTATGGGACAGAGATGTTTTGGGTGATATGTATTTTGAGTGCAACTTCTGTCAGCCATAAACGACAGAAGAATCCATTATTCCAGTCCATTACACAAAATGTAGGCCAAGAGCATTAGCTGATTACTTGGACATTTATATGCTGTTCTATCCCTATTAATTAAACGTTTTCAAAAAGCATGACTTAACAGCTACAAGCCCTATCAATAATTTGATATTTACCATATTTCTCACATACAACACGTTCCCAAGTAAAGCATGCACCTTTTTTTTTTTTGGAAGGGAGAATGTACAAAAACATTTTTTTCAAAGTCATGGTCAACTATATGACACAGAGTAGGTACTCCTGGGAACACAGGATCCAGCAAGCATGGCATTGGAAACTTCCTGGTATGGCAGACTGTCTCCTGCAATGCCACACTTTCCGGACACTCTGGGCCCAGACAAAAGTGAGAATTTTCACCTGATCTGGCCACGGAAAGTGATCTACAGCCACGACCAAACAAGTGAACAGCTGCAGACTGCTACAAAAATGGCCGATCAGGTGAAAATCTGAACCCTCACTGAATAAGGGTTCAAAAGAAAACATTTCAAAACACAGCATCTTCTGTAACTCGTGTCTGCCTGCCTGCTAACCTCCAAGCTGTTTTCAGAACTGGAGAGGTGAAAGGGAGCAGAGGGAGCTTGGTCTGTGTTTTTTTCAGCCCCCACTGATGGGGCAGGGGATGGGTGTACTGGAGCCCACCCCAGGTCAGGGAGCTCAATTCTCACACTCCATCCTCCAGCTTTAGCTGGGGAACCCCTAGAACAGGTTCCCTCTGTTTCCTTTCCCCCCTCCCGTTCTGAAAATAGTGTGGGCTGGCAGGCAGGAGAGGCAGTTGCTAGTGGAAACTGGCTGCAGGCTCAAAGCCAGCAGCTAGATTTCCCACCCCCCTGGAACCGAAAGCGAACTTCTGTTTGGTCCAGGAGATTGTTGCAACTCGGAGCACTTCCTGCAAAACATTCTGAGTTACAGCAGGAGCTGCATTTCTGTCTGTGCGCTCTATGTTCCCAGGAGGACTAACTTTATGTCATACAAGTCTAGGCAAAGAGCAGTGGCAAGGCTGTTACTTCTTTACTGTATGTAGTTCTTTATATAAATTCCTGTAAATAAAGTTGTTTCCATATCACAGGCCTCTCAAAATACTTCCAACAGCTCACTTGTTGCCTTGAACACAAGCTACAGTGCTCAGCTAAATAGCTAGGGCTGTGAGAGGGTTTACACAAGACTCTATCCCTTTGGTTTTCTGAGCAAACACAAGCAACAGCCATTTTGGTCCGGGGGAAGAGTTGCATGTTCCATGTAAGACAATATGGTACATTTCCATGAGACTAATGAGGGAATCAGAAACTAAAGTGATCAAGTAATTAACAATCTTGTGTTCTTCGTAGGCTCAGAGCCCATGGCAACAGTTTGATTTTCTCAATCCAGAACTCCTGATATGTCAGATAGTATCATAGTACTTAGTACCTAGGGTCAGAAGGGGCCTAGAGCAGGCCATCTAGTCTGACCCCCCAAAATTATTACTATAAAAAACATTATATTTAAAAAAATTAAATTATTATTTAAAAATTATATTACTATAGTAATATTTTACATTAGTGAAATGAGGAAAAGAGTACATTTTTTACATCCATCTTCTATCCTAGTTTTACTGAAAACTGACTTGCAACTTTCAACATCAATTTTACAGTGTTAGCCCCAAATGGTGGGGCTGATGGGGACCCTTTGCTAAACAGCAGCAGGGGAAGCCCTAAGATTAAAGCAGCCATCATGTTGTGAGCCGGGCCCATGATTTAAACCAGGCCCCACTTGTAGATGTAAACATCCTATTGCTATTACTTACATAGCAAACAATCTTTACATTCATACACCCTTTTTGCCTGGCTTGAAATACCTTTTTACACATTTGGCATCACATCAGGCATCTAAAAAAATTTCCAACAGAGAGGGTAAAGTAGTGACTAATTTTGACCTATAGGCCTATAGACAAATGTTTAAGGGTCTTTAGGTTTTAAAAGTAGTTAGTAGTAGTAGTGGACATGTCTACACATGCATTAATGCACCAGGGTTACTGTGCATTAACCTTAGTACTTGTGCATTAACCTTAGTACTAGTACAAGTACTAACTGGCGCTACTGTGCAGTAGTGCTGGTGCATGCCTTTTAAGTGATGCTAATGAGCAATAGACTAATTCTACTGTGCATTAGTGCAATAGCACAGCTTTTGCCACGATGTGCTAATACACAGTAGAATTAATCTACTGCGCATTAACATCTCATGTGGACACACCCAGTGACATACCTAAATTCCTTTAAAAATCTGGATGCTAGTACTGAAAGACTTGCATCATGAATCAAATGTCATTTGTTTACTCTTTTAAAAAAACTATTAAGAGCTTACTTAGAAATATACTATAGCAAAAAATATGGTACTTTATGTAAGTTTTCCAATAAGAAAATTTGTTTTCTGACTTTATAAACAATACAGTTTTAACATATTTAAAACATTTTTTGTAGTTCACCTCTAATTTTATCATGTCACCAGCATTTATTGTAATTGGTATAAACTCAGCAGCACACAGAATGGTCATTATATGCAAATACTATTTTGCTTAAATGTTATTGTACCAAATAAGGAATTACATCTGTTGCAGTTCTTGTACTTACTTGTAGCCATCTCTGATGAAAGTGGCTGCAGGTGGCATAGGGAGTTGTTCAATTTTAGGAGGAACAGCCCAAGACGGCCTGAAAATACAGGCATCTGGCAACTTCAGAGGTAGCAGGCACTGACTTGGCAGTATCTTCAGTGGAGCAAACATGGAGGAGCCCACAAAAGGTTGAAATGATGGAACTTTGTGCACATATGAAAAATCCTGTAAAACCAAAGTTATCTTAGTGCTTACAGCAAGATGGCAAAATAATGTTTTGTATACAAATATCTATATCTGTGTGTGTGCGTGTGTGTGTGTTATAGGTGGATAGCTGTATAGATATAGATACACACACAAAAACTATAAACTAAAACTAATTAAACTATGTCTAAACAGATATAATTGGATTTCCTGCCTCGCAATTAAATGTCTACAGCTTTATAACACCTATAGCCTAACCCTATCCACTTTACAGGCTTTGGGTTAGAGTTATACATGTACTTCAGAACTGCAATGAGGTTGAAAAGATAACATTTCTTACTAAGACTGTAACTGTTTTAGGACAAGGACTATATATTGCACGTTTAGAAACTGAACAATCCATTGTGGGAACTCTCATAATGCAAGTGCTAATAATGGCAGGGAGAGGAGACGCTAATCAACAGCAGAGCCCAATAGCATCAATTATACTTTTGTTTTGTTTGCTGAGAACCATAGCCAGGACACTTCAGTTACTGTTATTCCAGGTATTCCAGGTCTCTCTGGGTGCCTAGACATGTGCTCCAGAGGGGAAGGGTGCATTTTACTTAGAGCAGCTCCCAGAGAGCCGATCTAAATAAAACACCACAGCGTCACGTATATTCAGAATTCCGTATTTTAAAATGGTTGCGGGCTGCTTTACTAAAGCTCGTGCTAATTAGAGCATGTTGGAGCATGTGTATAGGCACCCTCTGGGACCGTTTCCCTCTGTTGATAGAAAGCACACAGCATTACTGGGATGTTACGAAAATATAAATATTATTATTACTATAGCAGTAGTAGTAACAGAAGTTTTTTCTAGGAAATTCAGTGTCTTACCACAATGTCTTACCTCAATGCCAACATTATCTCCCTAGTGCCTTCTTAAAAGTTAGGAGTTTAAGCCAATCAGGATTCCTACCTACAGTGCTGAATAATCAACCAAGAAATCTCCTTGCATTCTTGAGCTACACTGAGTTTAGTCTCAAGATTCCTATTAACATGCATCAAAAGCAGGAGCTGTATATATAAGGATCTGACACAATTGTTGGAAATGTACCTGTTACTGTCCAGGTGCAATAAAAGCATTTTATACCATTGCTAAAATATTTTACGTGCAAATTATTTCTTAATATTTCCCCACTTACCATATCTTTTCGTTCATCAATTAATTTATCAAATCCTGATCTTGACTCAGATTTCCTCCTGTTGCAAAACTAACTTGTTTTGCTCTGAGGAGAAGCATGATAGTAGTCTTCAAAT